>SCLH01000611.1:276209-295453 GCA_004367855.1 Oikopleura vanhoeffeni
CATCGTTTGTGTCCGATTTTACCAGGTGTTCAAAAGTAAACAGTATCAATTTTCAATATTTTTTCATGAGTTTAATTTATTAAATTTTAAACGGTGGATGGGTCGGCTTACCAATTTGGCAAGTTTGGGGGTTATATTTTTTTTTAATTCTGGATAAAAGAGGGCTTCGATGGATTTCTGCCAAACCGTAGTTTCGTTTCAAAAAGTATAATTCAGAGTATAAACAAGGGCGAAGAAAAATAGTTAACAAAATAGAAAATTTATATATTAATATATTTAATAAATTTCCTATTTCGTAAATAATGGAAGAATATGGCATCACGACATTTACCTAATATGTATGCGGTGGCAGTATGTATGACTGAATTGAACGTGGCAAACCAGCCTTTAATTAGTTTTTTTTAATTTAGTAATATACATATGTACTCCGCCGCATAAATTATGACTTAAAATTCATTTATTTATTCAGACGAAAAGATTTACGCGATCTTCTACCCCGATCAGCTGCAGCAGTTGTGGCCCCAACAGTCCCGAAAAAAGTAACATACGGGTCATATGGTAGTGTATATGGTGGTGGAAAAACTGAAGTAAATCAAGCACCAAAAAATCTTGGTTATGTTGTGACAAAGTCCAATCAGGTTACGGTTATAACTGTATACAATTTTAGATAATTTTTCTGAATTGAACCTAAAGGCTTTTTAACCTGGACAAAAAACTTTCGAGCTCCTCTTTCGAAAAATATTTAATTCTAAAAATAAATAGAGCTCGGAAACGAACAATTGCCATAATTAACTTAGCTTTCGGTTAAGCGGGCGTTTAACAAAAGTAAAATTTTGTCTTTTTTGACTACAGTAGAGTGCCTCTACAAGGACGGACACTTTGGTCAAATAGTTTGCTGCGGTCATCGTAAACGGACGGACCCTTCTTTTCGAAAGTTTGCCGGTCACCCCAAGGACGCACGGAGCGAAATCGGATCGTCCTTATAGAGACACTCTACTGTACTAAAATTCTTCAATTTTTGAAAAGCAAATACAGATAAGGTTAATTTTTTAAAATTTAAGGGTATGGTAGTTCCTAATTTGACATATTCAAGGTGATCATGCGCGAAATAGGAAAACATCTCAGGAATTCTTAACATACAAGATTGTAAATTCCACCTTGATCTAAAAAATAAGCATGACGAAAAACATTTTTTCCCCTTACATTCCTTGGAACACTTTCTATATTTCAAAATCTCGTCCCTGTTTTTTCAATTAAAAGCTTTGATATTCACCACAGACATAGGAACTTAGTAAACTTAAAGATTCTAGTTTTTTATTTTTCTCTACTTCGTCACACATTTTCTAGAATGCCTAAATTAAAGCCGGCGATGTTGATCATTTTTGTCCTTGTAAACCTATTTTCTCCCTGGTTTTTATTTTTTTTGCATTTTTTATTTTTGATAAAGTAAGATAATTAAAACCCAAGCAAATTTTAGGTAGGGAATTTTTGATTACAGTTCGTAAAGCTCTAGAATTTGTAAGTTGAGTAGACCGGAAGTAATTTTTTTTGTCGGATGAAATCGAAAGTGAGCTCAAATTGAAGTCCTAGTTTCACTGAATCCAAAACTGCCAATTATATTGTTAAGTTTTAAACATTTTTTTTGTTTTTTCAGGTTTATTTGTTTTTTAGACCAATTACAATCAGTTTGGTGCATTTTTATGACATAAAAACATCAGAAAATGTAGGAACCACCATACCCTTAAGCTGTTTATTCAAGGTACGTTGAAGCTGTGTTATACACATACCTTCATATGCTATTCTTTCGAAATAGTTGTTTAAATTTGATTAAATGCACTTAAAATGAGCTAATAAAATTTCCCTACATTAAGTCTCATTCGGAGCGATACCGTACTGATATATTTGTGATACATCTTTAACCAAATCTAAGGTTATTTCAATCGATGAACAAAAAGATGAGGATAAGATCAAAATAGAGATCAAATCAGAAGCTAGTTTGGATGGTTCAACCATGCCAGCAATCCCACCACTTATGTCTGGACCCCCACCGAGCATATTACCAATCATGCCAATGATTCCGACAACACAATCAGGACCTCCTCCAATTATGCCACCGATGAATCCTAATGTTCCCCCACCAGGTCCACCACCTACAAGCTAGAGTTAAAAATTAAGACTAGCTGGAATCGGATTTTTACAGGTTAAAATGTCAGTCAAAAGTTTAAATTGACGGTTTGAGCATGGGCGTAGGGCTCCATTAAGTACAAGTTGAGGCACGTGAAATTCTATTCAAGATAATCAAATAAAAAATAGGGAAACTAAAAATGAATTAATTTTTCCAGATAAAACATTTTCTACCTACGCATTTTTTTCATTTTCGAGGGTAAAATTTTTCCTTCAAATGACCGAAAACTTTTTTTCAAAATTTCTCAAAAAAAAAATTTTTGTCTTAAAACCCCCAAAAAAAATTATTTGTCTTAACCAAAATTTATTAATATTTGTGTCCGTTTGATCAAGTTTGAAGCAAGAAAAATTTTTGTCATAAGAAGCATTTTATTTGGTGACGAAAACCCCGTAAAGTCAATCTTTGAATCCCTGCAAATCATGAAAATTTTGCAAAAATATCACGTTTTTAGCAAAAATGCATTATTTTCGAGATTTTTTGATAATTTACCATTATTTTCAATATATGAATGCATGTTTGAGTCGCTTCCCTGTCCTATCAGGTTGTTCTATTGAAGTTATTCTACTGTAGTGAAATCATATTTATTAACTCTATTGAACAGTACCCCAGTAACACCTGTGGCTATTCCTTCTGCTATTCTTCCACCAACGAGTGCTCCTCCACCAATTCCTCCGCCAGGTGTCCCACCACCGACCTCTGCGGCACCACCAAAACAACCAGATGAGAGTGAAAAATGTATTTAAAAGCATGATTATAAAATTTAAGTTACCTATCAAATAATATCCTAAGACACCTTCTCTCTTTTTCTTTTGTCCAAAAATGTAGATTATGTGTTTCGGGATCTTATTTTATATCAGTTACAGTTAAACCAGCTTATATGTATTTTATTCTATTTTATAAAATCGGCGGCGGTATCTTTATCATAGATTATTTTCAACCGCGAAAAAAAATTCTATGATAATGATAACTTCACCAAACAAACAGGGCTTGTTTTACTTTAATACAGTTAATTAATAGGTGTGATAATTTTCTTGATTGTAAATAATGGTTTAATTTGTTTTTGTATCCAATAAACTCCTTGCATTTTAGAATTACATTCTTGTTAGAAATATTTAATTCCGATGGTTTTTATCGGATTGCTTAAATTTGTAAAATAACTTTCGTGCATTTGTTTGAGTGCGGATCTCTTGTTATAGACACTGACGGCTTTTTTTTTACTCCTGTCAAAATAGTTTTTTGTTTTATTATGTTGCATTGAATAGATTGAAAAACTAGACATGGGATAAAGTTATATGATAGCTCATTCGAAAGCCAGTGTTTTAAACTAACTAATAGACTAAAACCGGCACCAGTACCATCAACCGGTTCACCGGTAACCGGAGATCTATTATATAGGCATTTCAGTATAAAATTTCAGAAAAAAATCTAAACTCGTTTTTTTCTTCCAGGAACTCGTCAAAAATATAGTTCAAGCCATAAATGTGTAGACAATCGTGATATAAGAATGAAAAGGAAAAAAAAATAACTTTCCAGCTAATTTTGAGAAAAACATTTTTGGACTCATCGAGATTCGAACATACCAAAAAATTAAATTCCGGTTTATATCTGGTAAACCGGTTAATGGTACTGGTCTCGACTGCAGTCTATTAGTTAGTTTGAAACACTGGCTTTCCAATGAGCTATCATACAACTTTCCTATGTCTCTTTTTCAATATATTCAATGCAATAATTTAGGCAGGGGTAAAAAAAACGACGTCACTGGCTTTTCTTAAAGCTTCTATTGAACTGGACCTTTATTACTGAATTAATTAAAAAGCGGTTTTAAAATTGCCGAATTTGAACATTTTCGAAATGTTTTTTGTTCGAAATTGCATAAACAACGCAAAACAAATCTACTTGATTTTGAAAAATAATGAAATATTTGAGTTCTAATCGGCAATTTTATTTCAAAAACCTTTTCTAATGCTTATCAATAACAAGTTGAACTAAAAATAAATGCATCGTTTTTATGGTATAATTGAGCACGCGTCTTGAAGGTTTCTAAGTATTATTAAAAATGATTCTAAATTGTTCACTCTATGGTTAGTGATTCCACCTACTGGTCCGCCTCCGATGATGCCCCCTAGGATGCCTCCTGGAATGATGCCTCCTGGAATGATGCCCCCTGGAATGATACCCCCCGGAATGATACCTCCTGGAATGCCTCCTATGCCAATGGGTAATTACAAATTTTATTTTTGAACTAAAACTTAACCTACCGGTAAAGTAATCGAACCGCAGGCAAAAAAAATTGAATTTTTGTAACAACTTATTTCATGCAAATTTTTTTCTTTCTCAGATGTTTTTAAGCGTTAGGATGCCGAAATCTTTGTATTTTTTCCGATTTTTGATCAATGTCAAATTATTAATAAGGCCTGCGCATATGAACAAATCGACACCCTTAAAAATGTATAAAAGTAAATTTTTCAAAAATTATTTGATCAACATAATTGAAATACAATAATAATGTAGCGTATACTAATATTTTGCTTTTGAGCTATTTGACCTGGAACTGAAGGCCAGTGATGTTCGAAACACCTTTTTTAGGAAAATAAAAAACAGTCTTAAAACATGAAAATTGGGTTTCTCATCGAGAAAACGGAAATTTCTTCTTAATATTCGGTTTTCAGCACTTTTTTACCACCTAATAAATATTTCCAATAATAAAAAATGGATGGATTTTTTGACTGAATGTTATCATATTTTTTTGAAAGGTGCGCCTAAGTCTTGCGAATATTTTTTCTATTCTACGTAGCTACGCGTAGTTCAGACAAAACGACAAAAAATAGCCTTTTTTTTTGTCAATTTTGGCCTCTATAAGTTGAATTTAGTAGTTGTGCTTGGGTTCATTCATTCACCACTTGTGGTGTGCGACAATTTGGACAATTTGGCAAAAATATGGCCAAAACCTACGCTTTTGGATTTCGGTCCGTTCCTCTATAAAGACAATATGGCAGAAACATCCAAAAGGCATATTTTTCCTGAAAATATCAATAATTAACCTCTTTTTCGTAAAAATATAGGCGGGATTTTTAGAGCAATCCGAAATCGGAGTGAATGTCCTCGAAAACGGTACATGCGATTCAAAAAATTATAATTGTATCCCCGAGTCAATGAGTTGATATCCATGATAAACTTTGTCTCTTGCCGATCGACTGACCGGTAATCAACTAAAAATGCGGAATCTTGGGAAAATGCAACTTAAAAGCTGGTATTAATCGGGCGAATTTTCTCGACAACGGTACATTCGATTCAATAAATTTCAATAAAAAAATGGTCTTCATTATTTTTCGTCAAAAAAATGACCTCCAAAACTTTGGCTTATGTTTTTATCGCTTCACCGTTATTTTTTAAATTTTTAGAACAATTTTAGTAAATAAGGACAATATGGCACCAAAAATTAAGGACAATATGGCAAAATCTCAGCTGTCCTTATAGACGTAAACCCCAGTAGTTATCAGAAAGGAACAAAAAAAGAAAGAAGTGGTTGTCGCAAATTAAGCTGTTATTTGAGTAGTATCAGATATATTTTCTGAGAAAGTTTTTTTTTAAATTTCGCTGCTAGCGGAAGAAACGTCGAAATCCACCTAATTTGAATTGCCAAATTATAATTTTATTTGCGACTATTTTTCAAATATTTCAATTTTTATTTACAGGTATGGGATGGCCATTTCCTGGATATGGTTCAATGCCGAATATGCATATACCGAATATGCCTCATGTCGGCCCTCCACCTTCGATTCCAGCAAATGGAGATTCTCGAAGAAACTACGCAGACCGACGAGATAGATCAAGGCACACTCAAACAGACGATCTCCGTTCTAGAGGGTAAATATTTAAATGGAGGTTTGGTGTACATTTTCTCTTAGATTAAATTTTTTTTGTCGCATATTATTACTCAAAATCCTTCAAAGTAAGTTTTTAATGATTTGACTAACATTTGTAATTTTAATTTGTTAAATTCTGCTTTATTCGTAAATTTTTATTTTGAAATTTTTTTTTTTTATTCTATGTCTAATTTTTTTAAGTACAGGCTGTAATTTCGTTGAATCTAGAGCATAAATCAAAACAAATGACCACTTTAACCTATTTCATAGATGCCCACTCATTTCAAACGCCATTTTTATGAAAATTTTCTTCATTTCTTGTTCAAAATTTTAAAATTTAATTTGTCTGAAGTTACCGTTTGTAAATATTAAGAATGTTCACTTTAAGTTGTTTTATACAGTATTTACTTGCGAAATCAAAATTGTCATTTATGTAATTACGGCTAATAAAAAATGGTAACTAGGTGGATTATATTTTCAAACCCTTGAGATGGGCTATAGCTTGGCTTTCAAAATAAAATCCACCTAGTTACCATTTTTAATTGGCCGTAATTAACTAAATGACAATTTTCATTTCGCAAGTAAAAAGAGACTTTTTAGAAAAAATACAGCTATTTTATTGAAAAATTCTATAGAAAACGACCCCTTTTTACGTTTTTCAAAAAGTGAAAAGCAAAAAAAAAAAGTCCTATGACATTTTGCTAAGGACAATTTGAGAAAAATCCTCACCTGTCCTTAAAGACGCACATCACAGTAATATTTTTGCCATAGTGTCTTAAATTACTTTCATATTGTCTTTACATTTTTTGCAATATTGTCCTCATTTGCCATATGTCCTAAATTTTGCAATTTGTTCCTTAAATTGTTCCATATTGACAATATGATAAATTTTTGTTTTCCCTTTTTAAAATTTTTTTAACCCATTGACCTTAGATTTTTGCAGATTGACCTTAAATTTTTGCCATATTGTCTTCATATGTTCTGCCAATTGTCCTTAGATTGTTGCCATATTGTCATTCAATTTTCATATTGTCCTCAGTTTGCCTTATATTGTCCTTAACTTCTGCCATGTTGTCCTTAATTACATTTTGCGCATATGAGGCTCTTGTGAATTTGTTCGAGAATTTTCTTTTAATTTTAAGAACAATATGGCCAAAATTTAAAGGATTAATATGGCAAAAATCTAAGGACAATTGTGGCAAAAACCTAGGACAATGCAAAATTAGGACAATATGGAATACTAAGGACACTTAATTGCAAAACCTAAGGAGAATATTGCAAAATGATTAGAACAATATGGCAAAAATAAGGACAATAGTGGCAAAAACTAAGGACAATTGGCAACAACCTTAGACAATATGCAAAAACTAAGGACAATAGAATGCAAGAAACTTAATGGCCAAAACTAGGCAAAACTAGGACAATGCAAACCTTAGGACAATATGGCAATTTGTCTCTAAATAGGTGTTTTTCATAAAAATCTATATTATAAACACCTCTTTTTCGAAAAATTTTGAAACCGAACAGAGGCAAAAAAAAAAAAAAAGGTCTTCACTATTTTTTTCTCAAAAAGTATTTTTTATGTTAACCCTTAGAAGCTCCAAATCGAATAAGTCGGTGGAGGCTCCAAAGCCGATTTTTCGGTCCGACTTTGAGCGCTTATATTGTGATAACTACACATCCGAATAATTCCTATTAGACTCAAGTTAAAAGCCGAAGGCCAAGAATGATTGTAATAAATTTGATAGATTTAAAACTTATATATCTTAAAAGTAAGGAAAAAGAGCCAAAAAAGACATTTTAGTTATGTTTACCACGAAAAATCAGAAAATTTCAAAAAATATTTTACCTGACTAACTAATGCAAACCTTGCTTTCTAGCCTGCTTTCTATTTCAAATACTCTTTCCGTTTTCTCGTAGCTCAACTTTCACACCATTGATACGCGGCTTGAAATGTTCTGAAAAAATAATTATTTTCTGAGTATGAAAAAAATATTTTCGAATGATTGATTAAAGCTGGCGGAAATCGAAATCAAAAACCTAGGTAAACAAAAAACACGGCTGTGGGATGATTACTCAGTGGGATATCTAAATAATCAACCGTCTCGTCATTATCAGCTGAGCTTTTTATGATATAATCAATAGGTTGGCGTTAAATTCAAATGTCTTTATATTTGATTTTGATATTAAAAACATTAGAAAAATTAAAAGTAAAATTATGAAAATGGCTAATTTGAAGAAAGCTGATTGAGGATTTTGTTTTTATCAAGATAATGAAAAACAGAGAGCTTAAATTCTGACTCCGACGATTATCTTGGCTGAAGATGTTGAATTTCAAATTTATGAAAACCGATATCGTAAAACATTTAATTTACAGAGAAACTAATATTATACTATTTAATACTATTTGATAGATCAATCGTAATTTTGGACATTTTGTCCATTTTAGACTCCATGGAGTTAAAATTTCAAACGCCATAAGCCAATTTTCTGCTCAAAATTATTTAAGGAACACGATACTGGTACTTAAAAATTCCATTATTTTTAACTTTTTTTCGCATAAATCTGAAATTTGACAGCCTATTGGTCACCTACTGTATATTTCGTTGTCAACCCTACGTAAATATTCCTGATATTATTATGCCAACCTCAAAAAGTTTTGTAGAATGAAATGAGTATTATTTTCTTTTAAAAAAGTCTTTTTGTTAAAGTCCAGAATTTCTATTATTTTCAGTTTTTCGAGATATCACTCACAAAAAAATAAAAAGAGTTCAGATAAAGTAAAGTGATTATGTTTTTAGTAGAAGATTCCAGAACCACTTTCCTAAAAACTGAATATCCTCAGAAAATTTTGAAAGTTCAACAGGATTAAAGGATCAGCGATGTATACTTTTTCGGCGAAATTGAGAAAAAAAGTAAGGTTAAAAAAAATTTGAACCAATCATCAAAAAATTTTTAAGTTCATTTTTGAATTCCTTGGCAAAAACTCTATGTTGGTTTGGCTGCATATTTGTTTACAGCTTTTTTCTCTTATTTGAGAGAGTTAAATTTTCAAACCGATTAATCGTTGGAGGCTTCCAAGGGTTAAGAATTGACCCCCGAAACTTTGGCTTATGTTTTCAGCTCTTCACGTTATTTTGAAATTTTTAGAGCAATTTTAAAAATAAGGACAATATGGCAAAATCTCAGCTGATAGCCGCAAACACAGTACATCACACCACCAGGTGTGAGTCTATTCTAGAGCATAAACGGTTTTTTCAAATCTATCTTCTTTTAGACCCTACATACAAAGCGTCTGAAAATTTACACAGAGTACGGGAAGAGTGAGGTTACTAATATGTGGAGCCATTTTTGAATTTGCTCTTGAATTTTCTAGAATCACTTTTTGAACGCCGATTTTTACAATTTTTCGTCTTCAAACTCTATCTTTCCTAGACGGATGTTCAGAATAAGACCGTTTTTTCGACTTCAGGTAGATGAATATAGTGTCGTCAATATGTTGGTCTCGGATTTTTGAATTTCACCCTAGAATTCTAGAAATAGGACTATAAGTAACCGGAAATGAAAATCGAAAAAAAAGTCGTCTGCATCGGAAAAAAGTACCACCAAATTGAAGCTGAAGATTTCACTGATCAAAAAGTTGGCTTACAGTTAATCGAAATTTTGAACCAATCAGCGTCAAATCGATAATTAGGTTAACATTTTTGCTTGAAAATAATTGAAATTTCTAGAATTCGATTAAGACATTTTCGATAATTTTTTTCATGGCATCGTTTTAGGCGGGTCATATTTACCAATAAAAAAATGTTTATATCAAGGTAGAATACAGGTTTATGCGGTTAAGCTAAAAAATATTGTGAATTTTAAAAATTCTAGATTTTGTTCTAGATTGTTTTGAAAAAAATTATTGCCACCATGAGATTCCTTGGTCAACTTTAGTCATAACCGATATTAATGTATCATACATTAATTCTATAAAGGGCTCAAAAAAATTACGACGCCCACCCCCTTAAAAGAAGAAACGCCCAACAATTCAGGAATAATAGACCAGGAAACGACGAAGTGCCATTTAAACACTCTAGATTTTCTATGATATCACGCCGAAAATGGAATACAAAACTTAGCGGTATTTTTTTAACAGACATCAGTCAACTGGGTGATGTTTTATTTACAGAAAAAAATTGTTTTCAAAAAATAATTTGAATTTTTTGAAAATATATATTTATTTTGAACAAAACAATAACCAGCTGACTGATTACCCTCAATCTTTTTGAGAGGTGCGCTAAGTCGTGCGCACATTTGGCTTGCAGTTTTAGCTCTCTAGCGCTTTTTTCGATTTTTAAGAGCATTTTTAGTGAAATTTTTTTTATATGACAAAACGACACGTTTCACATGGACAAAACGAAAAAATTCGCCTGTCCTTATAGCCAAACACACAGTACTTGATTTTGAAAAATAATGAAATATTTGAGTTCTAATCGGAATTTATTTCAAAAACCTTTTCTAATGCTTAAGATAAATCAATAACAAGTTGAACTAAAAAAAATGCATTCGTTTTTATGGTATAATTGAGCACGCGTCTTGAAGGTTTCTAAGTATTATTAAAAATGATCTAATTGTTCACTCATGGTTAGTGATTCCACCACTGGTCCGCCTCCATGATGCCCCTAGGATGCCTCCTGGAATGATGCCTCCTGGAATGATGCCCCTGGAATGATACCCCCGGAATGATACCTCCTGGAATCGCTCCTATGCCAATGGGTAATTAAAATTTTATTTTTGAACTAAAACTTAACCTACCGGTAAAGTAATCGAACCGCAGGCTTAAAAATTAAAAATGTCTAAAAGTAAATTTTTCAAAAATTATTGATCAAATTATTTTATAGTGAAATACATAATAATGTAGCGTATACTATATTTGCTTTTGAGCTATTTGACCTGGAACTGAAGCCATGTGATGTTCGAAACACCTTTTTTAGGAAAATAAAAAACAGTCTTAAAACATGAAAATGGGTTTCTCATTGAAAATACGGAAATTTCTTCTTAATATTCGGTTTTCAGCACTTTTTTACCACCTAATAAATATTTCCAATAATAAAAAATGGATGGATTTTTTTGACTGAATGTTATCATATTTTTTGAAAGGTGCGCCTAAGTTCTGCGAAATATTTTTTCTATTCTACGTAGCTCGCGTAGTTCAAGACAAACGACAAAAAATAGCCTTTTTTTGTCAATTTTGGCTCTATAAGTGAATTTAGTAGTTGTGCTTGGGGTTCATTCATTCACACTTGTGGTGTGCGTCTATAAGGACAATTTGGCAAAAATATGGCCAAAACCTACGCTTTTGGATTTCGGTTCCGTTCCTTATAAAGACAATATGGCAGAAACATCCAAAAGGCATATTTTTCGCTGAAAATATCAATAATTAACCTCTTTTTCTAAAAAATATAGGCGGATTTTGAGCAATCGAAATCGGAGTGAATGTCCTCGAAACACGGGTACATCGATTCAAAAATTATAATTGTATCCCCGAGTCAATGAGTTGATATCCATGATAAACTTGTCTCTTGCCGGATCGACTGACCGGTAATCAACTAAAAATGCGGAATCTTGGGAAAATGCAACTTAAAAGCTGGTATTAATCGGGCGAAATTTTCTCGACAACGTACATTCGATTCAATAAATTTCAATAAAAAAATGATCTTCATTATTTTTCGTCAAAAAAATGACCTCCAAAACTTTGGCTTATGTTTTTATCGCTTCACGTTATTTTTTAAATTTTTAGAACAATTTTAGTAAATAAGGACAATATGGCACCAAAAATTAAGGACAATTATGGCAAAATCTCAGCTGTCCTTATAGACGTAAACCCATAGATTATCAGAAAGGAAAAAAAGAAAGAAGTGGTTGTCGCAAATTAAGCTGTTATGTTGAGTAGTATCAGATATATTTCTGAGAAAGTTTTTTTTAAATTCGCTGCTAGCGGAAGAAACGTCGAAATCCACCTAATTTGAATTCCAATTATAATTTTATTTGCGACTATTTTCAAATATTTCAAATTTTTATTTACAGGTATGGGATGGCCATTTCCTGGATATGGTTCAATGCCGAATATGCATATACGAATATGCCTCATTGTCGGCCCTCCACCTTCGATTCCAGCAAATGGAGATTCTCGAAGAAACTACGCAGACGACGCGATAGATCAAGGTCACCTCAAACAGACGATCCCGTTCTAGAGGTAAATATTTAAATGGAGGTTTGGTGTACATTTTTCTCTTGATTTAAATTTTTTTGTCGCATATTTATTACTCAAAATACCTTCAAAGTAATTTTAATGATTTGACTAACATTTGTAATTTTTTAATTTGTTAAATTCTGCTTTATTCGTAAATTTTTATTTTGAAAATTTTTTTTTTTATGTCTAATTATTTTAAGTACAGGCCTGTAATTTCGTTGAATCTAGAGCATAATCAAAACAAATGACCACTTTAACCTATTTCATAGATGCCCACTCATTTCAAAACGCCATTTTTATGAAAATTTCTTCATTTCTTGTTCAAAATTTTAAAATTTAATTTGTCTGAAGTTACCGTTTGTAAATATTAAGAATGTTCACTTTAAGTTTTTTATACAGTATTTACTTGCGAAATCAAAATTGTCATTTATGTAATTACGGCTAATAAAAAATGGTAACTAGGTGGATTATATTTCAAACCCTTGAGATGGGCTATAGCTTGGCTTTCAAAATAAAATCCACCTAGTTACCATTTTAATTGGCCGTAATTAACTAAATGACAATTTTCATTTCGCAAAGTAAAAAACCACATACTGTAGATGCCAACGTTTGATAGAGCGCTATTGTTCATACTCAGATTCATAATTTTAACAACCAAAATACGGTTTTGTAAAAATCCATCAAACCCCTCTTTTAAATAAAAAATTAAAAACAAATATTCATTTTAAATTAGCCAAATTGTTATAGTGCGAAAATGTCTATGAAATTTTTTTACGATGTGCTTAATTTTTTTCGATTTATTAGCCAATTAGAGCGAACCCCCGATTTTACCTACTCTTCATTCCACATTCCATTAACCTAACGGCACGTGACTTCTTGTTTGAGTTAGACGGCAACTCCAATCAAAATCTAAAATTCAACCTGTAGTACCTCACATCAATTACGATAATTTTTGGAACATGTTCACTGGACTTTTACTTAAAAACGAGATCTGTATTACAGAGGGGAAATATTGCCGAAAGTTTTTTGCCAAAAAATTTCGGCGATATTTGGCTCCTCCGTTGTACTGGGGGCCTATATCGCAGGAAGTTTTTGCCAAATTGCGTAGGTTTTCGGCAAAAAATGTCGGCGATATTGGCCCCCCTGTATCACGTAGTTTATGAGTTATATAATGAGCTAAAATTTCAAAAAGGTCGTATGTTCAAGTTCCGAATTATCCGAGAAATGTGAGGTATCTAAAAAAACTGGGTCTGGAGACACAAGTTAAAACGTTAAATTTGATTAAATATTTTTCAGAAGAATGAGCTGAATGTGTTTATTTTTTTTGGTATACAAGTATGTGTTTCAAAAGACAACATAAAAGGTTGGGGTCACCAAAATAATCCTTAGGTCGCTTTTTTTTAGGTAGGCCCACTTGTGATTTCGACTGGGAGAACTAGACAAGATAGCGACAAATGGTTTTTGGCATGTAAAAATTGGAAAAAAATATACTGTAGAAAAATTTCTTGACTTCCTAGTGGATCACGTGACCGGAAATCAGTCATCGAAATTGCTCAAAATTACCGAAAAAAAGAAAAATTTTCACCACTACAAATTCGGTTACGATTCAGTTGCAAAAAACAGTTTGTCGCTATCTAGTCTGGTTCTCTCAGAACAGATACCCTTAAGTGGGCCTCCCTAACAAAAGCGACCTTAGGTAGCTTTATTTGCTTCAAAGGATGTGTGTTTTTCTCAGAACCTTTTTTTAATTTTTACCGGTATAATTATTTAGCTTTAAAAATTTTTAGCTTTATTTTATAAGACTAAACTAAATTTTCTAGATCGCGGAGGCCGAAGATCGAGGTCACGTGACAGACGATCCTCAAGAGACCGTGGCGATAGACGAGATCGCAGATCCCGATCCAGGGATCGACGTTCAAGGTCGCGAGATAGAAGGTCAAGGTCAAGAGATCGAAGCCGGCGGGATCGAGACCGGGATTACGACAGAATTAAGTCTAGGTCAACTGAGCGAGATTCCAGAAGAGGTGACAGATCTAGACGAGATAGATCCCGTGACAAATCGAGAGATAAAAGAGATTCAAGAGATCGATCTAAACATTCTAAAGAAAGAGTTGAAAAGAAGGTAAATTTTTTTGGGTTCAAAAATAAAATTATAAGGCTTTCAATGTCAATTTTGTATTTTCATGAGAGCATAATTTTTTGTCTCATTCTTAAGGTGATTACTGTCGTGTGTGACTATAAAGAATGCATGATATGTGGACAAAACTACAGAAATTATGAGGTTTTTGGCCATTTTCGAGAAGAAGGTGCCTATGTATAGACAAAACGACATCCTTTAAAATGATTGAATGTTAATTTTTAAATATTATTTCAATTTTGAAAAACCATAATAATTTAGTGTGTATTAATATGTTAGATTTTTTCTTTCTGAGCTATTTCACCTTGAATTGAATACTTCTGATGTTCACAGCAGGGAAGTTTTGCAGGTCGGATCGGAAAAAAACGCTATGAAGCTAAAAATGCAAGCTAAATTTAAGCGCGTTTTCAAATAAGTAATCAGTCAACTGGTTTTTTTTAGAGATTAAATTAACCCAGTTTATTGATTACCACCAATTTTTTTCGAAAGGTGCCCTGCGAAAATGTTGCTTGCGTTATTAGCTCTTTAGCGCCATTTTGAGAGTATCGACAAAAATAAGCTTGTTCTTATAAACACACGCCATGGCGCGCCATAATTATAAATTCAGACATTGAAAAATACCTTTATTAATATATTTTGTAATTATAAGTACTCATTTATAAGTAATCATTTTTAAAATTAATAGCGACTTACTTTAAAAAATTATTATTTTCATTAAAATAAATTTAGGCTGAATCCCGTTCTGCTTCGAAATCCCGCTCGATTTCTAAAGAAAAGGTTATCTCCCGATCACCATCAAAATCTCCGGTCCGCACAAGTAAAAAGTGAGTTTTTTTGTCTTGTTTTTTGGCAAAGTGTAGCTCATAAAATTTTTCCACGACATTTGTTCAAAGTCAGTCGTTTCAGGTGGTTCTTTTTATTTATAAGACAAAACATGAGAATTCACAAACTCAACCCAAGGGTATATTATATCGATTATGATGCCCGGGTAACATAAATATCTTATTTGCCTGTTAAAAGAATAGGGAATAAGATATTTATATTACCCGGGCATCATAATGGATATACGGTATATGATATACCGTATATCAAAGATAATACTTGTGCGTTATTCTCAACTTGTTTTCGATATTCTCGCATTTTACTCGCATCTAAATAGACGAGAATCTAGAAAACAAGTGGAGAATAACGCACAAGTATTACTGTGATTTCTGTCTATAAGGACACCCTCTATAAAGGCAATTTGGGGAAAATATGGCCAAAACCTACGCTTTTTTATTTTGGTCCGTCCCTCTATAAGGACAATTTGGGAAAAATAATCAAAGGGTACAATTTCAAAAATTTCTATAAAACACCTTTTTTTCGTAAAATTTTTGGGTGAAGACTCTTCACTGAAGAGCAAAAAGAAAAAAAGGTCTTCAATTTTTTTTGGAAAAAAATTATTGATTTTTTAAAAAATATGGCCAAAATATCTTAGGACAGATTGCTAAGGACAATTTAGGAAAATTAGCTTAAGCTAAAGGACAATTTGGGAAAATCATACCTTTCCTTAGACAAAAAACACAGTACCTTTGATATGTAAAGGATGCGCAGCGGGCAAATTTCTATCATTTGATGTATTGATAGCAACGAAAAGAAATATCTGAACCAAAATGCAAAGGGGAAAAATAAAAAATAAATAAAAGTTGAAAAATTGGATTTTTTACCGAGAACAATACCGGTTATTGATTGAATTAGAGACCGTAAGCTTGGGTTTGCTGGGGAAAGTTATTTTCACGTTTTTTGTGTCGCAAGGCTGGGAAAACTTTTTAGAGCAATATTAGAATATTCCGCCTACGCATTTATGTCAAAATGACGCAAATTGTTTTCGAACGTTTTATTTTACAAAAAAAAAGTTTTTCATGGTATAGCAATTTTTTCGAGTACTTTCTTTATCATAAAAAGTCGAAAAAATGAAGTTAATCATGATCAAAATTCAAGTTATTGCTGAGAATAAGTTTTTAGAACTCAGTTTCTGACCGGGCCGAAAATATTTTTTATTTTGCTCGGAATGTCTGTAGGGTTCCCGCTGCGCACCCTATATATATATATATCTATTAAGATAGTTCCTTCGAAATATTCAAAAAAATTCTGACTGAAATCAATTTTTGAGAATATTTATGAGATCATTTTCTCGAAATACTTCTATAGACCTATGATTTTGAAATACTGACGATTTTTATAAAAAATTTTTTTATAGAAAAACTCGTGATAGAACACCGGAAGAAGCCAATTCCGACGAGGAAACCCGCCGAAAGCGCAAGCGTGATCGACATTCTAAGGACGAGTCTAAAAAATCGAAAAAACACAGCCGTAAGGCCAAATCACGTGATCGAGATCGCCGAAACGTCGAAAAAAGCTCAGAGGACCAGACTGAAAAACCCGAGGTCTCAAAAAAAGAGACCATTACCGAACCAAAAAATTCCGATGAGGTTTCATTAGAAGCCAACGGCAGTCCGGTCCGGACGAAGCGAAAACGGGATGAGGGATCAGATACTGAGGACAAATCGAAAATTACAAATGATAATAAGGTTAGTCGCGGAAGGAATTAAAATTCCAAATTTGTTTTCTGTATTAAATTTTAACTCTCTTACTACATTTAAAAATAAATGTTGGCAAGGGAGTTGAAACTGTTTTCCCTGTTCAAAACATTTTTAGTGCTGCTTATGTTTTTGGCAAAATAAGTTTGATACAAATAATTTTGTGGAAATTGTTTTAATTTCTAAACAGAGTCTGACACACCTGACCTATCTTCTTATATTTAATATGCCACGAAAAGAGAAATATTTGGTGTGTCAGGATCTTCTTCGATATAATAAGCTTTATTTGGATCATAAACGGCTTTTCTGAGTAAAGTGCGTATTTCAGTATTCATTCAAAGTAAAATATGTATGATTTTTTATATGCAAATTCATATACATTTTACATGGAATGGCCGGTTTTCCTCTATCATAAATATATAACTACTTTGGTGATATAATGGCGTGATGTTTCTTAGGTCGCTTTTTTTAGGTGGGCCACGTTAAGGGAGTACTGGTCGCATTAAGAGACTCGGACATGAAATTTTCCAGATTATTTTTATAATGTTTTTTTCTAAAAATATGGACAAAAATAAGGTAGTTTTTTTTATAGGGGCGACAGATTTCATTTTTCACCACGGACTAACCGTAAGATATATTGAAAAACGGTTTTTGCATTCAACTGGAAACTGAAAAAGCTTAAGTCAAAATTTTTTGAAATTTTATGGAGAATTTTTTTGTCATCACAAATTTTGAAATTTGACACCACTTGGGTGTCAAATTACACGTTTATGTATCTCCTTAAGTTATCTACATATTAGCACGAAAATATACTTACCTTGGTAAATTTTTGAGAGAAAAATTTTGGCAATAATTTTTTTTGACATATGACACCATCTAGGGTGTCAAAGTACATTTTTTTAATATTATGGATATATAGATGGAAATGGACTTACATGGGCAACTTTTCATGACAAATTTTATGACAATATTTTTGTTGCAATTCGACACCATCAAGGGTGTCAAATTACGCTTTTTCGTATATTTTTGAGTTCTTAACCCCCTCACACCCTTTGACTATCTAAAGGCAAAACAAATTTCGGGGGCCAAAACGGCGCAGAAATAACATCGTTACAGACCTACAATTCAAATGCGTCATAGAGTTTGGAATTTTATTTCCAAAAATATTGTTGAAAATTTCATACGATTAGCCGTTCGAAAGATATTNAAGCATAGAAATTCAACTTTCCGGCTGATTTTAAGAAAAAAAAAATCTGGGCACACCGAGATTCGAACCTACCAAAAATTACTTTCCGGTTTATATCCGGTAAACCGGATGTCAAATCAACTTCATAAAATTTCTACATTGAGCTTTTTTAGTTGACAGTTGAATGCAAAAAACCGTTTCTCGATTGCATTTACGGTTTTCCCGTAATCGTCATGAGAAGGGTGTACTCCTTTTAAAAAAAAACTACCTTAGTCATTTTTCTCGAAGACCATACGCGATATCAACAAACGGTTTTTTGCTATGTGTAGCCAGGTAAATTTGTGACATGTGAATTTTTTTGTTTTTCTCATTGTCAACCGGTTTACCGGTAATTGATGTTCGAAAACCGGAAGTCCATATGTTCGAATCTTAGTCAGCTCATTTCTTTTGTTTATTTCAACCGAAATGAAAGTATTCCTTTTAGTAATCGTTTGATATGTGGTAATTTATTAACTTCAACGTGCAAATAACAACATTTTACATAAATTTATTTATGACAAAAAAATTCCTTATTTGCCTCAGAAAAACCGGTGATTTCAAAAGTTGATTACCGGCCAACTGGTTGAAGGAGAAAAAAATAAAAAGTTTCACATGTCACAAATTTACTTGGCTACACATAGCAAAAAACCGTTTGTTGATATCTCGTAAAATCCATAAAAATGACTGAGTAGGGTGGGCCCAGTTAAAAAAAAATACTTTAGCTAGATTTTACACACACAACCCCCTTAACTCGTAGACTCGCCTAAAATAAATATGTTTTAGACTTAAAGTTAAATAATAAAGAAAAAACGGAATAAGCCAACTAATTGGCTGAAACCAGTCTACGAGTTAAGGCTGTGGTCGTCGCAAAAAACAGAAAATCAGGGTTTTCAATGGCCAATTGTCGCAGAAGTACAAATCGTGGGACCAAATATTAAATCTGATATATTTGAAAAAAAATCTTGCATCCTAAAAAAATCGAAATTGACGGATGGCTCGTCCAATCAGAAACGT
>SCLH01000611.1:356092-398382 GCA_004367855.1 Oikopleura vanhoeffeni
GTACAGGGGGGGGGCAATATTTCCGAAAGTTTTTTGGCAAAAAAATTCGGAAATATGGGGCACCGCTTTTGTACTCGGGGCCTATATAATAGGAATTATTTTAGCTAAAAAATTCGGAAATATTGGGCCGGAGGTATTGGGCCCCACTGTATTTGGTAGAGACACCCAATTTATATTTTCTTTCAAAACAGAGAAATAACTTGAAGAATAAGTCCTCAAGGTCAATTAAGCACTAATGGTAATGTGATACAATCCAACCTACGCTCACACAGGATCGTTCAATAAGTCTCCCGAAAAAAACACTCGAGAACTATCTCCTCCTACAATGTTCATACCTTTTTTTCAATTTGTGTATGTCAGGCTCCGGAGCAGCAGTACAAACAATCCATTAGAGCCTTTTTTTCAAAATTCTGCTTGCAACGAAAAAAATCGCGAAAAAAACTACTAAAATTGAACGAAAGCAAAATTGTACGTCAAAAATTTTTTTTTGAGAATCGGGCTTTAATGGATTGTTCGTAATACTTCTCTGAAGTATCACATAAAAAAATTAAAATAAATTGATGTGAATTCTAGGAGAAGATAGCTTTTTAGTGATTTTTGAGGAGGCTTATTCAAGGTTCTTGTGTAGGTTGAATTGCATCAGGTTACAATAAGTTCTGAATTGATCTTGAAGACTGGTTCTTCAAGTTGAGCAAAGTTTTTCGATACCACTTTCGTTTACCGAGAAATCGGGACGAAACACAGCCAAATCAGCGACACCCACACTCTTAGGGGGGTACTGGTGGCCTCAGGGGCATTATAAATCCTTCAAATTGATTTTGAGTGGTTAAAGAATGCAAGTGCAGTTACGAATCAAATAAAAAATCCTTAATTTTCACGTTTTTTCGATTTTTTTCTAACTAATAATCTAATTCTAAGGCGGCTTTTTTTTTAGCGCAACTTGCAATCGGAGCGAATGTTCTCGAAAACGGTTCATCCGATTCAAGAAATTCCAATTGTATTCCAGAGGCAATTAGTTCATACAGAGACTCGTCTATGTCTCTTGCCGATCGACCTACCGGTAATCAGCGAAAACACCGGTAAATTTCAGTTAATCGAGAACAGACCATAGTATACTTTACAAAAAATGGTTATCGGGGTAAATTGGTCGATCGGCAAGAGACATAGACGAGTCTCTGTATNCCACCCAAAAAAGGAAAAAACAAAAACGGGAGAAAGGATTTATAACGATTAATTTTTTTTTAAAAACAAATTTTTTTTTTTTTTCCAATCTTGGTAAAAGTAAAATTATTAGTTTTTTTTTTAAAATTTTTTTTTAGATATCAAACTATTGTAAATTTTTAGTACCAGGAACGTCATCGACCTAACGAAGTAGAATATTATAATTAGCAAATCCAGGCTTATTCTAGGCGGCGAATTCAGTTCTTCGAAAAATTCTGAAAATGCCAATATTTTGACGAAGTAGCCCGGCGCTAATTCAGCGTCAGTTTAAGAAAATGAACAACCAACGACTCGAGTGACATATCCTAATTAAGAAATTTGCATTAAAAATTTTTTAGCAATTTTTACTGTGTCTGAATAGACTGACCTTGTCGTCGAGTAAAGATTCTGAGAGTGGAAGAGAATCATGAAAAAATTGAGTTTGTAGTAGACGAGGTAATTTGATAAAAAGGTTTTCTTTTCGATGAATGGTTGTGAAATAAAAAGTAAAGTAACTCCAGTTCATAACGAGGGAATTATTCATCACGGACTCGGCATAAAGAAAGCACAGCCTAGGCACAGGCTCAAACAAAACCGACCAAGCGTTTTATCTTTCACGTGGTTAACAAAAAATAATTTGACCGTTAGGGTCAAACAAAATTTCTTGAAAAAAAAACTGTCTATAGTATATTATTGTGGGTTTTTGAAATCGCTAGTGAGTCAAAAAGAAAAAGACATCCGCTTAGACAACATGAACATTTTCAAATTTAAAAAGCGTGGTTTAGCCTTAAACGCAAAAAGACGTCCGCTTAGACAACTTTGACATTATTTGGCTCGGGCATCAATTATATTATAAGACGACGATTTAACTAAAAATGTTAGTTTTCAATATAAAATTATCTCTTTATCTTGCATCTCCTAGAAATTCTTCTAAGCCCCGTTATTTTATTATTAGCAAAGTTTTCCGCGTTTTATTTACAAAACAGTTTTAAAGGGTGTTGTTGTCTGGTAAATTATGCAAGCAATTTGAAATGTAATTCATATCTGCAAGAAAAGCACCCACAACCCCTTAACATATTTTTATTAACCGTTCTTGATTTTAGAAATGATTTAACTGACTAGATATGGAAGGTGTTGTTTGGGGGTCTTTTTTAATACACAAATAATCTTGTTCGTCATTGCCCAGACTGAATTTAACATTTTCGTAATCTTTGGAATAACTTTCCAGTTTGTGCTCGGTAAGGACTTATATGTACTCAGCCCGATCACGAATATCCATTCTACAATAATAAAATTTTAAAATCATTTATCCCGTTGGCCCATATTCAAAAAAAGCCGTATTATCGAGAATAACTGGCTGTATCTGGCCGGCCAAAATGGAAAACTCACCCTGTACAGTTAAAACTAAATTATTTTTGAGAGAAGTATTGCACTAAAAGGTGAAAAAAGGAAGATATTGAGCGCAACTAAACAACCAACTTTAACAGCATCAGATATTTGTTTCCCAGAGCATTCTTGTCCTAGATAAATATTAAATAAATACAGTCACGGCGTGGCTGTGTTGTGAAACACAAGACCACCATCTATAGGTACAATATTATTGGGAAGTCTTAGTTGGGCCAGCGGAATCTCGGAACAGAAGTATTTTAAACTTTGGGATTGTATGGGGGTATTTTAAAGAGGTGTGGGTAACTTTTCAAGCTACGTGTTCTCGCAGAGCCGTTTTAACAGCAGGTATATTTTCTGGCGAAAACCACCGATAATTTTTGACAATTGTCGGAAAAACCAGAAACTAAAAAATCGGCTCTCATGCGTCAACGTAAAATTAAAAGTTATGTAATCATCAACGAGGACACCATAAATACAGGCACAAAATTTTGATGCAAAACTCATTCAAAATGGGTGGGTAGAATTACGTGGAGGGGAAGCCAATCAGAAAACGCGCATTCTCTAGCTTATTCTCTACATTTAAACACTATTGCTTTTAGCACGCGTGATATGATGGGAAAAAATTTCAAGCTGGATTGGAACTACATCAGAAAGATCGAATGTGCTAATTTGGCCTGCACCAGAAGCCATTTGATCTACAGTATGTGTTTTTTTCGTGCGAACAGAATCTCAAGTGTCCGGGAGAATCGTCTATAATCTGGAAGAATTCTCCCGAATTGTTTACATTTTGTACGACTAGTAACTAAAAGACGGGGACCCTTGGCTACACACAGCGAAAAACGTTGATGCCTGGTATGGTCCCTAGGACCTGAGAATTGGCTACGTGAACAAAAAGCTAAGTTACCTTCTACATCCATTTTGAGCTGAGAAAATTGGAAAGCATGGTCCTTTTCTTTCCTAGATAAAACACATTTTCATCTCATCTTCAGTATCTAAAATAAACAATTTTATTCGATAGAAAATTTTATCAAACTTTTCTTGCCGTCAACTATTATTAAACTCCGTGTACTCAGATAACTTTTTGGCAATAATTGTTTGACACCTAACATCTGGTGGAGTAAAAAGCACTTTTTTTAACCTCTGAAAATGGCAAATGACCGTTTAATCGTCTAGGTGTGAAATCAAGAAAACAAAAATTGACGGTTAAATTTTCTTGCTTAAGGGGGTAGTGTCCGCAAAAAAGTTAGACTGAAAATCTGATATAGTATTAAACCGTCGCTTTTCAATAATCGGTTTCTCCCACAAGAGGGCGGCAAAGTCGAAAACGAAGGTACCATTTTCTCCTTAATTACATATCCGATCACTTCATTCATGTGTCAATTGAGCGAGATCTCTATGAGCCAAAATATTGGTGGTGGTTTTTTGTCTGACTTTAATAAAATACAGTAGATAACCTTAGAAATTGTATTTGGCCGGTTTGGTACATTTATTCGAAAACCGCTCACCAGAATTTGTTTTAACTATGCTCATTCGGATGCTCTACAATTGCGAACAATAATTGTGACTACATTTTTCTTCATGGTCATCAAAAATTTCATGTCATCAAAACCTTCAAATTTGAAAAACAGATTTTTAGCATTATTTTCATACATGAATTATTTTTTGATTACATGATTGAAAAATGTAGTCCACATTTTGTTGCAATTGTATGAGAAATCGAATGAGCATAGTTAAAACAAATTCTGATTAGCGGTTTTTGAATAAATGGTACCAAACCGGCAAAATATTCACTTTTCTAAGGTTATCTACTGTATTTTTATAAAGTCAGACAAAAAACCACCAACAATATTTTTGCTTATTGAGAATCCGCTCAATTTGACACATGAATGAAGTTGATCGGATATGTAATTAAGGAGAAAATGGTACTCCGTTTTCGACTTTGCCCCTCTTTGTGGGAGAAACCGATGATTGAAAGCGACGAGACCATCACCATTCGTTTTTTGAGGTGGTTAGTCTATATGATATAGTCTATATCAGATTTTCAGGCCAACTTTTTGCGGACACTACCCTTAAGGGGTGGGTGCGGTTTTTTTAGCCTTTATAGAATTAATTTTATGATACATTTAATATCGGTTATGACTAAAGTTTGACCCAAGGAATCTTATGGTGGCAATTATTTTTTTCAAAACATTCTAGTACAAATCTAGAATTTTCAAAATCGAATATTTTTTTGCTTTAACCTGCCTAAAACCGGTATTCCACCATGATATGAACATTTTTCATGGTGGAATAGGACCCACCAAAACGATGCATGACATTAAAAATTATCGGAAATGTTCAATCGAATTCTAGAAATTTCAATTATTTTTAGCCAAAATGTTAACCATCTTATCTAATTTGACGCTGATGGTATAAATTTGATTAGCTGTAGCCAACTTTTTGATCAGTGAAATCTCAGCTTCAATTGATGGTACTTTGTTCCGATCAGACGAACTTTTTTTTCGAATTTTCATTTCCGGTTCACTTTCCATTCATTTCTCTAGAATTTTATACAAAATTCCTTCTCATCACTTTTTACCGGCATTATATTTATCTACCTTAGTCGAAAAAATGCTTCATTCAAACATTCGTCTAAAGAAGAAATAGAGTTTGAAGTCGAAAAACTGGCAAAATCGGCGTTTAAGTGAGATTCTAGAAGAAAAAAAGTCAAAAATCGAAAAATTCCTTCTCATCACTTTTTGTTCTCATTTATTCGCTACTTTGTGTAATTTTGAGACGCTTGTATGTGGGGTCTAAAGAGATAGATTAAAAAAAAACATTTAGTGCTCAGAAGAGACTCACCACCTGGTGGGTGATGTGACAAGGTTGACTTTGAGATGTGTAATCGTTAGACGAAGGCTAGATCTACAAACGAGTATCTCAGATTTTTTACAACTGCCCTAGATTTGATCTGAGGCGTGATTGAAAGGTACCAAAAGCGACACCCACCCCCTTAAGGGGGACTCAACGGTTTTTAATTCGGGTTAGGGACATAATAACTGCCACAAATAGCCTCAAGAAGGCCACAAAATGAATTTCTGCTCTGATCATAAAAAAAATTTCGAGATTTTCTCAAATTTTCGAGTTTGTTTCAGATTTTTTTAAGTTATTTTTGAGAAAAAATACATAAACCTCATTTTAATAAAAATTCTAAAAACAAGTAAAAGTGAGTAGCACCTTCTTTGCTCCAGTTTTGCAGTAGCTTCAATTTGAAGGTAATTCGGTACATCGGATGTATAAATTCTAGAAAACTCCAAAAGTTGACTTCCGGCTAAACCAAATGCAATTTTTTATGAATAGGCGCGATGTTAAAAAAAAAAGTTTTTTCACTGGAAATTGAGAAACATGTTGCACGTATTATATAAAATTAAAAAAAAATGTATCGAATCGTTTTCGAGAAAATTTTGTTTCAGTTTGGAATTTTACATTTTCTTGATTCTAGAAATAAGGGATCAAATTTCAACTGCGTAAGCAGATTTTTTTTCCAGTAGACATGCGCTTTATTGATGGTACTTTACAGCTCGTACGATGAAATTTTTTTTCTAGAAAATCATAAAATTGACTTCCGGCTGAATTAATCTGCATTTTCTATAAATAGGAGCGATGTTTAAAAAAAAAAATTCACTAGAAATTGAGAAAGACATGTTTCTCCTAATAAATCATAAATTTAAAAAATTGTATCGAATCGTTTTTGAGAAACCTGAGCTACAAATTTTAAAATTATCATGAAATTACAGTTTTTCATTATTCTAGAACAAGTCGATCGAAATTTTCGCAAAATATTTCCGATAACTGTCAAACCTCGTAGTAATTGTTATTCTTCAAAAGTGTAATCAATTCCATTAAGCCGTTTCCGAATAAAAGACATTGAAAGTCAAAATCAGTGTTTCTAGAACTCTACCCCACTTGGTGCTGTGGTGCTCAAAAACTCTGTTTTTACTTTTAGTCGGAAGCAAAAGGATAGATCTTCCTTTTAGGCTTTTCAGAATTCTATAACTTGTTTGTTTGTTCTGAGCCCCGATCTAAAATGTCAAAAAACCGTTGGTACCCTTAAGCAAGGTAGTTGTTCTTCTAGGTGCGACAGATTTGACTTTTCCTTATGAAAATCTTAAGAAACTTAATTTTTGGAATTTTATTTTTCAGCATTAGTCTTAGAATTCTTTTGTTCGTATGATACCCATATTGGTCCATTTGAAAATCTCGAATTTTGAAAATTAAAAAAAAATTTTGCTGCTCTTTTTACCTTATTGGATACAAAAACGGTTCCCAATAAATTTTCAAAATTTAAAAAAAAATTGGCTTGAGCTTTTGTACCTTATTGGATACAAAAAAACGGTTCCCAATAAATTTTCGAAACTTAAAAAAAAAAATTTGGCCTGAGCTTTTCTCCCCTTATGGAATCAACAAAAAAAAACGGTCCCAATAAATTTTCTAAATTAAAAAAAAAAAATTGGCCTGAGCTTTTCGCTTATGGGATACAAAAAAAGGTTCACAATAAATTTTTAAAATTCAAAAAAAAAATTGGCCTGAGATTTCTCCTTATTGGATACAAAAAAACGGTTCCCAATAAATTTTATTACCAGGGTTATTTTATTAACAGGTGTACTTACCTTGAGGTAATTTGGAATTTTTTTGACGAATGAAATTCCAAAGTCAACTTTATATTTATTTTAGGACCGAGTCCAGGAATAACCTATCAGTCCGCGCATTTAAAAAACTAGCTCGAAAAGGTTTAAAAACGTAGGCGGATTTTTGAAATATCATGTTTTGCTTCTAGCACCGTTGGTGTGTCAAATCAGCCCAAATATAGAGAATTGTGAAGTTTTAAAGATTGAAATAATATGTTTTAAGAAAAAGTTTGGATTGCGAGCGTTTAAAAGTGTAGTTTGGTGATTGACTGACCTTTTAGAGCTGCTTGTTTGTGTTTTTCTTAAAAGTGTTAATTCTTTTTCGATCATTTCTTTTATAACTTGTCCCGATTTGCAATAGTCGATCCTGCTTGTTTGCAGCGATTAATATTCGTGGGCGAGTTGAAATCATTTTTGCGTCGGTTAAAATTCGATAAATTAATTCTGAAACGTCTCGAATATCTTTCCCGATTGTCTCAGAGTTAACCACAAACAATTCCCTGACTTCCAACCTTCAAAAATTTACTTTTCAAAACCACGGATCAAACAGTGAAATTTTTAAGGGATTGTGGGTACTTCCAGCAATTTGCTGGGAAAAGGAAGGCTTTTAAAACTCAAATATCTTTTGTGAGAATTGAGTGAACGTTATTTTTCCAATTGTAATATTGTAGTCCGTACCTTGAGAAGTCAAAAACTGATGCATTTCAAGAAAATATTCACATCAACCTTTAAATGCATAAACCTAATTGCTGGTATTTCTTTCCATTGAAGTATATCACGTCATATCCACGTATCCAAAAAATCACATATAATGCCGATATTATTGGTCAGAAAAAAATTCTCTCTACAATTGCAACCAATATATTTTATAACATTCACTAATTAGACGAAATTATTTTTGAAATTCCTTGCTATAGTTAATATAGGCAAAATGTAGATTATTTTACAAAAAAAAGTATACCTCACGAACGGTACATGCGATTTATTTTCTCTTTTTCATAAATTCTTCTCTATTATCTTATTAAACTTTTGAACCAAGGAAATTTTACTACTTTTTTTATATTTCTCGCAATCACTATTCATGCTGATTTTAATGCGCGCCATTATTACATTGGATTAGGCTAAAAAATTGAAATATTGAAAGGCGCAAAATTGAACAACTATCATATTGAAATACTCATTTAGAATTACTTTTTTGCGAGTTGATTTTTTTGTATTCTGAAATGATACCCATATCTAGAATTATTTTTCGTTTTTATGCAAGTCCGAAACGATATTTTTTGGAAATTTTCTAGAATATTAGTCAAACGTTTCCAATTTTATTTGGTCTGAATCTTCATGAAAATTGATCACTAATGGGTTATTTTTGTTTTTGATCATCTGTCATATTCGGGCATTTCAGTGAGCAAGCGATTTCAATGTTCTAGAAAAAATATCCAGAAATAATTTGGTGTTTTTTTAATTGCAAACGATTCCGCAGGTGCTGTATGGTCAGTGCTATTGAAAAAATTACCGATTTGCGATCGTGCGTGGTCGAAAATAACTACTGCACCCACAATCCCCTTAAAGGAGGTTGTAGAATCTCCAAATCAAATATTGATTTTTTTTAAATAATTTTAGCTAAAAAAAGTTTCGTGCTAAAATCACTTCCACATAGTCTTTTTGTTTGCATGAAATTTTTAATTGAAATTTTATATATCGAAAATCCTGCCTATGCAGACAATTTAATCACTACGTCACAAATAGAGAAATCCAGTAATTTCATTGGTCACTTCTCGAGAATCCATTGATTTCATTGGTCACTTTCTATTCTTGTGACGCGCAGGATGCATACGCGGGATTTTCGATATATAGAAAATATTGCGATATATAAATATGCAAACACTCTAGTCGCTATTGACGCGATTTTTATTTTTACAGCTTTTGGGCTCTATTCGGAAAACTTACGAAATTTGAATTTTGGCTTCTCAAGGCCAAAGAAAATTTTAAAAATCTCCGCGGTCATTTCAGTCACACATTTAATTTTTAGTAGTACACTAAACATAAACTTTTGAACAAGATCAGTGTTTGATTTGGAATTACAATATTGTACCTTTTGGAAAACTGCTGGTATTTGCCATGTTCCATAAATTGATCAACATATATCTGGAAAGCCTACAATAAGGTGGGAACGGCAAAAATAAATTTTGCTTGCCGCTCTACCCCTAACGGTTAGGGGTAGAGCGGCAAGCAAAATTTATTTTTGCCGTTCCCACCTTATTGTAGGCTCTCCAGATATATGTTGATCCAGTTATGGAACATAAAAATATCAGAAGTTTTCCAAAAGGTACAATATTGTAGGGCCTAACCTACCTTAATTTTTGATATTGGTTGTTTACCTTGTATTTTGTAACTTCGAAATCTCTTATTCTGCCACTGCCAGGGATATCTACCAATTCAAGCTTTTTATCGTCCACAGCATATTCAGCTTTATTACAAACCTCAAATTTTCATCATTAAAATATTATTCTTTAAACGGGTACTCCGTTAAACAGCCATATAATTCATAAAAATTGACTTACAATTGAGGTTTGAACAAGTGGTTCGCATTCTGGTTGGATTAATTTGGAGAGTAAAAAGGTCTTTCCGGATTTTGATAGTCCGATAAATAAAACATTGTTTGAGCCCGATCCAGCATTATTTTTCCAGATGAAAAAGGCAAGAAATGCAACGACCACTAATAAAGCCAAAATAATAACGATTTCCATCTCGCCAGATAAGTCGGCGAAAAATTGGGGAAGCCGACAACACCCTTCTGAAGAATAACTATTCACCTCTTAAAAAATTAAAGTTACGGAGTGATCGTCGAGAATTAGGCTGTTTTTTTAAAGGTTTCAAGTGCACTTTGATGTCGCCAATAGTACTCAGAGCACTAGATAACTAAACCTACATTCCAAAAAAAATATTCTTGAGGTAATTTCTTTCGACGCGACAGATTTGACTGTGCCACCACAGACGACCCGTATGAGATATCATAAAACGTTTTTTGAATTCAACTGAAAACTAAAAAAGATCAGGTAAAATTTTTTTGGAAAATTTTCTTAATTTGAGATTTTCAAAAAACGACCGGCAATGACCCAAATATGGGTATGAAATGAAACAAGAAGAAATTCTAAGACTAATGGCTGAAAGATAAAAGTCCAAAAATTAAGTTTTCTTGATATTTTTTACTACAAAATTTAATTCTTCGATGATGACTCATTGGTGAGTTATTATTTTTTCCCTAAAACCGGATGTTGTTGCATGCCAAATATCGAAATTTTTGTTTGTTTAAGAATGCTCCATAAAATTTAAACGATATAACATGTTTTACACGTACTTATGTGTAATAATAAACTGTATTATTTCGGATAAATCGGAAATAACCGATTCAAACCGAGAATTACCGGTGAAGCGAAAATAAATAAAAAAAATTTGGCCTGAGCTTTTTTAGTTTCCAGTTGAATGCAAAAAAAACGCTTTGTGAAAACGCCCATACGGTTCATCATGGTGGCACAGTCAAATCTGTCGCGTCTAGAAAAAGAATTGACTAAATTTACTGGAAGTTTTGTTGTTTGCACTTTTCTGGTAATTCATTACCATCTCTTGACCGATAAGTATCAAGAATACATTCCTTTAACAATTAAAAAAAGTTGGCCTTACAGAGATTTGAATTTCTGGATAAGAACGACAATTACCGGTAAACCGGTTGACTGAGAACAACGCAAAACATCCTGCCGTTGGATTTCTGGTCAGGTTCGTAAAAAACGCTTGAGTCTGAATCGAACATTTTCAGAGGAATAAGCTTTATTCAGCTAGCTCGTAATTTGCGCATTTTAGAACTGGGCTACTTAACCCTCTCACTCATGGCGCCATTTAAAAAAAACACCTGTAGATTAAAAACCAGAAACTGTGGGTTACTTCTGAATGAATTACTGGAGGTAAAAATTTTCTGAATCTGCTGCATTTTCAATTTTTGACCTGACGTCCCTGAGTAAATTTTTATTATATTTTAAGTGATTTTGATAAATTGCGTAGGTTAGGTTCTTTTTTCGGAAAACACCTCTAGATTAAAGACTGAAAATTGCAGGTTATTTCTGAGGAAGTCATTTTTTAGAAAATTCAATTCTTAATCTTTTCCATTATTAATTTTTGTTCTGACGTCTCTCATTTTCTCCAAATGAATTGCGTAGGTTGAAGGCCAATTTGTAAATGTCACTTTTCTACAGGGTTAATAAAGTCAAAATATAAATTAAATAGTATAAAAGTTAAAGTCTATCCTTAATCTCGGGGACTGAAGAACAATAAAGTTGCTAGCACTTTTCCCGTAATAAGCGCTCAAAGTTGAGCCATAAAAGTGGCTTTCATGAGTGAGAGGGTTAAGTTATAAAAATTCAACCTTTTCAATTATTTGACCCTAGAATCATTTTTTTTATTTCAAAAACGAAAAAAATCAACTGAAGGTGAACGAAAAAAATTCTCTACAAGATGAGCCAATAAAATCGATAACTAAATGTATTTTTTACTATTTAAATTGCTTATTAGAAAGCGAAAATTTCGCTCATGCCTTTAATAGGACGGCCTTGGAGGCTCGGGCCGTCCTATTAAAGTCATTCTACTGTATTTCAAAAATCAAATTTTCAAATATGGGAAGTATTTTTACTCTGAAAAATTAGAATTGTTGTTTCTTTCTCTTGCGCTATTATCCAGTCTAGCGGAAATAGTCTCAAATATCCCGAAACGATTGACCAATTAGAATTCAGTATTTTGTACTTGCGAAATCACAACTCAAATTAGAGATTTATTTAGAGAATTATCAACTTGATAACAACTCAATTGTTTCAAGTCTACAGTGTAGTGAAAATAATTATTTCGTAAAAATTTAGATTCTAGAAATATCAAAGTATCTGCGTTTGTTTATGACCGGGTCAACTTACAGGGTGTTAGATTTTTCCAAATGGGAGAGCGATGAGAACTCAATAAATTAGTTTTTGCTTAGAAAAAAGTCCAGACCTTGGTGGCGATAAAGAGCATTTTACATTTGTCTCGTTCTTTAAAAATTAATTTGAGTAATAATCGAATAAAACCTGTTAACCTGCTGGCACTTTTAAAACGGCTGATTTGAAAAAATAATGTTGGTAAAATCTCGAAATTTGATAGGGGCGGGATTTTTTTTGAAAACTTTTTTTGGAAACTTTTGTTTAGGACAATCTTCTTTAATTGGGGGCAGCATAGGACGGCATTATCCGGACTAAGGCCTTTTATTTACAACGGTCTATTATGGACAACGGCCTCAAAAACGTTGTCCGATATGGGCCGTTTCCGGAAAAGGCCGTCCTATGCTGCCCCTTTAATTGTGTAGATTATAACTCTTAAAAATAATTTTCCCTATTTTTGTCTATTTTTTTAATTTGCCTTAATTATAAATTTTTCTGTTTGAGTTAGTAAGAGATGTTTCGTGAAATATATCGATTATGATGCCCGGGTAACATAAATATCCTATTTGCCTGTTAAAAGAATAGGGAATAGGATATTTATGTCACCCGGGCATCATGATGGATATGTTATATTCAATGACGGATCTAAAAAATCGGTCATGTCGACGCTAATGGTCGGATGAAAATTGATAAATTTCCGGTTCTTCACAGCTAATAACCAGTTTTTCTTAATAATGCAATTTAAATATGATTGCTAATTCCGTTTTTTGGTTAAAAAAGATCATTTTGACGATTTCCCAGGAGCTGCCATAACTTAACATTTTCATGCAGTGAAAACTTCAGTTTTTTTTTTTGGATAAGTGTTTCAGGAGTTATTTTACGTAAATTTTAAAGGCTCATAGACTATGAGTCATAGTACAATTTATATTTTACACTCAAAAATGAAATATCAAAAATTAGAGTCGAAAATTTCATCGGACCCCGCCCTGGTGTCATATTTACATTACGAGGCCTCCTGAAGATTATTAACCATTTAACCCTTATTATAACACCAAAATGGCTAAAAATCTCCAGTTGGCCCCATAATAGATATACGGTATATCATATACTGGTTTTTCTGAAATCCATTTCGGAAAAGCGATTTTCGTACCCCAGATATATCTCGAGAAACAACTGCTCGCATAATTTATGCGAATAAATAAAGCGACTGTTTTAATAACATATGATAATCGCCTGTATATAAATAGTGAATAAATTAGCTGAAAGTGAACAACTTTTCAGATTTAAGAAAATGGATTCAACTGATTTATATTCAACTTCCTCCCCAGCGGCCCTTCGAAGCCCCCTTCGCCAGAAAACGAGAAATGAGACAAATACGCCACTCAGCAATGTAATTTAAAACTCGTCAAAAAAAATTCTTAAATTTTGGACCTTATGTCGTGTTTGTCTATAAGTAGGCCCCAGGGCCAAAAAATGGGTACCTGAAATTCGGACCTGGTGACTTAAATTTTCAGATTTATAGGACCCTATATCAAGTAGCTGATTTTTGCTCGGGAACCCTATCTTTAAAAACATTGTCTATAAGGACAAAACGATGAAAATTTGGCCAAAACCTATGTCATTTTGAAAAACACGTTCGTCTACATGTATAAAGTCAAAACGGCCAATCTTGCAAATGTTATTTTTATGGTCAAATACCATAATAATGTAGCGGTTTACTGAGTTCCAAATTTTTAATGAAAATTCTCTTAATTTATTAAAAAAAATCAACCAAGTTTACTGATTATACCTTTAGGTTTACAGTCAACTGTTCTGAAGGGTGAGTTAGGAGGACATACTTTTTAGACATGTTTTTAGTGACATTCTCCGACCGCTAGCGGGCGAACTTGAGCTTATATAGATGTGCGACCAACCTCATTTTTATTTTTCTGCTGATTTACTCTAGTTCTAAACTATCAGCAAAACATTTTCACGGACGGTACCCACTTAATTTTTTTCAACCATAATATGAATTATAAGATCACACCTGATTGTGTTATCCATCTTTTGAAAAAATAAAATCGGAAAATATTTTCCTCTACAGTAGTAGATCTCTGTAATAGATTGTTACAGTGATGTGACATCGATATTCATATAAATGATAATAATTTATACGAAACTGAAATTCGTTTTTAGCGCTACAAGGTGAAAAATGGATATCTAAAACATCAGAAAACCGCCGACGATACCAGAGAACTCGATGATCTAGAACAGGTTATTTACTAACTTATCTCGCCCAGAGAGCGTTTATTCCAACCTACGGTTTGATTAGTAATGTACAGGGGGGGGGCAATATTTCCGAAAGTTTTTTGGCAAAAAAATTCGGAAATATAGGGAACCCCTTTTGTACTGGGGGCCTATATAACAGGAATTATTTTAGCTAAAAAATTCGGAAATATTGGGCCGGAGCTATTTGGCCCCCCTTTATTTGGTAGAGACACCCAATTTATATTTTCTTTCAAAACAGAGAAATAACTTGAAGAATAAGTCCTCAAGGTCAATTAAGCACTAATGGTAATGTGATACAATCCAACCTACGCTCACACAGGATCCTTCAATAAGTCTCCCGAAAAAAACACTCAAGAACTATCTCCTCCTACAATGTTCATAGCTTTTGTTCAATTTGTGTATGTCAGGCTCCGGAGCAGCAGTACAAACAATTCATTAGAGCATTTTTTTCAAAATTCTGCTTCCAACGAAAAAAATCGCGAAAAAAACTATAGTATATACTAAAATTGAACGAAAGCAAAATTGTACGTCAAATTTTTTTTTCTGAGAATCGGGCTTTAATGGATTGTTCGTAATACAGTAGTTACTCTATTAGAGTTACCCCTATTGGAGTTACCTTTTATCTGTTAGAGTTACCTTTTTTTCAATAGTTCAGGGGTAACTTCAACAGAGTAACTACTGTACTTCTCTGAAGTTTCACATAAAAAAATAAATTGATGTGAATTCTAGGAGAAGATAGCTTGTTAGTGATTTTTGAGGAGGCTTATTCAAGGTTTTTGTGTAGGTTGAATTGTATCAGGTTACAATAAGTTCTGAATTGATCTTGAAGACTGGTTCTTGAAGTTGAGCAAAGTTTTTCGATACCACTTTCGTTTACGAAACACAGCCAAATCAGCGACACCCACACTCTTAGGGAGGTACTGGTGGCTGGTTTTATAAGGTCTCAGGGGCATTATAAATGCTTCAAATTGATTTTGAGTGGTTAAAGAATGCAAGTGTAGTTACGAATCAAATAAAAAATCCTTAATTTTCACGTTTTTTCGATTTTTTTCTAACTAATAATCTAATTCTAAGTAATTTCTTCAAAAATAACTTGAAAAATACGTTTGTTTGAATTTCACTACCATAACTTCAAAATATCACCTTGACGTTAGCCAACTTTCTAATCAGTGGTTCCCATGCTTTCTTTTGAGTCTACTTTCGAAGAAATCAAAGCACATTTTTTCTGAAATTTTTGCACGTGACCTAGAAAGATTCATATTTTGAAGATAAGATTGAATTTTCGAACAAAATTTCCTACAGAAGTCACTATTTGTTCAGTGGTAGCTTTTGCCAAAATTTAACCGGATTCCAAAGTATAACCTAGGAGGAGATAGATTTTTCGACGACAAATGTCCAAAAAACGGTGGTTTATTGCATATTTTAGAGAAAATATAGCACTTTAATGAAAAACTTTTCCTACAGAAGTTTGGTCTACTAATGATACAAGTTATATTAAAGTGTAAGTTAATCTGGAAATAAAACCTAGGAGGAGAAAGTTTTTCCGTTTTGTTTTATGTTTCCTTGTATCGCTTATGTATCTAGGAGTGTATGCATACAAAAAAGTTTCGGCATATTTAACATGCAAGCTAAAGGCTAGTTCTACAAACTGACTAATATCAATAATATCCTCCTTCCTGTATGGCTAATTTTTTATCGAGAAAATTCAATTCCCGCGACCAGTACCCCCTTAAATAGTCTTTCTAATTTTAGGAATTACTTGAGGATGGGTACGAAGTGACAAGCGAAATAAAAGCTGACGTTAAACAAGAAATTAAATTATCTACAGTAGATGATGAAGATATCGATGAATTACAATTGCATGTAGATGAGTCATCAAATCAATCCTGGGGAACAAGAACCAACATTTGGGAAAAAAAAGAAGTTGAGGTCAAGCAAGAAGTAAAGCAAGGTTAAATCAATTTACAATAATTTTAAGTTAAACTTATTTTTTTTTATTTCGTTCTTTACTTCAGGTCAAAAAAACTATTCTTTATTTTTAAAAATGTCGAGGAAATACTTATATTTCGTAAATTATTTGAGTAAAGGTCTGATTTTTTCAAGATGGATCACATGAAAAAGATAGTTTGATACTGGTACATTCGATCTTTCTGTAATTTTGGGAAATAATATAACTTTTCAAGCTACGTGTTACTGCAGAGCCGTTTTTTCGATTTTTAACCGGTAATTTTCGATGTTTTTTTTCTGGCGAAAACCAATAATTTTCGGCAAATTACCGGTAAAAACAGAAATCGAAAAACCCGGCGCTGTAGCGCAACGTAAAATGAAAAGTTATATTATGGCCAAAATATCAGAAAGATGGAATGTGCCGATTTGGCCTGACCTCAAACGCCGTTTTGATCTATCTAAAAAAACGGACCAAGAGCACTTTTTATACCTCGAAAATCAGCAAAAAACGGGTTTTCGCTGATTACCAGTCAGTCGGTCGAGATCAGAAATACAAAACAAAAAAACGTTTTCAAATATTTCCCATTAAAAAAGTTACCTCATTCTTTCGAAATTGCAATTATCAATAAGTCCAATTAATTGGACAGTAAACTGTGATTTGCGTCTATAAGGACAATTTGGGGAAAAATTAGGACAATTTGGGATATATAAGGACAATTTGGGGAAAATTAGGACAATTTGGGAAATATTGGAATTTTGGGGAAATTTTATAAAAATACACCATTTTATTGAAAAGACCCCTTTTTACGTTTTTCAAAAAGTGAAGAGCAAAAATAAAAAAGGTCTTCACTTTTTTGGAAAAAATTATCGAGTTTTAAAAAATATGGCCAAAATATCTTAGGACAGATTGCTTTAGCAGGTGGCTTTTTTGGGGTGTCAAATTACAAAAAAAAGTTTGCCAAAAAAATTCTGACGAAAAGTTGTACTAGTTTCATTTTAAATTTTCACCAGTCGATTTCCGGTATTACCGGACTTCCGGTAGAAAATTCAAAAATTTTGGTCTCTGAGTTTTTTCTTGGCTGTTGGATGCAGAAATCCGTTTGGGAATATCTTGCTTTGTTAAAAAATGGCATGGGGGCAAAGGGTGGGGTGACCTAAAAAAAAGCAACCTAAGGACAATTTGGGAAAATCTCACCTGTCCTTATAGACAAAAATCACAGTATAAGAATCATCCAAGAATTCTTTCAAAATGCTATTCATCTTTAGACTATTTAAATAAATCACACCTATAAATTGGACCCATGAAAATTTTGACCACATAAGAAAGTGTTTTAAAATAATATTTTTATGTAGAACGCTGTGAATCTGTCTCTCCTGTACCTGGATCGGGACGAACTACTCCGGATAATGAAATCCAGCCTCCCTTGAAAAAAGGTCGGGAATCAATTGGCGATCAAAAAGGCTTCAGAACATCCAATAGAAATCAAAAACGTGAGTTTCGCAGAAAAGATCTTCCACTCAAAAATGTCGAAAAAGAAACCGATCAAGATATTATCGCTCGTCGTCAGGAAATTTGATTAATCATTCAAATATTATCAATTTGAGCTTAAAACTTTTTTCAAATTTTGAAAAAATTACATTTTAAAGTGAATTTTTCAAATTTTTTGTTTCGAAAATTTATTTGTCGTCGTTCTTTTCATTGACTCCATTATGGTGAATCTGACATTTTGAGTTTAATTTCAGAAAGTACGCATGGGAAAGTGAAGGGGTCATTTGAACCGACATGAGTTGCGCAGGAAATGTGCATCGACTGGGTTATTTTTCAGTGATTATTTTTGATAGTCAAATTTTGAAATATGACCACAATCGGTGTCAAAATAGAAATTGACTCATTTGAGATCAAATAACATATCAAACAAAAGATAATTTGATTGGGCCTTTGTATCTGCAAAAACAAATTTCAAAAATGTAATATGACCCCAGAATGAAAAAACAAGGGTTAAAGCTAGCCGGAGCTAGCTAGGGTGAATCAATATCAGGAAAAACAAAATTGCCTTTAAAATTGACCACAATTGCCGTCAGAAGGCTCACTTTTAAAATTTTAGCATTTTTAAATTTCAACATTATTTCGTTATTTGGGTGAATTGAGAATGATCTTTTTATTCCCACGTGTACCTTCCGAGATTTAATGATACCGTGAAATTGGTAAGATGGTAAATCAGCTATATTTCTGTAATGTTGACCAAATTATCGGGAATTGACCAGAAATATAATTTTACGTACATGTTTATAACAAACTTATTTGAAAAAAATAAAAAAAAAATGAAAAAAATACCTTCAAGTTGGCAAAATTGCCTATGTGATATTTAATTATCCAATTTATGGTACAAAAAAAGAATGCCCAAAAAATTCTTTTTGATCATCGTATTAGAAATTTTATGCTTTTTATTGAACGCGGAGTTTAATCCCATAAAAATTCTAGAATTTTAGAAATTTTGAAATGTCCATAATTTTTCTGAAATATATACGATTTACTTGCCAGTAAAATGACGTCATTGTGAAAAATCAATTGTGAGAAACAAATCGATTACGGTAAAGTGAGTGTAGACTACTCTGACTATTTGCATGAAGTGCCAGTCAATCAGCGGACTCGAATCCACCCTAAAACTCCGGAAAAGACCCAAAAGTGCTCCAGAAGATCTTTTGACCAACAAATCAAAATTTGGAAACGAAATATTCACCACTGGAAAGAGTTGGAAGAGTATGACAAATTTTATTTTTCAACTATTTATCAAGCAAAAACAGGGGACGTCTGTTAGACACCTTTAGGTAACTTTTTTTCAGCAGCGACAGATTTGACTGTTCCATCAAGGACGAACCGTATGAAATATCACAAAACGGCTCCACGAGTTAACTGGTAATTCAGGGTTTAAACCGTTAGTTTTTCTACCACTGGCAAAAATTTTTGCAAACGTTTCGGGCAATTAAAAAAAAATTTGGTGGAGAAATAAATTTTGAAAAAAAGTCAAATCTGTCGCTGCTAAAAAAAGTTACCTAAATTAATCAAACTTTTAATTATTTTAGTTTTTGACTATTTTTTGGTCGTGAAATTCAGCCTGTTGTTTTTCTGGTTATTGAATTCTAGGCTAGTTTTAAAAAAAAATGAAATTCTTTATAAAAAAGCATCGTGCTTGAGTCGAAATCGTGAAACTATAAAAAAGTTGGGTATAAAAACTGTAAAAATATCTACGAATATTTTTTTAAAACTATCGAGTAAAATAAAAATGGGTTAGTTTTTGGCGTGCCCTAAAATAAATACTGTTTAACAGTGGATTTTTATCCTACGCTTCTTACGGTAGTTTGATTGTAAGTTTTGCATAGTAATTTGTAATCACGTGACCCGGACGCTAATCTAGGTGTTAGAGTGTGAATAATTTTGCCACCCCTTTTGCTTGAGAACTAAAAATTGAAAACTTATTTTATTTTTAGGTTGGCCCTGGTCAAAGAAGAGTAAAAAAAAAATTCGATTATTTCAATTATCCTTTTATTTTGTCACTGCCAATTTCAAAAAATATACCAGAGAGAAAAAAAAATATGTTTGAATTTTGAGATTACAAAAAATGAAGAAATTTTACCAAGGTTATCATATCCAAGATCATGCCCCAGTCAAAATATTTTTTAAGTAGAAAAAAAACTTTATTTTACTCGGGCATCGTCTCGAAATTTTAACTCCAAGACGGGTAAGATGAGAAAAATAGAAACGAGTGTTTGAAAAAGAACCCGTCAATTTTATTTTAGGTCAACCCAGTTGAATTTCGGCTGGGAGAACTAGTCCAGATAGCGACAAACGTTTTTTTTTGCATTTGAAACCTTGACAAAAAATAAACGAGGAAAATTTTTTGAGCTTCCTAAGTTGATCACCTGACCGGAAATTAGTCATGGAAATTGCTCGGAATCACCCAAATAACTATTTTTGCGAATTACCGGTAAACCAGTCATCACCGAAAAAAAAACATTTTCAGAATTACAAATTTGGTCAAGATTCAGACGCAAAAAACCGCTTGTGTCACTATCTAGTCTTGTTATCCCAGATCCGATACCCCTTAGATGGGTGGATCTAAATAAAGTTGTTTTGATTTAAAATTCCATTTTTTTTAATTTGTGTCTACTAGACAGTTTTTCGTTCTAATTTTCCGAGATCAAAAAAATATTTCAAAATAGAACACATCGCTCAAGATAGAAGCAGGAACAAAAGCCAAGAGTAATTATCAAGAAAAATAATTTCATTTTTTTGCAAATACGAATTGAAAAAATGAGGCGCAACAAAATTTGAATTGAAGCAATTATTTTATCAGTGTTGATTATCGTTACGAAAAATAGTTTCTAATTATGACACAGTAGAGTGCTGTAAATAGAAATGACTGAATTTTCCAGGTCTGTTATAAGAAGGGATCAGAAATTATGTTCATCAAACTACGTCGCCGTTTTTAATGGCAGCCATAAGGACACGAATTTAAAAACCGACCGATCTTCTAAAAACACTTTACTGTTGTTTCGCTTTCAATATTTGATGTCGTTGAGTATATCAGAGACTAGTGGTGTAAAATGACTAGATTTGTATCAAGCTGATAAGGACGCAGTAAAATGAATCGAGATTAATATATCTTAATGTGCGTCTGGATTTTTTTCGATATTGCATTATTCTTCGCTCTTACAGGTCGCGAGAAAAAAAATTCTCCAGAAGTTATAGTATAGGATATAATGGGCATATAAAAATTCATCTGACAGATTTTGCATTTATTATATTTTTTCAATCAAAGATTGTTTTTATTCGACGTTTCGGCTAAACAGCCATTACCGCCTTCCAGATTTTGCATTGATCAATTTTATCACAGTAGAGTGCTTTCACTAGGACCGTCCCTAAAGATGCACACTTTTATTAATTTTGAAGATTCTCTGTAGCACAAAAGCGAAATCGGATTTAACTCTTACTATATGCCCTTTTATGTATTTTCAGTGATACGATATAGCCTATGTAATTTCACTAGTCCAAATCTAAGGAATTCTCCCATTACACAGGTTGAATTTTATTTTTTGTCGGTGTTTCACGCATCACTCAATTTATAGAGTAATAACAAGTGATGCGTGAAACACCGACAAAAAATAAAAATCAACCTGTATATAATATACGGTTTACGTTTTTCAACACTTTCCTGAATTTTTTTGCATATTTATTCATGATTTCCTAGAACATAAAAAAGTTTTGTCGGGCCTACCTTACAGGAGAGTGATTTAAAAAACAGGATTTTCTGCAAATGAAGTTATTATGTATTGAAAATTCGTTTAAAAATAAGCTTATTTGCAAAAATATTTTTTTTCTTGTATTTATAAGTGGCTTTATAAGGACGAAAAAGCGACGCTGACTATTTAATTCTGCTGCATAATATTTGTGATATTAGCCGATTTTAAAATTTCTTAAAAGTTTTTATTTATTTAGAGACTAGATATAGTCTGAAGATAACTGAATAGTCATGGGTAAGGAAAAAACTCATGTTAACATCGTGGTCATCGGTCATGTCGACTCTGGAAAATCGACCACCACCGGTCACTTAATCTACAAGTGCGGGGGTATCGATAAACGAACAATTGAAAAGTTCGAAAAGGTAAAATTTTAAACTTTTTTTTCAATTTTCGAATTAAAAAAATTTAAGTTTTATATTGTAATGTTTTTAATTTGGATTTTTATTCCCAAATAAAAAAGGCAAAAGAAATCAAAACTTTTTGAAGAAATTTTCTAATATTTTCAAGAAATCGAATTGGAACTTTCTGAAATAATTTCTGTTTTTTTGTAATTTCTGAAAATTGGCTTTTTTCGACAATAATTTCGTTAAATTTAGATTTTGTTGATTCTTATGAAAATTTTTGACTGGTCACACAAATTTAAACTTTGAAACTAATTTTAAATATTTTTTCACTTAAAATTTGAAAAACAGATAATTTATAAGTTTGTCATATTTAAGATTGACCTTGAAATTATTTTCATGTTATCTATTCTATTGACAAAAAATTAAAAAAGTAGTCCGATAAGATTTTGCGCAATTTCGTTTTGGTCCGTTTGCGACATAAATTAGATTTGTTGGTAGAAATGGTACCTACAATTTCAGCTTTCTGCGCCAATTTTTGAGCGATACTTTAAATTATTTTCGTTTTAACATTATTTAAAATAGTTTCTTATAGGAAGCCCAAGAAATGGGTAAAGGATCCTTCAAATACGCCTGGGTTTTGGATAAATTGAAGGCTGAGCGGGAACGGGGAATCACCATCGATATCGCCCTGTGGAAATTTGAAACCGAAAAGTTTTCCGTCACAATTATTGATGCCCCAGGTCATCGCGATTTTATCAAGAATATGATTACTGGAACTTCCCAGGCCGATTGTGCGGTACTCATCGTAGCCGCAGGTGTGGGCGAATTCGAAGCTGGTATCTCCAAAAATGGACAAACCCGAGAACACGCTCTTTTGGCTTTTACTCTAGGAGTCAAACAACTCATCGTTGGAGTTAACAAAATGGACTCAACAGAACCACCATACAGTGAAAAACGATTCCAAGAAATCGTTTCTGAGGTTCAAGGTAAAAAACCATTTATGATTTTGGGCTCAAAGTATTCAAGAAAAAACATCAGAATTTAAAACAAATAAAATATCATAGAAAAATTTGTCTAGGCGTGAAAGCGGGTTTTGTCAAATTATTTTCTTTTCAGAAAACTCATTTTTCGTAAGTTTTCTAGACCAAAAATTTCGAAGATTATTTATGAGTTGGCATTTTTACTTAAAATTTGAAAATAATTTTTCAAAATTCTGATCACCAGATGGCCTTTTTTGCACTTAATCGCCCTATGATTGTAATGAATATTAATAACGTTTAACTTTTGCCCCAGTACGAACCCTAGTCATATCACATGATATTAAATTATTTTGAAAGGTACGAAATATTCACCAAGTTCTCATTTATTTTATATGTAATATGACACCATACAAGTAATTTGATCTATTATAGTCAAATTTTTCAATTAATAATTTAGGTTATGTAAAGAAAGTTGGATACAATCCAAAATCTGTTGCTTTCGTCCCGATCTCTGGATGGCACGGAGACAACATGGTTTCCGATTCAGAAAACATGAGCTGGTACAAGGGATGGAACAAGGAAGTCAAAGAAGGTAAAAATTACACATACAATTTAAAAAACTCACATTTAATTTCACCGAAAAAGAACATTTCATTTAAAATTATGGTTTTCGTTTTTGAAGATTCTTAATTTTTTAGAATTTAAATTTCATATTCTGTTCGAAAAAATTTAAAGTCTGAAAAAAATAAAAAATACTAGAATTCGAAACTTATCTATTTCAAACTCCTCGCTCCTGAACTGGTACAACTACCGACCCAAAAACAGTGTACCCGTTAGGGCGTTTGTACCGGTTAGAGCTCATCTCTATACTTTTAGGAAAAAAAATCTAGAGTGTAGATTAAAATTTACTTTCTTTTGTAGTTAAATTCTAATTTTAATTTAAAAAGTTTTGTGTATTTATATCTTTTTTTGTAAATTTTTTATCATATTATTTCTTTAAGGTAAATTTTCTGGAAAGACCCTTCTCAGCGCTTTGGACTCTATCATTCCACCATCTCGACCATCAGACAAGCCACTTCGACTACCACTCCAGGACGTTTACAAAATCGGTGGTATTGGAACTGTGCCAGTCGGTCGGGTGGAAACCGGTATCATCAAACCAGGAATGGTTGTCTGTTTCGCACCAGGTGGTTTAACCACTGAGGTTAAATCCGTAGAAATGCACCACGAAGCTCTTCAAGAAGCCCTCCCAGGTGATAACGTTGGTTTCAACGTCAAGAATGTTTCCGTCAAGGTAAATAATACAGTTCTGTCGTTTTTGTCAAAGAGGACGTTTTAGTCCCTTTTTGCGTTTTTTGGGTGAGAAATTCCCTATTTTTTTCGAAACTTTTGTGCGTCTAAGCGGACGATTTTTTTAATAAATTTGCATTTTTTTTGACTCGCAAGAGATTTTAAAAAACAATAATAATATAGGGCGAAATTAAAAAAAAATCTTTCCCGGACAACGGTCTTTAAATAGGGAGCGCAGCGGGCAAATTTCCAACTTTTGAACGGCTGCTGTTAAAGAAAAACGAGAAAAAAAATCTTGGCCTGAATTCAAAATGAAAAAATTATTTTTTTCAAAAATACGATTTTTACCGGTTAAAATACCGTTTTTTTTGTTTAAATTGGGGCTGGTGAGGTGGGGGTTGTCGGGGGTTTTTTTATTTTTGCTTTTTTCCTGTTCTCCTGAAAATTTGACAAAAAATTAGACCGGGGAAGAGTGGGGAAAATTTTTTAGAAAAAAATTAGTGTCCGAGATTGCATAATTTTTTCCTTTAAATGACCAAAATGTTTTTTTCGAAATTTTTTATTTTCAACAGGTAGCAAATTTTTTTGTGACAACGGCCCTACCTCTGAAAATCAGATAAATGGGGTTTTATATGCTAAAAATCGAATTTAGTGCTTTGAATGGGCGTTTTAAAAACTCATTTTCTGACCACTAAATGGCCAAAAACCTTTTTTTTCTGCCCGGAACATACGTACCTAAAAACAACGGGTTTACACTAGTTTTTCGTACAGTAGCAAAAAATTTTTGGAGGAATAAAAAATTATCAAAGTTTTCAAACCTCCACCGAGTCTATCAGACGTTATATCTACTATCCTCGATATGTTAATTCCGACTCCTCATCGTGAGGTGCGAGTTTTAACGTAGGCGATAGGGATATCAAAAAAACTTTCCCTTTTTCCGAGTGTATTTATAGGAAAAAATAAAAACTTGTTTCAGGATATCCGACGAGGAAATGTTGCATCTGACTCTAAAAATGACCCAGCTAAGGGTACTAAGAGTTTTAATGCTCAAGTTATTGTCCTTAATCACCCAGGAGAAATCGGAAACGGTTATTCTCCAGTTTTGGATTGTCACACCGCTCACATCGCCTGCAAGTTTCAAGAACTCATCGAGAAAATCGACAGACGATCTGGTAAAAAGATGGAAGATTTCCCAAAGAAGGTCAAATCAGGTAAATCCAATATTATTCACACAAACATTCTCCTCACATCACATATTCAAAATTATTTGTTGTATTATTAAGGCGGTAGTGCTAGTATTTGAGGCTCAAACATTTCAAAATTTTATTTTAATGTTTATTTCGGAAAATATCGATTATGATGCCCAGGTGACATAAATATCTTATTTGCCTGTTAAAAGAATGGGGAATAAGATATTTATGTTACCCGGGCATCATAATGGATATGGACAATTTCGAATAAAGTTAATCCGCCAAAATTTTATTCGCCGAAAAATTATCAGCCAAAAAATATATGTAGGTGTACCTAATCTTTTTCAAATCAAAATTATCCGCCAAATTTATTATTTATAAAGCATAATATTTGATAAATTATTGCAAAATAAATTCATTAAATAACAAGGAGAAAAAATCACAGATTGACAACAAAATAGATCGTAACGTTTACTTCAAAATTTTGCGATTGTTTCTATTTTTAGTATTTAATTATTTTATAACAAATGTCGAATCGGTAATTTTTGGTACAACGCTACTTATAAGTTAAATTAACACAATTTTTGTAAAAAAAAAAATTCAAGTTTATGGAAGTTTTGCTCTCTAACTCTTGAAAAAACGTAAAAGTTAGAAAAACGGTTCGAAAGCTTTTTTTGTCTATTTTTAAAATTGCCTGAAACGCCCACACAATTTTTTTTTGAAATACTTGAATAAGGGTGTGGTTTTAGACCATACCCAATATTTTCACTAGCATTACGTTTTTTCGAAATAAATTATCTTTCTTTTGAAAAGAAAGTCTATCAGACACTATCAATACTATCGTGTTAAAACCCCGTTAAAATTGTATTATTAAGGTGATGCGGCTATCGTTAAAATGATTCCATCTAAACCAATGTGTGTTGAGGCATTTTCTCAATATGCTCCACTTGGTCGATTTGCTGTTCGTGATATGAGACAAACTGTCGCCGTCGGGGTAGTCAAATCCGTTGAAAAGGAAGAAGCAAAAGGAAAAGTTACAAAATCAGCCACTAAAGCAACCAAGAAATAAATACTACCTACTGTACCTATCCTATATTCTTCAATGCCAAAACTAGAATAAACTCAACCTGACTATCTCTTTTTATTACAAAATCATAATTTACCTTATCCCTGAAATTCTGCTTTTGTTAAAATGTAATTTTTGCCTATACGGAGTCCTAATTATTGAGTATACCGGTTATTATACCGGAATACTGGTTCTTAAAACCAACTCTTATCCATGTAATTTCCTCCATGGTTTTATTCCGCCTATAAAATTTTTCAATTGATACAAAATGAAAGTTCTGAAAACGTAAACTTTTGGTCTCACGTGATTACGCGCCAATTTAAATTCTGCCATGAAAGTCACCTAAAACTATAAGGCTTAAATTCGTATCAAAATAGCACATACTCAAGCGTTTTGACAATAATCGACAAATCATAGGCGTCAGGACGTTTGAGAATGTGGTGTATTAGACACCGTGTATGACATTTATATTCTTTCCAGTACAGTGTAGTGTAGTTAAACGGACAGGTTGGTAGAATTAGTTTGGGTCAAAAAGTCCTGCTAGCGTCTGTAAATGTACAAACACAAAAATTTAATAAATATGATAACAAAAAAAAACGGGCAGTTTGACCATTCAAATTATCCGTTAAAACGTAACGAACAGTTTGCATTCCAAAACTGCCCGTTTAAACAGACGCTAGCAGGACTTTTTGACCCAAACCAATTCTACCAACCTGTCTGTTTAACTCTACTGTAACATTCTAACTGTTTACTAAACTTCATGATTTCCTAAGGTAGCTACCAGGATCACGATTTGAATTTTTTTCATTATTTTCAACTTTTTTCCAATTTTTTAATTTATATAACTGATGAGGGTCAAATAACAATTTGATATATTTTACTTACTATATTAAAATAAAAATAAATTCAAACGGCTTAGGGGATTCTTTATGCTGGCCATACCAGGATTGCAAAGGGATGCATCCCCGACCGGATTTTTTATTCCCATTTCCCCCTATATTTTGCTTAAACCTACACAAAAACGGATGGAAAACCATTTGGATTCAAATTTATTTTAATAAAGCAAGTAAAATATCTCAAATTCATGTAATATGACCCTCATCGGTTTCGTCATTTCAAAAGATTGAATATCAAGAGTTCACCATGTGTCTTAAATCGACACGAGCGACAATGAAAAAAAAGGATCATCGGTCAATATAAAATCCAATAGCTAGACTGATTATTTTGTTTCCAGCTATAATAATGGGTTATTATTAATGGTTATAATTTGCATATTTTCTCTGCCTTTTCAAATTAAATTCTACATCATCTGCCAAACCATTTCTTCAATAATAAAATAATTCAAATTTCAAACATGTGTATTTTTTTGTATAGTGCAGTTATTTTAGTACATTTAGGGATCAGGACGAACTTTTTCTCGAAAATTTTGCCGCGGTGACTTCAGATTATGGCGAAAATTTATTTTTTTTCATGACTCGTGAAGTATGTACCGCGTGAAAGTAAAATCACATTTCTATATTTGCAAATTGTTGACTCAGCATTATGAGTCAGGAAGTTTTATTCAGTGTTCGATTAATATCTTTCGCCTCACATATTCTTGTCAGTTTAGTAAGTAGTTAACGGAGTGTAAAACAGTATGTGTTTTTTTCGTGCGAAAAAATGATGATTCGGGAGAATTCTCCCCAAATTATAGACGATTCTCCCGAACACTTGAGATTCTGTTCGCACTCAAAAAAAACACATACTGTATGCTCGTACCCGGCTCATCTATCGACAAAAGTAATGTCTTTTTAAAAATATATATATAGTCCAGACTATAGTCATTTTTCACGCTGGGAGATTTTTTTTAAGTTTTTTAACAATTACTTTTATAGGAGGGCCTTGGAGGCTCAGAAAATATAATGATTCTAGGAATATTTTTGAAAAATTGGATTTGGTCTCATCTCGATAAATAAATATATTATGCGTTAAAATTGCTTTTGCCACGTAAACAATAAAATGCGAAATCAAGTCAAAATAATTCGCCAACTATCGACATTACTTAATTTATCTTTTTATAAAATAATTCAAAAGAGAGTTTAGGAATTACGTAGGCTTTTTGTTAGTAAACTGTCATTATTGAAATACCTTTCCTTTGCTTTAAATAGTGCATAGGAGGAAACCTAGCTAAATACAAATTTTATTGCTTATTAAATTTGCAAGATTTCGTAATTCATATTTAATATAAATTGTAAAAAATTTGACATTTCCCCAGGCTCGAAAGTCGGTGTTTAAAAGCAAAAGCTACGGTATTTTTTATGTTTAGATTCACGAAAACGCCCACGCTTGATTAGAAATTTTATGGTTAATATACCAAAACTTTTATTAAATTCTGATAACTAGTTTGTTTTATAAGAATCAAGTCTTTTTTTAAAAATATCGTCGTTTGTATAGAAAACAGTTTTTGACTGGCGACTGAAAAAAATATCGTCTATGTTATTGAAAACCGGTATTTGTACGGCGAGTAAAAAAATATCATATTTTGTAACATAAAACCGGTATTTAACCGGCAAGTGAAATTGTTTAACAGACATGCAAGATGATAATAAATGCAAAAAGTTGATCAGTACATCAAACTCCTTTTTGTTGTTGAATTGAAGAGAATTATTTTTTGTTTATTTACTGATTATTGCTGTTTTTTGTACAGCGCTATATTAAAAAAAGAGAATCTCGCTTGTAAAACAGAGGGTTCAAATCTCAAGAATCTTTTATGAAAAATCTTTTTAGAACAAAGAGAATTAAATCCTATTTTAATTGTTTCATAAATGACGTCATTTTTTCATCAGGGATATTTTATGAATACAATCAAATGTTTTGGGTAGGCTGCGGACAAAATTTGAAAGGCAGTACTTGAAGGACGCTATATGATATAGACTATATCTCAAATTTCAGACATGAAAGAAAGCCAAGTTTTGCTGCATTCTTAATTTTTTTATCGGTTTCATTCCAAAAAAATTGCGATTTGAAAAAAATTTCCTATTTTTTAAAGTATTAATTTCTTTACCCTCACTGTATCTTTTGACTTCAATTATATTTGCATTAGTTGATTCTGAATTCAATCCTGAGAATAAAAATAAAAAATTTCAATATTCGGAAGAAAAAAATTCTGAAAATTTATTAGATTGAAAAAATTGACATATCCTTCGGAGGCTATATCTCAAAAACCGTATACCGTAAAATTCCATTTTTGCTGCATTCAAAATTTTGTTATTAGTTTCCTTTCAGAAAAATAACAAAATTTCAATTTTGACCAAAAAAACTCAAAAATTTGCAAAATTTCATATTTTTTTGAGTGCGCATAAAATCAAAAGTTTAATAAATAACAAAAAAAAGCTTAGCCTAATAATTTTGAGAAAGTGCTGTTTTCACACAATAATTTTGTACCTTTGCTGCAAATTAAGTTGTACCAGCACCTTGTGTACCAAAATCAGTTATTTTTGGGACCTTTCCATTGATTGTGAGCAAATGGAATAAAAAAAATAAAATCCCTCCGCATAACTTCCATAAAGTACTTTTTGTGATTTGTTCAATAGATAAAACGACACGTTTTCAGGTGGACAAAACGACAACAAAATTTTTTGTCCTCTTAGACACACACGACAGTAACAAATTTGGGTATTCCCATAAAAATCAGAAAATTCTGTTCGTAAATCGGTATATGAAGTTGTACCAGTAAAAGTCTAAAAATGACTTGGACCAGTATAAATACTGGTACGGTCATAAAATTTTTTTTGAAAATTTCAGAGAAAGATCACCTAGGTATCAAGTTTGAATATTTTACGAATCTTTTTTGGTATGTTTCTGTTCATAAACATTTTCCACCCACGCATCGTTTTATTAATTGTCTTTTTCCGTCAGATTTACCCCCGGAAAACAAAAGATTTGTAATTGACGTTTTATTTTTTGTCTTTTTGGTTCCCTGTGCGTACCCTATCTATGTGTAGTTACGTAACGCGTTTTTATTTGCGTCATAGATGAATGTGTAATCAAAGTAATAAATTAGAATCATATTTTAAAGAAACAAAAAAATCATTCTCAAAAGCCCAAAGAGAGAATTTAGATATTTAGAGGTATGGGCGGGTACAGGGGGGGTACACGGTAATTTTCTTCAATTTATTATAAAAGTACTTTTTTCTGGCGAATTCAGGACGAGGCTTTAAATTTTTTGGGATAGTTTTATTGTGCAAGGCAAATTTTTCGAATATAATTCATCCAAACTCACGAAAATCTCGCAATAAAGTTTAGTAGGACAGGGTTAGGATTTCTACCTGTCCGATTGAAGTCCTTCTGATGTATCAGTTTGAGCCCAAGGTGATAATGAATTTTGAATTAATAGTATTTTTATGTTTGTCCATAGAAAATGATAAATAAAAAATGGTGGGAAAAACAATTAATTCATTAGAATCGTATGGCTATTATTTAATTGCCATCAAATTGTCACGGTTAAACGCGTTAAACCACGGGAGGGCCCTGGTTATGATCCAGCAATGACGTCATGTGGAGAATATCAAAATGAGTAATTAAGGGTGTACTCGTCGGCAGTGTTCTAAATCGGGATGATTTTTCAATCCCCTCCCGAGTCGTATTTTTTCCCAATCCCGCGGGATTTTGATCCCGTTTCAGAACACTGCCCGTCGGCAATTTTGGCAACCATTTTTTATTTTTTTTGAATCGTCTTAAAATTTTTTTTACACCCAATTGTACAATTCAAATACTTAGGTTTTTGGCCAAGCAGACAAAACGGGCAAAACCTACGCATTTTTTCTGAAAATGCGGTTTGAAGTGAGTCTAAGCCAACAAAACAGGATTTTTTTTAATAAATCTAAGCAAAAAACGGGGTAAGTCTAAGCGGACAAAACGAGATCTCACTTCAAAACTGTCCGCTTGGCCAAAAAACAAACGGTAATTCCAAATCGATTGGTGGTAATTTCGAAGCTTTATGTTTCGAAGGAAGTACTTGCTTCGTGGTTTAAAAATAAGTTGGCGGAATAAAAAAAATGTGTCATTAACAATTTTATGATTTATATTAACAAATAAATTTTTTCCACATGTTTGTTATTTATTTAAGCATCGACGGGAAAGTGACGAAAATGTGCTCAGAAAGTTTCAGGGCAGAAATAAGCGAAAAACGCGTCTGCTCGAAATTGCTCTTTTTCGATGAAAGAAGCGAAAAGTGCGGGCTATGACGAATTATTTAAAAAAATAATTTATAAAATAATTTTATAATATAAATCATAAAATTGTTAATGACACATTTTTTATAAATTATATGAGAATCTGAGATGATGGAGGAATACTTTTTATATTTTTGAATTGTCCACGAAAACATCGACAAAATGCGATGAGAAAATATCAAAATTTCCAAAAATCAAATTTTGAAAAATTACTCAACCGCGGCGGAGATTAAATTACAATTTTTTTGGTTTCGTTTACCGGGTGGTTGAAAGTGTTTGAGAAAACAGCGACTCTTTGAATCAACAGTCAAGGTTTTTCTAATGATACTACTACTGTATTTGCAAGTTTTTACTGTTTACGTGCCTTTGAAAAGACCTGTCATTCCAAAGGGTATCTGATAGACTATGTAATCAATTCTGAAAAATACTTTTAGTAAGTCACCTATTGTAGGTGTCAAAAGATATATTGTTAAAAGATTTTTTGTTCTAGAAAGTATGAACCACGAGCACATGAACCACGGTCAGATGAACCACGATATCGTACCATCACTGGGTGGTAACCCTTTTGGTCACGTGGTCGAACCAGAAATCGACCACTCCATGATGGACCATGCAAATATGGACCACTCAAAAATGAACCACGAAGAACCGGTTATCAACCTACACGATATGGGACATGACGATATGATGCAAATGTATTTTTATTTTGGCTACGAAAATGTCCAAATGATTTTTAAAAATTGGATTATCAACTCTCCGCTGCAGCTTGTGGGCACTCTTGTTATTTTAGTTCTTGTCACTTTATTTCATGAATGGCTCAGAGTCTGGAGAGATAACCAATCAACAAGTAAGCTTTATAACTCTAATCGGAATCTTTATCGATATATCGATCTTGATCCCAAAATCCAATTTTTTAAAAGAAAAAAACATGTTTTGGGACTCTGGGATCGTAATGGATATAGACTTTATCACTCAGTGAACTTGATATTCATGGTACTACTGTCGTGTGTGCCCACCTAAAAGAAAAGCTACCTAACAAGGAATTTGAAAAATTTATATCATACAAACTAAGAAAAAATTGAAATATTACAACCCTACATTATTATTAGTTATGATTCATACATTTTTAAGGGGGTGGTTTTGTCCATATCAAAAATCCTGCTTATGTGTCGTATTTTATCACTACGTCACAAATAGAGAAAGTGACCGATGAAATCACAGGTTTCTATTCACAGGACCAATGAAATCACAGGATTTCTATTCTTATGACGTAGTGATAAAATACGACACTTTTCGAAAATGGCAAAAAATGCCGAATTTCTGTCCTTTTTTCCGAAAATTGTTTCGCACATCTGATACTAAAGGTCGCAGATGTGCGAAAAAATTTTCGGAAAAAAAGAGCGAATAACAAAAAAAGTCTCCAAGAGCAGGGTCAGCAGTAAAACAAAACAAAAAATGAATCGGATCGATAGACTCACCGTAAAAACTGATCAGTAAACTCACCCAGCGACGCGTCGTGTTTTTTAAGCGCACTTTTTTGTTGTATTGAATGATTTGAAATGCTAGAAATAGCATGAAATTGTATGATGGTTCATTCGAGAGCTACCGAGTTGAATTGACTAACGCACTTAATTCTGTACAAGTACAAGTTAAACCAGTCACCGGGTTTAAGGGTATGGTGCACCATGGTGGTTCCTACATTTTCTGCAGTTATGTCATTGAAAAAGGCACCAAATCAGTCGTTGACGTTTTAAAAGCACAAAAAACCCAAAATAAGAACAAAAAAAAATCGAAATTTTGCGTTTTTTCGATTTTTACTTTAGTACTTAAGTATTTTTCTCAAAATTATGTTCAAAAATAACGTTTGTGTCAATTTGACCACTAAAACTTCAAAATATCGGGTTGACGTAAGCCAACTTTCTCTTCAGTGTTTCCTCAGCTTTATTTTGAGCTTACTTTCAAAAAATCGAAGCACATTTTTTTCGGAAATTTTTTCACGTGACCTTGAAAAATCCATATTTTTTGTTTGGGCCGAAATTTGACAAAAAACCACCTACAAAGTCAATAGCTTTGCTTGTTTGTTAGATAGATTTTCCGATGAAAAAAGTCCAAAAACCGGTATTTTGGACCGTTTTTTACGTATTCTAGAATAAATATAGCAACTTATCGACAAAAGCTCACCTACAAAGTTTTTTATACTAATTCTACAGGTTATGTTAAAATTTGGTTTATTTCAAAATAAAACCTGGGAGGAGATAGATTTTCCGTTTTGGCTTGGGTGGCCTTGTGCCGCTTATGTGTGAAGGAGTGTGGTCATACAAAAAAGTTTTGGCTATTTTTCGCAAGTTGAAGGCTAGTTCTACAAACTGGCTAATCTGAATTATTCCTCGAGGGCCCTGTTGGCTAATGTTTTATCTGGAATATGTCAAATTAGGAACCACATACCGTATGGTATAATTCTTTTTATGGTCCATACCCTTAATAAAGAATTATCGGCAATCGTAAAACTATACAACATTCGAAAGTCGATTTTAGTTGGAGGAGACCTAAAATTTTTGGAGAATATTTTCTGGGTCAAATTTTGAAATGTGACCCAGTTGAGGTCAAATTACAAAATGAATCATTTGGGGGTCAATTTTACATTATCAAAATGAAAGATAATTTGAATGCGATTTCAAATATGTAATATGACCCCACAATAACACAAACATGTTTATGATCAATTACTTGCAATATTTCTAGATTCTTAACATGTACGGAATTATAAACAATATCACTGTCGTGTGCGTCTATAAGGACTGCGTATATATGGACAAAACGACATAAATTCGCCTGTCCTTATTGACCTTTTCACATGGACAAAACGACAAAAAATCGCCTGTCCTTATAGACACACGATGTAGTAGTAGATACTTTAGTAGTATTTTTACATTGGATGTCTCTTTAAAAAATAAATTTAGAATTAATTTGTGGACTGCAAAATCGGTACGAATCGGCTCGTTTAACTGATGACTCTGGTGAATCTGGTGGCTCTCCCACGTCTACATCACATGCGCCGTTAATGACTCGTCAGCTGGCTCCGAGTTATAAAAGTGGGTTGACTTCCCATATTCACATAATTTTGTCCCTTTCCTATGTTTTGCAGCAATTTATTTCCCTTTGTTTAATGCTTGTTTTTATGACATTTAATTTATATTTATGTTTAGCCATAACTTTATCAGCGGGACTTGGATACTATCTTTTTGCTTGGCAAAGAATTGTGCTCAGTGGGACAGTAGTAAACAGTAATACAGATTGTCATTAAAGAGTAACCTTTGAGTTTAAACGGACAACCCGGATGGACAGGCCCTGGTTTTTACTTTTCGCCAAATTGAATTTGCTGTCTACCTGTCCGTTTAAAGTCATATGGCTGTAGTATAAAAGTACACTCGTTGGTATCTCAAATTGACATTTTCAAAAAAAAAACATTTGTCACTAGAAAGAATTCCAGCGAAGTGTGTTTAGAAGGACGCGTCCTAAAAATAATGTCCTACGAAGAGTGCTTTACTTCACCATAAAAAAATGGATTTGTACGATAAGTATAACATTTGTATAGCTTTTTATGGGACAGGAAAATACTTTCGTGGGATGCTACTTTTTATATTAATAGGATGCGTCCTACTAAACAAACTTCACTGAAACCGATTAGTATGAGCTTAGGTTTGAAAGGTAATTTTTCTATGGCTACCCTGGGGAACCCAAAGAGATATTAAAAAACGTCTTTTACATTCAACAGCAATTTCAGCCGTTAATTTTTTTTCAATTTTCAACCCCCGGTTGACCAAAATACCGGTAAATTTCGTTTTCAAAGAGCATTTCACATTGTCAAGTGGTGTATGGTTAGGGTACGAACCGGGGACAAATAAAACTATTTATAAAATTTCATTGGCACCGGGGTTTTTTAGCATTTCAAACTATATTTTTCTAGTTTTTCATAACCATATTTTTATAAATATATGTAAAACACCCTGAATTTTCCAAAAAAATAGTTTCAAATTTTAGGTAGATTGAGAGGGTGCTCAGACTGGTAATAAAAAGTTTTAACCGTTATTTTGAGCGGTGACAGTTCCCAAAAATAAAATTATTTTCAGCTTTTGTTTTTGCCGATGAAATTTTACAGTGTCCTCTTAAATGCACTTCAGTGTTTAAAAGTAATAAATTTCCCCGGTTCGCTCCCTATGTATGGTGTCAAAAAATATTTCCGAGAATTTTCTCTTGTAAAGTTTCACCCGTGAGTTACAATCCACTCAGAGGGCACCGCTTATTTTACGCAAACGATTCGTCATCTTTTCCTATCATTTTGAAGGCACAGCCAATCAGAGCCCCCATTACTACCACGCTTTTAGAGGTGCCCTCTGAGTGGATTGTATTTAGACGTTTCGATAAACAGTTCTTAAGTTGGGTGAACAGGGGGCGCCATTGACTAAGCTTGGGTGTTATTATGTAGGTTGGGTGTTCTAGTACCAGCTGCTTTTCAACGAAAATTAATTATTGCTCTCTAGCGCTAATTCTTTTTTAAACATATCGTTTATCTCTGAGATTATTAATATTTGACCTTTTTGCCGTTTGAATACTTTTCTGTTATATTGAATAAAGATTAATTTATCATTCTAATTCCTTCTCTCGTTCTTTGCCTTAAAAAGTGTTCACAGTCAATCACCTCTAAAACCGCCAAACCCTCTTAATAATATCGCGTTCAAGGGATTCGTCGATTTATAGACTATTTAAAGCAACCACCCCTACTCATGACGATTACGGGATAACCATAGGCGATATCGAGAAACGTTTTTTTTTGCATTCAACTGCCAACTAAAAAAGCTCAATGGACAATTTTGTTAATTGATGTAACATCCGGTTCGCCGGATATAAATCGAAGCGTTATTTTTTGGTAGGTTAAAATCTCGGTGGGCCCACATTTTTTTTCCTAAAATCAACCGGAAACTTAGATTTTTTTTTGTTAATTTTTATATCACGATTGTCTCCACATTTACTGCTTGAAATATATTTTTGATGAATTTCCTGGAAGAAAACAATGCGTTCCTACGTTTTTCCTCACATTTTATACTGAAAATGGGTATATGATAAATATCCAGTTACCAGTAAACTGGTAGTCGAGAAAAAAAACTGCATTGAGCTTTTTTAGTTGGCAGTTGAATGCAAAAAAACGTTTCTCGATATCGCCTATGGTTTTCCCGTTATCGTCATGGGTATGGGTGGTTGCTTTAAATACAAAAGTACCTTTGGTAACTTTTCTTTAATAGGCCTCTGAAAATCAAACCGCGAGAGATATCGGGAAACTGTATTTTATATCCGATAGCCAAGAAAATTTTAATCGTCAATATTTTTTTTCGATTTATGACCTCGACCAGTAATCAGCGAACCGTTAATTTACATATTTTAGATGTATAAAAAGTGCTCTTTACTACACCAGATGGTGCCAGGTGTCAAAACAGATATTGCCAAAAGTTTCCTTGTACAAAGTTACATCAATGGTTATACAAACAACCGTTTCCGATATTCTCCACCGGTTTGCTTGCAGAGCCCCCCCCATTAAAAAAAGTCACCCAAAGCTTTTGTGACCTTGCCGTGTTTTCCTAAATGAAAAAAAAGCGTATTGAAAAAATAAAACTTATTTTAGAAAAAATGAGTTTGAAAAGGTGAAGTATTGAATGGGAAGCGAGGATCGAAACGAAAAATCAAAAATGGGATCGAAGATATCGATCTAAAATTTGGTCGATTTGAACACTCGAAATTAATAGATTTACCGCTGGAGATTTGGCTGAGGATACTCAAAAAATGTGACCCGCTGACTCTTATCAGTTTATCGATGACTACTGCGCACTTTTATGATTTAACTAACGAAAATTTTATATGGAAACATTTATATCAACGAGGTATATCACAAAAATATTTTTATGGAAATCACATTAACTGTAGTCAATATAATATCGCCGAAAGTTTTTTGGAAAAAAATTCGGCGATATTGGGCACTTTCGGCGATATGGGGAAAATTATAAATGTTTTCCTTTTAAAATTGACAACGCGTAGGCTTTCGAAATAACGTCATAGTTTGAAAAGTTTTTTAATTTTATAAGCAGTTTAACTGTTAAACTTTAACATGTTTTTTAAACAAAGTAAAGCACCCAAGACAAATAAACAAAAAGTGAAAAAATGTGATTTATGTAATTCAACCTTTAAAAAATTACGTCATTCATGACGCACCGAAAGAAATCTGTAATAAAATCCTCAAACGCCCACACCATTCGACGATGTTGAGCGATTTAATCCCAATATACAAAAAAATCCTCAAATTTTGAGATTTTGCTAGAGCAAAAAAGACCACAAGTGCCAGCTAATCTCTCTTTTTGAAATTTTAAAGCTTATTTTCGTTTTACCTAGATCGATTTACTCCAGAAAACGAAGTATGGTGAAAATGGGAAACTATTAAAAAAACCCTAGGTAACGGTCCCTAAATATATCGATTACGATCCCCGAGTCAAACAAATATTGTTTAGCTGAAAAAAAAATTTTGGAGTCGGTGATCATAATTGATTCTAGAGACCTTAGACGATAATGAACAAGCTGTTTTTCAATAGAGTCATAATTATGATCACTGTTAGGGGGAGTACCAATTTAATTTTGATTTCACCATATCATGATCTTGCCTAAGGTAGTTTTTTTTATAGGGGCGGCAGATTTCATTTTTCACCACGGACTAACCGTTCAAGAGATATTGAAAAAACGGTTTTTGCATTCAACGAAAACTGAAAAAGCTTAGGCCAAAAATTTTTTTGATTTTTTTTTACTTGACCGGTTAACCGGTAATTCACGGTTTTACCGCGTTTCTTCAGTTTCTGATAAATAATAAACAAAAATACATGAAAACCATGTTTTTACAAGGAAATTTTATGGAGAATTTTTTTGTCATCACAAATTTTGAAATTGACACCGCTGGGGTGTCAAATTACACGTTTATGTATCTCCTTAAGTTATATAATATTAGCACGAACATATACTAACCTGGGTAAAATTTTTCAGAAGAAAAATTTTGGCATAAATTTTTGTGACATATGACACCATCCGGTGTCAAATTACACATTTATGTATCTCCTTTAAGTTATATACATATTAGCACGAACATATACTACCGAGTAACTTTTGAGAGAAAAATTTGGCATAGTTTTTTTGGCATATGACACTATCTGAGGTGTCAAATTACACGTTTATGTATCTCCTTAAGTTAAATACATATTAGCCGAACATTTACTTACCTGAGTAACTTTCTGAGAGAAAAATTTTGGCCAATTTTTGTTTGACATATATGACACCATCTAGGGTGTCAAATTACATTTTTTTCAAATATAATTGATAATAGATAGAAATGGATGCACATGGGCAAGACGATTGAAATAAGAAAATTCAAAAGTCAAAAAATCGTCGTTTCGACTTTCCACGATATGTTGATGTATGAGATATACCGTAGCATATCAATAACACTGTACATAAATATTACAGATATTGATCGAAATGGACTGACATGGGCAAACTTTGAAAGACGAACATTTTAGTAATATTTTTCTGAAGTCTAAATATTCTGAGGTGTCAAATCACTTAAATTTTTATTTGCATGGAAAAACACTTAAAAATAGAATTAGAGGCATTTTGCTCAATTAGTCATTTTTATTTTGAAGGAAAAGTGAAATTGGAAATTGCTGGTGCACAAAATGCAGTCATATTTTCAAAAATTTGTATTGCCACCAGAATGTCACGCAAACTTGACTGCTGAGGAACGAATTTGTGTCCAACCAATTCAAACTTTCTGTTCTCGATGAAAGTGATTAAATTTTTGTAATAAGCTAAATACAATACCGGCAATTTGGGCTACCAGCCGGCACCTGTTCCATAAAAAGGCAAAAATTTCATCATTTTTAGCTAACTTTTTATTATTAGGTCATACTCGATTTCAGACTGTTAATGGCTCAATAAAATTTTATATGTCAGATTATTTTCGATGAAAACAATGGATAGTTAAATATAAAATTCAAATGAGATCAGCTCCCTGTTTATGTTCGATAGATACTTACTGCTTAACAAATAACGAAAATTGTCAAAAATTTTTAAATTCTTCAAATCTGCCAAAAAACGGTTTGGAAAATTCATCAATTAAAATTAGAGTGAACAAAATTTTTTTCAATTTCAGATTCAGTGGATGCCGCGAGTGAAATTGTCAAAGGGTGGAACCATCACATTAGAGCAAAGGTTATTTTTAAATCTTCAAAAACATTTTCATTCTCATTTATCTTTAACATTTATTTTATTTAAAAAATATTCTTTCGAGAATATTTGTCTCGAAAAGTTGCTCGTGTAAGTTTTTCATGTCTATAATGTTATTTTTGCTGTGTTATTTGGACACGCTACGTTTATCTCATATGTCAAACAATTATCGCCAAACTTTATCTTCAAAAGTTACCCCTAAAAGTAATATTTCATGCAGGCATGTTAAGAACTCAAAAATCTTACGAAATAGCGTAATTTGACACCCTAGAATGGTGTCGAATTGCAACAAAAATATTGTCGTTAAATTGTCGTGGAAAGTTGCCCATGTAAGTCCATTTGCATCTATAATCTATCTTGGTTAGGCCACTGGGGAATTTTTTCGATTTCAAGTTGGCCATACAAATAAAATTTCACCTATACTAATATGTTTTCGACCCGTAACTAAGAAGAATATCACCATTAAAATTCTCAGACACCACTAGGTGGCCCCGTAAATTGAGTTTGAAAAATGTAATGTGGTGCTTTTATTGAAAAGTACTTTGCTAAAAGTCCCTTATCCTGCTTATCGGACGAAAAATTACCGGTAAAATGTACTGGCACAGACGAAAAAAATTGGTAATACAACTCATTGCTTTCGAATGAGCTATCATACAACTTATCCTTTGTCTAGTTTTCAATCTATTCAATGCAACAATTATCGTAACTAAAAAAAAAACGACGTCAAGGCTATCTAAAAAGTTGAAATTTTCAAAATATCAGCTCTCTTCTGACTTGCGTGGTCATTTTTGGAAATTTTGGTGGTCATGTCGATTTGTTGGGGTCGTTTAACCTTAGACATTACATTTGGGGAACGTTATTTGTAAGGCTATCTAATAAGTTGAAATTTTTAAAGATATTAGCCTCTTCTACTGATCGTGTGTTCATTTTTGGAAATTTTAACGGTCATTTCTCGTCTTAATTGGGGTCGGAGCATTAGCGCCTGAATACAAAAATTGGACCAACTTTGGGGAGTTAGAATCCCGTGCCGTAACCCTATCTATATCCGTAATATATCAATTAATTTAGAAAAAATGAAATGTGTGACACTTAGATGGTGCATATGTCAGAAAAAATATTGCTAAAATTTTCTCTGAAACAATTTACCAGGTTAGTATATGGTTCTGGCTGAATAGTTTAATAACTTAAGAGATCATAACGTGGTAATTTGACAGCCCAGCGGTGTCAAATTTCAAAATTGTGAATGACCAAAAAAAGTCTCCATAAAATTTTCATTGCTGAAAACATGGTTTTCATGTAGTTCTTGTTTATTATTTAATATGAACTGAAGAAACCGGCTAAAACCGTGAATTACCGGTTAACCGTCAAGCTAAAAAAAAAATCAAAAATTTTTGGCCTAAAGCTTTTCAGTTTTCAGGTTGAAATGCAAACGTTTTTCAATATCTCTTCTACGGGTTAGGCCGGTGGTAAAAATGAAATCTGCCGCCACCTATAAAAAAACTACCTAAGTTATCATTAACGTAGCGCTTTATCGAAGTTATTATCGGCGGCAAAAAGTGATCGTTCGATGAGGTTTCCCTGATTATAATTGTAGAAAGTTCTGAATTTGTTTTAAAATGTTATTTTATAGACTTTCCAAATCGTTACCGGAAGAAATTGGAGTATAAAAGTTTATTCAAAAGTGTTAGTTGGAAAGGTTCTTATGACGCAGATTCAAAAATCTCAATCAAATTGAAATGGCAAGATAAATTCTGCGATAGTTGCGTCAGGTTAATTAAACGTCAACAAAATGAAAAAAGGTCAAATTGACCTTGAACCCTAGACTAAATTAGGAACTGAAAATTATTTTTTCTAAACATTTCATGAATTATGTTCCAAGCCAAATGATAGGCAATTTAAAAAAATCGGATAGCAAGATTTTGTGGTTCTTACCTTACCCTTCGCATTTCCCACCCTACCCTAGACCCAATTTATATGTTGTCTTATAATACTGGGCGTAAAATGTCTTAAGACCTAAAGGTACTTTTTACAACGAATTCGATACAGTTGTCAAAAATTAACTTTGTCACTCCCAGCGGTCATATATAAAAATGGGATCCCCTTAGGGCCTAGAGATCTACTACTTTTGCGTTCGCGTTTGAACTCATTTTCGAAGCTCGTATTGTTT
>SCLH01000612.1:0-25548 GCA_004367855.1 Oikopleura vanhoeffeni
TATATACATATTGGCACAGAAATATACTTACCTGGGTGAATTTTTACGAGAAAAATTTTGGCAGTAATTTTTTTGACATCTGACACCATCTGGGGGACACTAAATTTTGGCCTCAGCTTTTTCAGTTTTCAGTTGAATACAAAAAACCGTTTTTCAATATCTCTTACGGTTAGTCCGTGTTGAAAAATGAAATCTGCGGCCCCTATAAAAAAAATACCTTAGCAGTCTAGAAATTTCTGTGCTCTTTGGCTCTAGTTCTGATTTTTCTACCAGTCATGCCTACGTCATTGCTCAAACAAAGGAATTTAAAGTGATAAATGCAATTGTTTGTGTCAATTTCGTGGCTTTTGGGTGGTTTGGCGTCAGCGGAAAATAAGTTCGACAACTGTATGCTTTTATAGGCTAATCTTATGTGAAAATTCGGTAAAAATACTTTGATCTATTTAATCAATTTCTGCACATGATAATCAATAGATTTGGCAGTATACGCTATGCAAAGTGTATAAGTTACGTGAGCAGGTTTTGGTTTAGGACCATTTTGTAAAAATTTCAAAAAATTAATTTCGATTTATTTTAATGAGTATGCGTTTTAGAGAAAAATCGGCTTGAGATTATACTCCATATCGTGTAAAAGTATTTCATGAGTAGAACATGAATTTTATTAATGATGTAGCATAGTGAAAATGGTACTTATGAGATACTTTTTGGATATTGTGGCTTTTTTGTAGTTCGTGAGTATAGTTTTTTGGACGTTTTTTCTACTGGTGCGAAATTGAGAAGAGTTGTCCTCAAGATAAATTCAACTTGATAAAAAAGTTAACTCCCCATCGTTAATTTTTTCATATGATAAATTAACACGTTTGTCCCATTTGTTGATATTGTTCAAAATAGTTTGAAATGAACCTTTTTTGGCTACACAAATAATGTGCGCTCGAGCATATCAAGAAAAAGGTCAGCAAATAGAGAACTATGGGGTGACCCCATTTTTACTCCCTTTTTCGTGCCAATTTGACAGTGAAAAATGTTAAAGCTGTTGAGACAACCATGTAAAAATTTACGTAATTTATCACGCGTAGGTGGTGGAAGGAGGTCCCATTTTTTGGATTTTTCTAAAAAATATACAGTGGGGTCCTTAAAAACTCCATTTAGGATGAAATTGACTGTACAAGTATTATTTATGTTCGGGAATAAAGAAGTTACGTCAAAAGTGAAAATTTCGTCAATTCGCGAGTCAAAAATAGGCTGAACTTTCAAAAACTCATTTTTGAATGCCATTTGGCTATTGATAGCGTAGGTGCAGGTTTTTTGAAGCGGGGACAATAATTTGTTAATGTAATTTTCTGCACCTAGTGTCATTCTGTCAAACGCAGTTCCTATAGGTCTTAATGAGGTCATATGAGGTCTTAATTAGGTCATATGATACTGTATCATATGAAATTTCAAGCCAACTTATTTCGTTGACAGTAGCATGGAGCATACTGTATGCTACCATAATTATTCTTGAGAGAGTAATGTAAAGTAGAAACGAAAAAATTAGTTTTGCTTAACATTTTTATGATTATGTTGCCAAAATACCACGTTCAGTTCAAAAGAACCTTGAAAATTGTCATCAAATTCTTTTGTCATAACGTTTTTTGTCAAGTAGCGTCAAAAGTCACACTCATAAATCGTCACCGATGCAGCTAACACTTCGGTTTTCCATACGGGGTGATTAAAGCTAGACTTCAATTTCAGTTTTATGTGTACTAATTTTTTCTGTTTTTCAAATCTTTTTAGTAAATTTATACGATCATCAAAAAAAACTGCTTAAAAATTTAAAAACGTTTTTGAAATTGCATATGTTACTTGCTGATGAGATAATGAATGAAAAAGTCAGCTAAGACCGGGAATTGAACCCGAGTTCGTCTCGTTCAAATCAAGATCGTAATTGCGTGCTTTCATCACTAAGGTATCTCATCACGTCAGATTCATAATTATAACTTTCATAGCAAGCTTCTAATTGTAAAAGGGAATACGGATAAAATTTTCAGTATTAATAACAGGGTTTTGCGAATCCTTTTAATTTGTTCCAGATCGATAGTTTAAGTCTAGTATAGTCTAGTTGGCGATGATAGCCTCGAGTATTTATTATTGCTCCAGGCAGTCTTTCCATTATTTCCTGCCAATCTCGAGCGCCACCCGCTCACATCGGCCACGCTTGCTATCACACGATTACAAACGGTTTCATTAAGGATATCCCTTTAGAGAGAAGGTTGTTATTTTCTAGTTTGGTCTAGTACATTATGTATGTTAAGTAGAACGAATGTACTAGATCAAAGAAAAAAAATAACAACCTTCTTCCTAAAGAGATATGCAAACGCATATTCTCTTGACAATATTTATTTTTTTTCTTGGTGTAAAATTATTTTAAAATGTTATAAGTTAAACATTATTTCCAAAAATATAAGCAAAATTTTTTCTGCTGTTCCGACCTTAGGGTAATGGCATGCCATGGCACAGTACCCCGTTAGCGAATAATTTTGGTACTTTAGTTTTATACTTCTCAGAGATCGATTCGTTGTTTTCGAAAAGATTACTACCGGATAATTAAATTGTAACAGTTAATAAACTCTGCAAATATTCACACGCTTTCAGCGTGGAACCACTAAAACATGTTGTTGAAAAATAATCTCTAGTATAACAAAAAATACTTTTAGTTCAACTCTATAATAAGAATGTTTTTCGTTCAACAAGCTTGACTTTGAAAAGCATGGGCCATGCTGCATGGCTTCGCCACAAAAATTTAAGGGACTTTTAGTACAATTTTTACAGGGCAATTTTCAAAAATTTAGTCATTATTTAGTTAACCATAAATTATGGTCCAAAATGCTTCAGCACATAATCGTTAACTAGAAAGTTGAATAAGGATTAATTAAGAATTTACCATGAAAATTTGAAAATGAGGTTGTGGCGATAACATTCATAGTAACAAACCAACAATTTCCGAATTGCTGTCTTCTGGAGCTAATAATTGAAAATAGCTCCGAACTACAAAATTAGCGTTTTTTCAAAATTCTCATCCAATCTCAATATTTTCTAACTTATGGTCTGTTGATGATAAAGAAGGAACAGCAAAAACAATTTTGCTAAACAATTTATTGAAAATGTTGAAAATTGAGCCATTGAAAAAAATTATGTTCAGCACAAAAAATTTTCGAAAAATTGTCAGGTACTGCTCAAAACTGAGTAACCGTTTTTGAAATTATCTATGATTTAAGGAGGTACTGGTCGCTAGCTTTATGAGGCCTCAGGGGCATAATAAATGCTCCAAAATGACCCGGGGTGATAACAAAGTGTACTTCAAACAAAATCACCAAAAAAAATTTTTCTAATTTTCGCGTTTTTTCGATTTTTTTCCAAGTATTTTTTTCAAAATTAACTTTAATAATTACGTTTGCTTCAATTTAACAAATCAGTGTTTCAGTGGCTTTCTTTTGAGCCTACTGACAAAAAAATCGAAGAACATTTTTTTTCGAAAAAATTTTCACGTGACCTTCAAAAATTCATATTTTGAGTTTGGGGTCGAAATTTGAAAAATAACGCTGTAAAGGATTTTTTATTTGTTTCGAGCTTCCTTCTGTAAAAATTTGAGTGAATTTTGAAATTTAACCTAGGAGGAGATAGATTTTACGATGAACAAAGTCCAAAAAACGGTGGTTTATCGCATATTCTAGGAAAAATATAGCACTTATCAACAAAAACGCTCCAGAGAAGTTTGACATACTAATTATACAGATTATGTTAAAATTTAGGTTTATTTCAAAATGAAACCTAGGAGGAGATAGATGAACCATTTTGGCTTAGGTCCTTCTGTGTCGCTAATGTGTCAGGAAGTGTGTGCATACAAAAAAATTTTGACACATTTCTCACGCAAGCTGAAGGCCAGATCTACAAACTGGCTATTCTGAATAATATCCTCGAAGCCCTGGTTAGCCAAGTTTTTATCGAGAAAACCCAATTCCAGCGACCAGTACCTCCTTAAGGGGATTGTGGGTGCAGTAGTTATTTTCGACCACGGTCTCAAATTCGGTATTATTTTTCTTGTATCCGACCATCCAGCACACGAGAAATTGATTGCAATTAAAAAAAAGTTCATTACTATCGAATAACTAGTTCTAGAATATCGGATTTGCTTGCAAAAATAATTTATTTATTTAAAATTATAGACATAGGATAGTCTCAAATCACGAAGAATAATAATCACAGCGAAAAATAACATTAAATGAAAGTATTTCAATATTATAATTGTTAAGATTTTTGCCCCTTTTTCAATATTTCAATTTTCATCCAAATCAATGTAATAATGGCGCGCATTAAATCAGCATGAAATAGTGATTGCGAGAAATATAAAAGAAAATTATTAAAATTTGCTTGGTTTAAAAGTTTAATAAGATANTACTGCACCCACAATCCCCTTAAGAGGGTACTGGTCGCTAGCTTTATGAGGCCTCAGGGGCATAATAAATGCTCCAAAATGACCCGGAGTGATAACAAAGTGTACTTCAGACCAAATCACCAAAAAAATTTTTTCTAAATTTTCGCGTTTTTTCGATTTTTTTCCAAGTATTTTTTTCAAAATTAACTTAAAAAATTACGTTTGCTTCAATTTAACAACTGAAACGTTAAAATATCATCTTGACTTTAGCCAACTTTCTGATCAGTGTTTTAGTGGCTTTCTTTTGAGCCTACTGACAAAAAAATCGAAGCACATTTTTTTCGAAAAATTTTTCACGTGACCTTGAAAAATTCATATTTTGAGTTTGGGGTCGAAATTTGAAAAAAAACGCGGTAAAGGATTTTTTATTTGTTTCGAGCTACCTTCTGTAAAAATTTGAGTGAATTTTGAAATTTAACCTAGGAGGAGATAGATTTTACGATGAACAAAGTCCAAAAAACGGTGGTTTATCGCATATTCTAGAGAAAATATAGCACTTATCGACAAAAACGCTCCAGAGAAGTTTTAAATACTAACTTTACAGGTTACGTTTAAATTTAGGTTTATTTCAAAATAAAACCTAGGAGGAGATAGATAAACCATTTTGGCTCAGGTCCTCCTGTGTCACTAATGTGTCAGGGAGTGTGTGCATACAAAAAAGTTTTGACTCATTTCTCACGCAAGCTGAAGGCTAGATCTACAAACTGGCCATTCTGAATAATATCCTCGAAGCCCTGGTTGGCCAAGTTTTTATCGAGAAAACCCAATTCCAGCGACCAGTACCTCTTTAAGCTTGAAATTTTAAATTTTTCCGATAAATATTTCAATTGAGAACGATTTTTGTCATTTTTTGAGCAGAAGCTGACAATTTTCCAAAATTTTTGTTCTGGACGTCATATTTCTTTCCAGAGCTACAATTTGAATATAATTTACAAAAAGGTTAGCAAAAAAAATTCTGCCGTTCTCACCTTAGTTAATAATCAACGAAAATAACTCTTGATTTAAATAAAACGAGAAATGGTTGCTAAACCGCTCTTCACTAATTAGATTTGATGGTACTTAAGTGCACTGGTACTGAAGTCACCAATTCAGAAAAAATCTTATAAATGCACTTTTCAGAAATGTCCCACGTCAATCAGATGGTACGATGCAAACGTTAAAATAAATTTCGACCACCTCCTTACTCGATAAGTAATACTCATTGAATGAGTCTCATTCTGGAAGTGAACGTTTGTGTCCGGATTTTTCTAAAATTTTGCAAATGCTAGCTGTATTTTTTGAACAGGTACCAATTTGTTTTGAAGAAAATTAATTAAACGTTTGGTTAAAAGGGCGCTCTACTCAAAGACGATATCCGTGGGAGCAAATAAATACATCCGTCGAACCAGCCCGGGAAAAAATTTTAGTTCCCTTTTTTTATCACTTACTCAGAATTTTTTTACAAGGGGGCTGGTCGTCGCTAAAAATATGAATATCGGGATTTTCGATAGCAAATATGATATCCCCTATTCACAAAAGTGTGAATAGGGGATATATCTGAATAAAAGTTTTGCATTCTAAAAAACCAACTTATAAAACTGATTAAATTTATGCTGAAAATGTATCTCTTCTGTTAGTTTTAAGATATAACAATGATTTAGGCTCAAATTAACCGGGCAGAACGTCAGCAAATCACCTAGGTGCAGTGTTCTGCGAGGGGATCGGGATTGGAATTTTCACTTAGGTTGGGAGTTCCCAACGGGACCGGGACGGGATCGGGATTTGATCGGGATCCCGAGTGTTTTCTAAAAGTCAAGACGAAAATTATCAAAAATTTAGAAATTAGCAAAAAAATTGACTCGGGAGCGGGATTGAAAACTCATCCCGTTTTATAACACTGCCTACGTGAGTTGAATCTAAGGCTCAGATTCTAAGCTTGATTATTATTGGTCGAAATTTAAACAAAAAATAATTATGAATTCTAACAACAGAAAGTAATTTTTTAAGGTGTTAATCATAAGTTCATTAATGTTATTTAATAAAATTTGTGTTTTTGAATTTCAATTTCAAAATCTTTTGGATCGGTCGAAATTTCCATAATTTTGAGCTTATTTCACATGCTTGTCGACGGTCGATATTAAAGAAGATTTTTAATAAGTTTTATATTTACAAAAAAAATAACTTGATTTATGTCTTGATTTTACAGAGATGGTCCGTATCTGTAAATCATAGAGTTTCTTGGTTTTAAAACTTAGAAATTATTTATCGAGTACTTTGAAAGTATAACAATTTGGATGACTATACGTCTTTGAAGAGTGCCCGTTCGTCGTATGTGAGTGTTTCCGGTTTGAATGAGTTCCTTTGATTTCAGAATAGTATAAAATATAATTTTTGACCTTGAAATTGGAAATAACAAAATGATCTTTATTTATTTGGCCGTTCAATTTAAAAGCAATAATTAAGCCAAATAAAAATTTTTATAGAGTTTAATTGAGTCAAAGGGCCTTTATTAGTCAACTGATTGCGCCCGAATCATAGAGACTAAAGTTGGATGATCTTGAAACTTATATTCCAGTTATTCAAATCAAATTTATAAAATTGATATGAATTCATATTAGATGTAATAATATGAGTTTGAGAGGGTGGGTGTCGTAATTTTGAAAATATTTTTTCAAAGATTGCTTTGAATAAAATGATTGCCACAATGAGATTTTTTGGTTCAACTAGTCATAATCGATATTAATGTACCATAAATTAAAACTATAAAGGGCTCAAAAAATTACGATAATAAGGCCTTAAAAATATTCCATACCACTCCCTTAATTTCGACTATTTGTTAAAACTTAGTTTTTGTGTTGTGGTCGGATGTATGGAGCCAAGTATAAAAAACATTCGGTCAAGAACTTGAAAGGTTCAAGTACGTTGATCTCTCGGATTTACAGGGAACCTTTAATCCTGTTTCAACCCTGATTATGGGCTTGAATGAGATATTACTAGAGTTATAAGGCAGAAAAACCTCATTCAATGCCACAATCGGGGTTGAAACAGGACCAAAGGTTTTCTGCAAATCCGGCTTTCACTTTTTTTTTAAATATTTGTGTTCAGATGTATGGATAGGTTGCGCATCAGGCTAGGAAAAAGGGAACGTTCCCATGACTTTTTCCTTCCCTCTTCCCTTCCCCTAGCTGTCGTTCTCCTCTTCCCCTCCTTCCCCTTGAAAATCGTTCCCTTCCCTTCCCGGGGAAAGACTGAAAAGGGGGCTTGCGTTTTCTTGAATTTTTCAGAACTATTGAACCTTGCACCATGATTCATGGTCCATGAATTTCGACCAAATTTAACTCGTAGACTTTAGAGATGAATTTGTACCCAGACTCTATTCTGACGACGCGTCGCCCTTTTTATAAATCGAGCCATATAAGCAAAGTTTTATTATTAGCATACATTTTTTATTAGCTTAAAATAATATTCAGCCAATTTGCTTTACAATTTAAAAAAAACATTTTGTTTTTTTAAACGAATAAAAGCGCATTTATTGAAGATAAGAAAAAAAAAGTTGCGAAATTACCTCCAGTTACACTTAAAAGTGCAATAATAAGATGAAATTAAAACTTTATTTATATTTTAAAGAACGTCATATTAAATTTCAAATGATTTGCTATCGCTCTGTTTAAAAATAATTATAGCGATATTTTTGTTGATAAGCCAAAAACGTAAATCAGTTGCATCGAATGTTCTCAGAGATGGCTCATCCGAATCCAGAAGTTCTAATTGAATCAAGCATCCAATGAGTTAATACCTGACAATTTATCAATTTATCAACAAATTATTAAGCACCGGATGATCGGTTAACCGGTAATAACCAGTCAAATCTTAAAAACAGGGTTTCTCGAAAACCGGGTGAGGTTTGTGTTCGATTTTTCAGCAAATGTCTTGAATTTTTTTGGCGAAAATTCTGAGGGGGGGAAATTTTGTAATATGACACCAATGGGGTCAAATCTCAAAGTGACTCATATGGGGGCATATTGCACATCAGTAGAAAAATAATTTCATTGCGAGTCCGAAAATGTTAACAATAATTTCATGATATGTAATATGACCCAATTATGGCCAAATAAATTGCCAGAATTTTCAGAAAACGAAAACAATTTTCAAATTAATTAAGTGTTTGGTGTATTTTCTTGATATATTTGTAATTAAGATAAAATTTTTATTACGAGGTCATTCATTTTCCAACTTTCAAACTTTCACTTTTTTCAAAAAGTTTTTTAAGCAATTTTTGTAAAGAAACAGTACTATTTTGGCCTTCTTATTTCTTAAATAAACAGTCACGTGATCATTTTTGAGCTATGGTGTGATGGAAAAAAGTCTTAGAATTTTGTTTGTATCACGATCAAAGGTTCTATTCGATGATTTCAAATATTTTTGCGAAAAATAATTACTGTACATTTAGTAAAAATTTTCAGAAAAAAACGAACAAACGTCATTTTGTCTTAAAGTTCATCGATAACTTTATAACTGATCTTGTCATTAATGTTTAAGTGTCGTAAAATTTGATTAAATGGTGAATGGTTACTACTTGCCGAAAATCGAGTCTACGAGTTAAAGTGCAAAACAAGCCTTATGAACACAAACAAAGTTCGAAATTTTCGAAGTTTTTTTTCGCAGTTTCAGGTTTTTTCTGTGAGTGTTTTCGTAGCTTCAAACATATTCGCTTATTTGACGCGTTTAGAATGAAAATTTCGATATGCCATAAGAACGTTTTTTCATCAGTAAATTGACAGATTGATTCCAGTGGTATTTTCAGTCTCATCACGTGACATTTTTTTTCGACATTTTTTTGGAAATTGACCAAAAAATCATATTTCTGATTCTAACAAGCAATTTCAGAAACGAGAAATTTCAACTTAAAAAAACACAAACTTTCAGAGTATTCTGGAGAAAGTTTGAAAACAAGCAATATTACACATTTAAACATGAATTAGATCATCCTAGAAACTACTTTTGAATTTCATTGTAAAATTCAGGTATTTAACCACCAGAAACAACAAACTAAAACACGTTTCAGCTGATATTTTTTTCGAGTCACAAATTTTCAATACCCCGATTTTGATTAAAATTTCGGAAAAAAAACAAATTTGTTTTCATTACTATGTATATCTACGGCATGAAAATAACAAAAAACAGTATTTAAACCAGGCATACCGTTTTGAATTACCTGATCGGATCGAACTTGATTGGATCGCAATTTGAATCGATCAAGTTCTGCGACCCTGATTTTAAACACCATTTTCTGGTCACCAGAGCGAAAAATAAATCCCTGGAAATTTTTTAAACATGCTTTTAATCCTGAGAAGCTATCGAGCATTTTTTTAATTCTATCATTGAATAAATTTCTTCCGTGCGCACCTATGTATGAGCCGAGTACGGTTTGCTTTAATTAACTTTTTCGTAATTTAATTTGAATGATGTTTATTTTCCCATGACGGCGTTCAGCTACATATCCTGTTCAGAGGGAGTGAACGCAAAAAACGCGATAATGTACTAGACTGGGAAATAACCGTCCCTGATAGGCCGACAGGCGGCCTTTACTTTCACCTATCGCTTAAAATCCCTATTCTACACCACACTGATATCGCTTGATAGACGCCGAGATTTTTGTTCACTCCCTCTGAACAGGATATAATCGTTTTTTTGCTTTCACAATTTCTCTTAACATTTTTACAGCTGGTTATTTGAGCACTTTGAAAAACTTTAGCAATTCTAACTTTTTCAAAACAAAAATGAGATGGAAGGCCATTATGTTCTCTAGTATCAAAGAATATGCTTTTACCAACAGAACTCCATCTCAAAAACGTTTACTATATCGCGGTTGAATCCCACAATATTGATATTAGTGATTGTTCTTGAGTATGATTATAGGCAAGGGTGCTTGATATTGGGACCGCTTAATTTTATCGGTGTGTTATCACTCAAGCAATCACTAAGACAATCACTTAGACAACATTAGTGGGATTTGAACTTGCGCTATAGAGATAGTAAACGTTTTTGAGATGGAGTTCCGTTTGTAAAAGGATACACTAGGAAGTTTGTTTGTGTCCTCATTATAATTTGTTGATCCTTATATTTAAAAATTTTAGCTCTCAGAGCAAATTCCTGGGCAATCATTCGAATTTTTTCGGCTTATTATTTTTCCGTATTCTTTTGTGAAATTTAGGTTAGCCATCTGACTACAAGTATATTTTGTCTGTTTAAATAATCTCCTACCATGTCAAACAGATATGATACCTCGAAATATAACCTGATTTGCGACAAATTCTTGCTGTAATTTTTGGTCTACATAATCATTCATCAAACCAACAGCATTCTGTGCTGATTCTTGCGTATTTCTTCCATAATTTTACAATTATATCCAAAGTGATATTATATTTAATTGAAAAAAGAGCAAGATAAATTATGTATGAACCCTTTCCAAGTTACTAAGAAAATGTTTTCATATTATTTTCTTTATGGCAAAAACATGGAAAATTGAGGTAATCATTACTTTTTGTTCATTCGAATTTCAATCACAATCCACCGAGTATTTCTAAAGCTCCGTCCAAGATGGAAAGTTTGTGAAATAAATATTTAAAGGCCGTAGTCTCACGGTTCGTAGTCTCACGGCTATCACAAAATCAGTTTTCTCACTCGAGGGCGCCAGAGTTGAAATCGGAAATACAAGTTCTGGTTAAAGTGATATTCCGATCAGGTTTATTTATGCGTTGAATAACGCGAGTTTATCATGCGCAATAATATGTCTGTTGGTTTTTTTGAATAAAAAAGCTCAAAATACAGTTGATAACCTTCAGAATGAGAAATTTTGGTTACTCAGGAACAACTTTCGAGAAAGCTGGTGATTGAAATTGGTATGACTTAACCAGGAGATACCTTAACACCCTACTTTAACCCCTTTTTCGCGGCCGGAAAACGAGGAAAATCAAGTTTGATGATGTTAGGAGTGCATGAAATTTAAATTGCACTTGAATACTGCATTTGTGGACAAAGTTTGTAATTGCTGAATGTCACAAAAAGGGAGTGCTCAAAGTTGCGAAAATTTGTTCATCGTACTTGACTTTATTTCACACCGGTCATTTTCCAAGCCATTTCGATGGGAGGAATATCATTTTGGGAACTTTAAGTGTCCAAGATTTTGAAATTTATTTTAGAAAAAATGGTCGATTAATAATCGACGATTATGATTGGTTACAATTTTGACCAATGAGAGTCCAGAGCTGTCATGATTTTATTTTTATCTTGAAAAAAGCAAATTGTTTTTTATTGTGGATAAAAATAATATCCCGTGGCCGGACATATATTCGGAGCGATAAAGACTGATTAAGCTAAAATTTTGCATTTTTCAGTTATTTTAAAATTTTGGAAGGCCGAAAAAACCCAAAACATGACAATAAAGATAGACTGAAATATTTATTTTCAAAATCATCAATAGAAATTCAGTTAAAGCAATCGTAAGTTTCCAGGATTCTGATTGGTTTAAATTTGAACCAATAAGAATTGAGCTCTCATATAAATAAATTATTAAAATTAAATTACATTTTCGTCATCAGCGAAAAATTTTGAGTAAAATTTATTTTTTGAAAATGTTCGATCTTGACATTTTGCTCGACTGTAGAGTCCACAGTGTGGCCACATGTGGACCCCCCCTAATTTACGCTGCAGAGAAAAATTTGTATTTAGTGAATTTAAAATAAACTCCACTAAAACAGTTAGTTTTAACAATAAGGAGTATTTTTAAGCGTTTTTCCCGGTTTTATGTGCTAAAAAATGGCTCAGTTGTAGGTTCAGTTAATTGAAACCCGTTAACCACACATTGCAACCATAATTTTAATTCAACATAACATGAAAATTAATTTTAATTCACCTCAAAAACGCAAAGGATGTTAACAAGTTACCCGGGTAGTCAGCATACCGAAAAACAGTCGCATTTTATGAAATACACCCCTAGATTTCATTCACACTTGGGGAGATTTTGTTGGCACTAAAATAATCGCAAACATCTTTCTTCAAAAAAAATATAACGATTCTAGTGCAAAAAATATAACGAATCTGGTGCAAAAAATATAACGAATCTAGTGCAAATTTATGTTACAAAAATTTTTTTTATGGAATTTGACACCCCTCAAGAAGTCGAATAACAGTTTGGTCACCTTTTAAGTCAGAGTACCTAAAATTGAAATATGTCGTTTTGTGAGCATTTTTAAGGGAGTTGGTGACGATATCTGAAGGTTTCCAAACAGACTTTATCATCAAACTATTTCGTAGAAAATTTTCCGACGAGTATTTTGACTTATATATTTTTTTTGATTTTTAAGATTTTTTCACAAAAAATCGGGTTTAGGGGAGCTGAAATTTAAGGTGAAATTGTATGTGATTTCAAATTATCAGTTCCAAATTCCGATCTAGAATTTTATCAAGCATATCAATTTTGTGAATAAACTCATTTGACTTTAAATACTGCTCGAAAAAATAATTAAAATTCAATTTTTCATCGTTTTTTGTCAAAAATATCTTCTAAATTTTCAAAAAAAAGAGAAATTCACAAGCATTTTCAGAAACCCTAAAACAAATTTTCAAAAAAGGGCTCCATACGATTTTAAGTCAGGCTTTGTCAACACTTTGCAGCTTGAATTGAAAAAATTCCATGAAAAATGTGGGAGGAGATAGCTTTTTAGTGAGCCTCCCAAATTGGCTGTTTAGACCACTAGAGGCAAACATTTCAAAAAAGGGCTCCATACGATTTCCGTATTCATGAATTAAGACTGACTGCCAAATTACAGAATGAAATAATATCAGAAGAAAGAGGAGATGGCTTTTTAGTGCTTTTTGGGAGGCCTTTTAAAAGTCATTTTTGGAGCGTAGGTTGAATTTTCTCATAATCTTAGTAGTATTCGCATCATTTCAAAGAGTTGTACTACATATTCAAAAAAAAATAAAATGATTTCCTGATCCAGGTTTCTCAGAAACCGCCCTTGAAAACTAGCAAAAAACAGCTCAATTATTGTAACCCACTCCCTTAAAATGCAGGTGATGGTCTCCCAGATAAAAAGTGCAAGCAAAAAAAGAAATTCTCGGAACTGAGGAGAGCAGATGTGTTTTGCGGGACAAACGGTATATTTTTTACTGAGTGTAAGCAAAATAAAAATTTTTGCTTACACTCGGTATAACAAACCGTTTATAAGCTAAAATTACATAATGTAAATGCTCGGCAAGAAGCTTCTATACCTACCTTAGTAATTTTTCAAGAGAACATGTTTTAAACTAAAATTGGTGTCATATGACAGTTCTAAAGGGGTTACATAACAGTCTGTTCGTTTTTTCAGAATAATTTTCGGAAGAACAAATTAAAAAAAAATTTGCCTTGAAATTTCTGAGGAATTGTTGTAGTAGATGCCGAAATATTGAATTGAAGCTATGTGCAGTTTTCTCAGAATGGACATTTTAAATTTTTACCGGTTGAAACTTCGGTAAAAAATCAAAAAATTTAGTTGTTAAGTTATTTTTGAGTTGTTGTTTGCAGAAATCTGTTTGGGAATATCTTGCTTTGTTAAAAAATTGCAGAGGGGCAAAGGGTGGGGAAACTTTTAAAAAAGCTACCTTGGTCAAAAATAAACGTTCCTCACGAACGGTTCGTTTGTGAAAGTGAAAATGATGGATCAAAAGTTGGACAAAAAAATTATAATAGGATTAGCAAACCATTAACGGTTTCGGTTCTCGGAGGTTAATTTTGCATTTCAGTAAATGAACCATCTACAAGTTTGAAATCTCAAACTGACCGTGTCCTCCAAAAATAACTGAATTCTGAGCTTGTCGACTTTTTCTGTTTTTAACTAAGCTTCAATAGAGCATGCTTTGCATTATGAAAATTTAATTTTCTGATATTTTTAAATAAATTCATCTTTTGCTTGTCATAATTCGAAAAAAAATTAAGGGGTTGGTGACAATAATTGTGAGATTTCATTAGAAGAATCGTATGTCTTTCTATTATGTGCATGACTTTAGTACTGTACAATTCAGTCTTATCACCTGGTTAACCGCGGTTTCACACGATCCCATATTTCAACGAAATCTTAAAATTTTCCGATTTTGAACCGCGGTTAATCAAGTGGTTAGAGTTATTTGGGGATAGGCATTCTGAATGTACTTTTCAGAAATTATGATCTTAATTAGTTTAGCGAAACGAAGTCTTAAAATTTTCTAAATTCATTGACACCACCTATAAAATGTCCAGAAATTAACTTTTTCTTTCTCTAATGGTTAGTTAGTTATAATTTTTCCAAAAGTACAAAAACTTTCAAATTAATTTTCACGTTTGCACTTCCCTGGCATTTTTGTTTCCAGGTTAATTTTGAGAAATTAAGAGCTTATTCTGACTGATGTATCTAATCTTGAAATTACTTTTTATATCTCTCCGCACTTTTTTTCCGGGACACACCACGAAATGGAAACATAATAATTACAGGAATGCGCTCGAAAATTGATCTAAAATTAAATTGGAAATTTTATCAAAAATGTTTTTTTTGTGAATACCGTTGTAAAACATTCATTTGTGGATCTTTGGAATTAATAAAAGTTCATTTAAAATTAAGCGGGTACACAATTTTTTTCGACTCAGGTAGATAAATATAGTGTCGTCAATATGTTTGACTCGGATTTGAATTTCACCTTAGATTCTAGAAATATGACTATAAGTCACAATGAAAAGTTCGAAAAAACGTTGATCAGAACAAAAGTACCAAAACAAAGCTGAGATTTTACTGATCAAAAGTTGGCTATCAGCTAATCAAAATTTTTAACAATCAGCGTCAATTCAATAATTAGGTTTAACTTTTTGTTAAAAATAATTGAAATTTCTAGAATCGATTAAGACATTTCCGATAATTTTATGTCATGCATCGTTTTCGGTGGGTCATATTCACTTTATAAAAATGTTCATATCATGGTAGAATACCGATTTAATGCGGATTAAAGATAAAAATATTCGAATTTGAAAATTCTAGATTTTGTTCTAGATTGTTTTGAAAAAAATTGCACCATGAGATTCCTTGGGTCAACTTTCATAACCGATATTAATGTATCATAAATTAATTCTATAAAGGGCTCAAAAATTACGACGCCCACCCCCTTAAGGTCAATTTTAACAGTAGTATGTGATCCAGTTCTAGCGAAGCGTATGAAGTGCTAGAGACTGATTTTTTGGCCAGTGAAAATTAAGCGTTTTTCGGTTACCGTTTTTTGATTGAGGTCGACCAATATTTGACTCCTAATGACCGGTAAAAGTTCAAGGTCAATCTCAAGTTCATCGTATAGACTTGTAAGTACCCAGAAGAATCGGAAGGGTCGACTTTCTGATGACCGTATTAGCAACTATGGTTCAATAATGTACTGTAAGGTCGCTAGAGGCAAAAATGGTCACATCAAGGTCAACCTCAAGTTCATCGTTTAGACTGTGCAAGTACCTCAAAAGAATCGGAAGAGTCGACTTTCTGATGAGATATAGCAACTATGGGTCAATAATGTACTGAAGGTCGCTAGAGAGCAAAAACTAAGAGAGCAAAAAAGTTTTTGCTCTCTAGCGAACCTTTCAGTACATTATTGACCCATAGTTGATAATACGTTCATCAAAAGTCGACCTTCTGATTCTTTTGGGGAACTTACAAGTCTATAAGGATGAACTAGTATGAGATTGACTTGAAAAATTGACGTCAGTTGTAGGTCAAATATTGGTCGCCGCCTCAACAAAAAAATGGGTAACTCAAAAACGCTTAATTTTCACTTGGAACAAAAGTCAAGCCTTTGCAAGTTCAATATTTGGCTTCGCTAGAAATGGATCACTACTACATGTAAAATACGAAAAATTGACCTAAATCAATTTTTTTTTGAAAATTTTTTATAAAAAAAAAAATCCTCAGTCTTAAAATGACCAGAAAAAAATTGTCTTCAAGATAGCTTGAACACATTAAAACCGATTTTTTATTTTGAAATTCCTTCTTTCAAATCTTCATCAGGGCTTCATATCATGAACACTTATATCAGGTTATATGGTCTTATATTTTTATTTCAAATATTATTTTTAATTTTAATTTGTAGGTGTGGCAGAAAATAGACATGAGAAGATGTACAACGTGCAAAAGTATAATTTAAATGTTTTTCCTACAAATTGAACTCTCCCACAAAAAGCTATGATATCAGAATAGTCAATTTGTAATGCCTTTTATAAATTTCAATTTTAGGGCGTAGTAAAATTGAATTTCTCAAAAGCGTTAAAAATTGATTTTTCTGATATTATACAGCTTATGTAGCTTTTTCCGGGAGGGTTCAATTTGTATGAAAAACATTTAAATTATACTTTTGCACGTTTAACATTCACTCATGTGACATGATTCATGTCTGTTTTTACTATACTTTCAGCTCGGAGAACGTTATTTAAGGCAGTTACCTTAATTGAGAAAAGACGAGAGACGCGTGTTTAACCGCGTTTCACCAGATGATTGGTGAGAGTGGCTCTAAAATGTCAAATGATATCGTGAGGTAAAGTCAAGATCTTACACATTCACAGTTCTTCTCAGAAATGTCTTATCTGCATTTGTTTATCAAACGAATCTTAAAAATCTTGAAAATTTATATAAGCTCAAATTTTGAAAGTTTTTCCGATATTGACCCAAAAATCGTTTTTTACCACGACGAGCAGTTTTTGCGATCAATTACGATAAATTTAAATGTTTGTTTGCATTTGAATTATAGGCGTAATTTACCGTTTACGTTTTTGCGGTAAACGTTTGGTATCTCTCGTTGAATTCCAACCGCTATGTTATATGCGGATTATTAATGATTTTGAAAAATGCTTGCCCAATTACTCCACCTAGTCATTACTTGGTTACGAAAGTTGAAACTTTTTGATTCCAAAGAACTTAAATATGAAATTATTAAAAAGTTAATTATGCGATCACATAACTAGCAAATATAATTTTTGTTAGTGTAAAGTAAAGTAGGAACGGAAATTTTTTTCGGCTGAACATTTTTTAATTATGTTTAGGGGGTGGGTGTCGTAATTTTTTGAGGCTTTTATAGAATTAATTTATGATAGATTAGCATCGATTATGACTAAAGTGGACCCAAGAAATCTCATAGTGCCAATCATTTTTTTCGAAACAATCTAGAACAAATTATAGAATTTTTAAAATTCGAATATTTTTATCTTTAACCCGCATAAAATCGGTATTCTACCATGATATGAACATTTTTTATTAGTGAATATGACCCAACTAAAACGATGCATGACATTAAAATTATCGAAAATGTCTTAATCAAATTCTAGAAATTTCAATTATTTTTAAGCAAAAATGTTAAACCTAATTATCAAATTTGACGCTGATTGGTTCAAAATTTTGATTAGCCGTTAGCAGATTTTTGATCAGTGAACTCTCAGCTTCAATTTGATGGTACTTTTGTTCCGATCAGACGAACTGCTTTTTCGAACTTTTCATTTCCGGTTCACTTATAGTCATATTTCTAGAATTCTACGATGAAATTCAAAAATCCGAGCCGAAAATATTCGCGACACTTTATTGATCTACCTGATTCAAAAAAACGGTCTTATTTTGAACATCCGTCTAGGAGAAGTATCACTTTGAAGCGAATTCGGCGTGTCAAGAGGATTCTAGAATACCAAGAGCAAATTCAAAAAACGGGCAAACATTTAGTAAGTCACTTCCCCTACTTCTGTGTGATTTTCAGAACGCTTGGTATGTTGGCCTATAGAAGTATACTTTTGAAAAAAAGCTTTGGTCTTCTAGAATTGACTCGCACTGGTGGTGTGATGTAACAATTATGAGTTTGAGATGTGTAATCGTTAGACGAAGGATAGATCTACAAACAAATATCCTCAGATTTTTCACAACTGCCCTAGAATTATTATGAGGCGGGTTTGAAAGGTACCAGATTTCAACACCCACTCCCTTAAATTAGGGTGGGAATAGCAAATTGAAAGACTTTGCTGGTAATTTTGTTTCCTAGTATTCGATAGAGATTTTAACGCTACAAATTTTGAAAAAATTCTTAATTGACCCAAAGAGCTGTATTTCGATTTGAAAATTTGGAAAATCACTAAAAATCAGGATTTTATTGAATTTTTTTTTGTAATAGGCGGCGACTGTAATTTAAATGCATTTTTTCCAAATTCTTTTTGACTAAAATTTACTATAGGAAAAATGCTAGTCATTTGGTAAGCCAGACGCCAAAAATCAAGGCGCAAGCCAAAAAGTCCAAGCCACAGCCAAAAATCAAGCCAAGGCCACAAAAGATCCAAGCCAAGCCACAGTTTTGAAATCAGCCAAGCAAACTAAAAGTACAGCTTGGCTCGAGAAAATAATTTTGGAGGCTATTACTTGGCTTGCTTGATCAAGCCAAGCCAAAGTCAAGCCAAGCTACAGAAATTCAAGCCAGCATGTGGACCAGGCTGACCTCCGGGACAAGTTGTACGAAAACTAAGTTTTGAAATCAAAAATTTTCAAGAAAATATTAAAAAAATCAAAATTTTCATCGAATTTTTTTTTTAATAGCCGGTTAGGCTGACCGCGGTTGTCCCCTAAGGCGAAACTCTAACATTTCTCGGAGAAAGTATTCGTCTCAAAAATTTTAAAAACTTTCAATTTCTTCAAATCCAGATTTTTTTGAAATTTTGAGCACGACTTTTGATTGGTTCTCAAAAAAATGCTCAAGAAATTAGGTCTTTGATATGTTTATACTTGTAGCGCTAATCAAGGCGATCATTTTTTATATTATAACATACCCACTCAGACCCCTAAAAAAAGCCGGTGACTATGATTTTAATGTTAAAATTTCAGTCATCAACCTTGTGAGAAAAGATGTGAAAAATGCGTTTGGAATTCAAAATTTTCGAAAAATATCAGAATTGTATTTAAAAACCTCTAGATGGTAGTTATTTAGAGCCATAAAAGAGTATTACGTTCAACAAAAAATACGTTCAACAAAAAATTACAAAAAGTGACAGCTAATGCTCAAAAATTGAAATCCGTTTTTTAAATCGCCCATGTTGCATATTTTTCGAAAAAATTTGAAATTTCAAGCTTATACAAAGGCAATTTTGAAAACTGTTTACCATTTTTAGCAGTAGTTAAATCATTAAGTTAAATCACAAAGTTTTACATACAATTTTGCCGACATTCTATATTTCTCACTTTTCAAGTCTACGTATTTCGCCTGCGAACAAATCCTTTCTTATGGACAATGTAACATTGTCAATGTTGCAAGACTATAACGCGTCAAGTATTAAACTTTTTGAATAATTAAAAATATGTTGAGCTAAAAATTTAAGGTCTGCTTAAATATTATAAACAGGATATCATCCACTCTATAATATATTGTAAAATTACATATATCAGACCGGTCATACATCTGTTAGTGTCAGCTTTGAAAACATTTTTTTAAAATTTCCGGTTTTGATAATCAGCTAGTATTTCTTATGAATGACATGTTTGAGTGTCACAAGAAAAATAAAACTTAAAAATAATTAGAAAATCTGACTGCTTTTAAGGCTTTTTGATCGGTAAATGAACGCATAATTTTGCGAAAACTCGTTAATATCACCGAGAAATTTGGCGTGAGAAAAAAATTTGAATTCGGAAATTGTAACAAAATAGTAATAAATTTTTATAATATAAATGTGAGTATAATTCATCATAAAAAAGTTATCATCAAGTTTCTGGGTTTGATCTTAGAACTATAAAATTGGTCTTCAAAATAATCCACATTATTTCAAGAATATCGCCGAACTTTCTAATATTGCCAAAGAAAACCTACGCAATTCCACGATTTTAAGGTCAATTCTTTCCAGTGCCCAGATTCATCATAAATTATGATAATGCATAATGCCCGAGAGCCTTAGAATCATTTTCCCAATTTTAAAGGCACTGGAGCATCATGGTGGATGTCGTCGAAAGAGGCAATATAGCCAAAATGGCGTAATTGTTGAAAGTTTTTAAAAATTCTTTGACTGCGTCCCGAATGACGTCATATTTCAAGATTAAGGGTATGGTGGTTCCTAATTTGACCTATTCCCGATGAAACATTAGCCAAACAGAGCTTTAAGGATATTATTCAGATTAGCCAGTTTGTGAAACTAGCCTTCGTCTTGCGTAAAACATGTGTATAAACTTTTTTGCAGTCATACACTCCCAGACACATAAGCGAGACAAGGAAACCTTAGCCAAAACGGAAAATCTATCTCCTCTCAGGTTTTATTTTGAATTAAACCTTAATTTTGATAGTACTTGTAGAATTAGTATGCAAAACTTATTGGGAGCTTTTTTGTGGTTAAGGGGGTGGTCGAAAATTTTTAATATTAATTTTTTGCACTTTTCTAGAGGTCGGACAGCCTATTCCAAACATGGAACATATTTTCTACTGTTCTCCGTTTATTCTTGAGGCGCAGTTTAAAAAGGTCCAGATTGCCTCGACCACCCCCTTAAGTGCTATATTTATTCTAAAATATGCCAAAAACCACCGGTTTTTGGACTTTCTTCATCGGAAAATCTATATGGTAAATCCTAGGTTAAATTTAAAAATTTGCACAAATTTTTGCAAAAGCTAGCTCAAAAAAACAAAAACTTCATGGCAGCGTTTTTGTTTAATTTCGATTCCGAACTGAAAATATGAATTTTTCAAGGTCACGTAAAAATTTTTTCTAAAAAAAATGTGCTTCGATTTTTTTGAAAGTAGGCTCAAAAAAGCTTGGGGAACACTGAAGAGAAAGTTGGCTTATTTTTGAACATAATTTTGAAAAAAATACTTAAAAAAATTGAAAAAATGCAAAATTTTCGAAAAATTTGTTGTTGTTATTTGGGTTGTTTTATGCGTTCAAAACATAAACAATTGATTTAGTGCATTTTTATGACGAAACAACTGCATAAATGTAGGAACCACCATACCCTCAAATTTCCCAAATTTATTTTTAAATCATTATCATGTGGCCACATGTGGTATCCGTTTAAATTATTTTGTTTTCATATCGCCGAAAATATCAGTATCGCCAAAAGTGTTAATATCACCAAAAGTGCTTTCGGCGATCTTGCTCTCCTGTATTCTATTTCGACCTTTCCTTCAAATTAATAATCCAACGTAACATTTATCATTGTTAATAAACTTGTAGTAATTAGTTAACCCTTGGAATCACAGAGCCGATATATCGGCTCAAGCCTACCTGAAACCTTCTGAAATGGACAAAATAAATTTCACAGACTTGTATCTTACGAATACATGATGAAGAATTTTGCGGTGATTCCAAAAAAATACTCAATTTTTTTTAGGATATTTGGTTCGAATATTACGGAGAGTTGATTTTTTGAGATTTTTCGCCAAAGTTTTACTTCCGAAATTTTTTTTTCGAAACTAGACATCAAATACAAATGTGAGATAAACCAGTTTTTAGGAAAGTGTTTTGTTCATGCAAAACACTTAACATCCAAATATATTCGTATCTTGGGACATATATTTTTTTTTGAAAGTGAAATTTCAAAATTTTCGATTTAAGTATTCCATGAAAAAAATAATTTATTATAAAAATTAATTTTATCAATCAAAAATTGTCCACACTGTCACTTGATTACTATATCAACTTGAAAATAATAATCAAAGTGTATTAATCTGCTTTTATTTGATAAAATAGCCATATTTCATAAAAATTTGTGATTTTTTCATCATTTTTTTTACTTTTTTAAAAATAACTATTGATTGATGATATAAAGATCTAGTCGGATTTAAGTGTGACGTAAGGCAGATACTTGTGCGTTGATACCCATAAAAATAAAATTTGTGAAGACTACGATGGGCACGTTTCACATGATATGCTACACTTTGATTTACCAACTATATTTTCTAGAACTAAAAATCAAAATTCTAGAATTTGAATTGATTGATGCAAAAATATAACTTTTCAACTTCCTATTGCAAAAGTAATTGAAGCTTCAACTACCTTGAGCTTTCTGTAAACAACGTCTGAAGTAGAGCCGATATATCGTAACTTTTTTTTCTGTGATTCATGGGGTTAAACGTTCAATTTCGCTTTCTCAAGATCGGTAATTAACTAATGAACATGATTTTGTTTGAAAAAGACAAAATAACGATGTTTTTGAACATAAAATTGCAATACTGTGTGAAACGTAAAAGCAATAATTAGATTACGAGTATAAACCGAATGTTCTATTTTCACGTATGTTACATGTGTCAAAAAAGAACATTTGGTTTAACCCCGTAATAGCATTATTTTTGAGCTAAGTTTTTAGGCAAATTGCACATTATGCTTTTCCCTAAAATTCATCGTTGAAGGGAACACTCATTGTTGGTAAACTTATATTATTTAGTTTGATGCTTAGATCAAGCTTTGTCAAGGTTCGTAATTTACTTAGAAACATGATGTTGTTTTAAAAAAAGTCGATAGTTGTTTGAGTTCGGTAGCTGAAAATTTTAAAGTCAAACTTTATATTCTCACAATATGCTATAAACCACATACCAATATTGCCGGCTTTATATCGCCGAATTTGCCGAAATCACCGAAAAAAACCTACGTAATTTCACTATTTTTCGCTAAAATAATGTGCCAAATCGCCGAATTTGCCAATATCGCCGAAATTTTTTGAGAATTCTTTTACAAATTTCTTTGTGAGAGTCACGAATGACGTCATTTTTCAGATAGAATTTCCCAAATTAACATTTTTCAACTTTTATTTGACTGGATTTTGCGGAGTAATTAATTCTAAACCAAATGTGCCAATATCGCCGAATTTGTCAATATTGCCGAAATTTTCTACCAAAAAACTTTCGGCGATATTGCCCTCCCAGCAAATTTGAGGCAACCGAGCCGATCCCGATCCGAATCCAAAAACAATTTGAGGCGACCGATCCGATCCCGATCCGAAAAAAATTCAGATGTACCGACCCCTGCCCCCCAGGCCCCCCCTGCAATATATCCAATCGCTATCCAATTTGGAAAAAAGAAGGGAAAAATCTTACACCTTGTAATTTTCTATAATTTAAGCTCCAGCGCCATCTGTGATCATCATTGACCGATGATTTTTAAAAATATTATTCAAATAACCATTTTAAGGTTTTAGGAGTCTTGGTTGTTAAAATCATCCGAAAACGCAATATCTTATAATTTTACTTGTCAAATAAAAATTAACTAGGTTTTTAGACAAAGAAAAGTAATCAGATTTATACGAAACCCTGATAATAGGCAATATGTTGCCCAGTGATAAATTATAATAAAAAAATGAGTTACTCGTAATAAGAAAAAAGTATATCTGACGTGATTATGTCAGATTTTCAAAATTAGAAATATTTTTTTGTAATTTTGTATAACGATTGAAGCGACCATGAAGACATTTTAGACGGGAATGATTCTCAGCCGAAATAACAGAAAAATAGTGCTTCTCTCGCGTACTAAATGTTTTTGTAGCCGTTTCAATCGATATACAGTATTTGATATACTGTATATCATATACTGCCCGCCCGAGAGTTAAATATCCCGAAAGTTGTAGAACGTAAAACAATAATATTATCTGTATATATTCACGTGTCGTATAATATGCCAATACAGCTTTCTGTATAGCTTATTGATACAATTTGCAAATAATATTTACGTTGAAACCAGTATACATAATATTTTCATTCCGACCTGGTTTTTCGTTCGTTAGTGACGAATCGTGAAAAATTGATAATAAGTTTGATGGGCAACTTATAAGTGTTAGTAAACTTATAATTGTTAGTTAAATCTTCAAATTGGCTTTCTTAAGGGGGTAGCGGCTTGTCTTCTTTAGAGGTTAATGAGTGTAAAATAGATATAAAATTGCTTCGAGAACACTCAGAAGCATGAACTTTATTAAAAAAGCCAAAAAAAGTATCGAAATTTTCCTATTTTTTTTCAGAATTTTTCTAAGTATTTTTTTTTGGAAAACATTGAACCCCACTTTTCGACCAGAAAAACTCAAAATATCAAAAAGCTATAAGCAGATTTTCTTCTCGGCATCACCCAAGCTTCAATTTGATGCTACTTTCGACTAATTCCGACGACTTTTATTTTCGAGTTTTCACTTCCGGTTTACTAAAATGCGATTCTCTAAAATTCAACATAACATTTTAAAATTCTGCTCAATGATAAAAACAAAAAGATATTTCTCCATCTTTTCCCAAATTTATACTGCATTCTGGAATGTGACCTACGAGGAGATAGATTTTGAATAGCGAAAATCTTGAAATCAGGCGGTTTTCGCAGTTCTAGAAAAAACTATTAAAAACATTAAAAAACCCTTCGATCGAAATAACAATCATAAGTGTTTTCGTGGTTCATACCAAGTTTGAGTGAAATCGTATGCGAGCTCTAGGAGGAGATAGATTTTGAAATTTTGATTAGTTGTTCTAGAATTCGCNGTGGTCACCAGGGTTGGCCAAAAAGTATCCTGATTAATTTATTTTGTAGATTAAGGATAGATCTACCAAATGGCTATTCTCAAAAGTTTCGAAGCAGTTTAGTATTCTGGTAAAGTGGAGTACAAAAGTACATTTTTGCGACCGCTACCCCCTTAAGCGGGTAGTGATAGTGATTTTTGGGATTTCAGAGGCTTTGTACGGTTAGACAAATGCAGACTTGACATGATTGAAACATACATTAGGAAGATCTATCTTTGATCTCTCGATTCCATTAGACAGTTTAGTACGACTCCCATCAACCATCTGGTTAACCGCGGTTAAACACGAGTCCCTCAGCTTTTTTCAAAAAAACAAGGATCCTAGAGCTTATATCGGAAAGTTTTGAGAAAATTTCAATGCCACCAAAAAATTCCTTTGGTACGGTTTGCTGGAAACGATATTAGCAACTATAGTCTGATTTTGAACAGAAACGGTGCTAGAGATCAAAAAATAATTTTGATGAAAAAGTTTAATTTTCATCTAGAATTCGCTGTGTTCTGAATCTGACCATAGTTGCTAACATCGTTTACAGCAAACCGTACCCAAGGAATTTTTAAGTG
>SCLH01000612.1:76885-89707 GCA_004367855.1 Oikopleura vanhoeffeni
AAGGTTTATAAAAACATTTAATATAAAAGATTATAAAAATACATTAAAAAATGTATTTCTGAACCCATCAAAATTACCATGAAGATGACGTCATTAATCCCCCAAGTGCACTTTCAAATCAGTAAAGGAATCATAACTATAAAAAACTTTTGAATACACTTTACCAAAACCTAAATATTTCTACAATGAATTTTTTTGGAAACTAGTTTCATTTCTTAATATCTTTCTATTAAACATTTAAATCGGACAATTTGAGGCAACGTGAAATGTTCCTATAATTTTTCGCTTATAGAGGTCATTTAACAATGCTATTAATTGATCGTATAGTTTTGATCGTATACTATTAATAAAAATCAAAATTTTGATTTTCGAAATTTTCTAGTATTTTTTTTTTCAAGTTTCCAAAATACGTTTAAATTTTAGTAAAACTACAATATAATTATACTGTTATCCGGTAAAGGGCATTTCATGAAATTTCTAAAATTTTTGGTTTGATTACGAAAACATAGGTGTCCTTCGGATTAAGATATTCACATAATCACAGTTTGAAGTCGAACGCAAGGACCTTGCAATTTGAGCAACTTTCAATATCATTTCGACAGATAACTTCTGGTCTGCTAAGTGAGATTTTAGAGTTTACGTGAGTCAGTCGAAAATCCCTTATCATACAATTTGTTTGAATTTTACATTACTTTCTTAAGTGGTATACTGATGTACATCAATTTTTTTAATTAAGCGATTTTTATTTCTTCAAGTTTTTTATTGCGGTGGTTTGATTGAAATATAAAGTGCTTTGAAAGTAGAGTTAAAACGAGTTATATAAGGGTAAGCGTGTTAGCTCCAAGAGCACCCCTAAAGCGGCGCTAAAACTGCGCAAAATGAAAATTTTGCAATTTTCTTTTTTGGTGCATAAAACAGGTTCTATAGAGTCGTAACATGTACACGTTTATGTGATATTTTACAAATTTGTTATTATCGAAAGATTTAGAACGCAAAACAGCGTGAATGAATTCATCAAGGAATTGTTTTGATTCAGCCAAAGACTGTTACATTTTTGTCAAATTTTCCATTTTTACTCCGACGTTCCCGGTTCGATTTGGAACAATTCCCATTTTTTTGTATTTCTCTGATTTTGTCCAATACTTCGCAACTTCTTCTAATCGGCTTTGTTGCACTATTTTGTTCAGGAGAAAAGACGCATGAGATGACGTTATATTTGAGGCCTAAATGAGCTGAATAGACGAAATCACACTGATGGATGGGACCGAAAATTTCTTGGTTTGACATCGTCTCTATGTTTTTTGTATTAAACTTTTCGGAATTTTCTACTTGACTTCTTAAAATTGATAAATTTATTCTGATTTCGAATTTCACTCTCAACACCTCCTTAATTTCTTCAGTATTTTTCCAAGTTCTTCAGATTTTTATTTTTTCGAAATCTCTCAAATCAGTCTTGTGTGCACCAAAGCATGATGTAAACATCAAATTTTTTATTAAACCGATTTTTATTTCTTCAAAGTTCTTTATTCGGTGTTTGATTGAATATAAAGATAGGTTGAAGTAGGTTAAAACGCGTTTATAAGGTAAGCGTGTTAGCTCCAAAGAGCACCCCTAAAGCGCGCTTAGAATGCGCAAAACTGAAAAATTTTTGCATGTTTCATTTTGTGCAATAAACAGGCTTCTATAGAGTTTCGTAAACATGTACACAGATTTTGATGATATTTTACAAATTTGTATTATCGAAGATTTTTAAGACGCACACAGCGTGAATGATAAATCTATTACAAATGACGCAAATTTTGGTAAACATGTTAGAATATATTTTTGTAAAACGCAGAAAACAGCTTTGAGTAAGAATAAAATCATGAAAATGTGTAAACAATAAAATATAATTTATAAGGTTGAAACTAATTTGTTCGGTAATTTTTTTCTTATTTGATTTTTTTATTAATATGAAATTAATTTTTTCTGTCGTAGGTGATCATACGACTCTGATTTGACATTTCTCGGGTTAATTACAGAAAAACTAAGCTTTATGGAAACCAAATGAATTTGCTGATTTGTAATCTATTATCATCTTAGCGAAAAAGTGCAACACAAATTATTTTTGACCATTACACCAATACGTACAGTATGCGTACAAGATGAACCTTTTTCCAAACTGACAAAATCTAATCTCCTCTTCAGGTTTTATTTTGAATAAACCTTAATTTTAACATAACCTGCTATAATAATATCTCAAACTTTATGGAGGTTTTTTGTCGATTAAGTGCTATCTATTTTCCAGACTTTGCAATTAACCACCGGTTTTCTGTACTTTGTCATCGGAAAATCTTCATCCTCCTAGGTAAAATTTTCAAAATTGCACTCAAATTTTTTGCATTAAGTGTAGCTTAAAACATAATGATCTATATAGAGCGTTATTGTTTAATTTCCCCCAAACTCATAAATATGAACTTTTTACATGTCAGTTTGAAAAATTCCGAAAAAAATGTGCTTTGATTTTTTTGAATAGCTCAAAGAAGCCATTGAAACACTTGATGAGAAAGTTGGCTTACGTCAGTCGAATCTTTTGAGGTTTTAGTGGTTCAAATTCAGCACAACGCTATTTTTTAAACTTCATCTTGAATTTTAAAAAAACTAGTTAGATGAGAAAATTTTTCTCTTTAGTTGGGTTCTTTAAGTACACTTAATTATCACTCCGTATTAATTTGAGCATTTTATGACTTTAAGCCTGTCTATTAAATCAGGATCCTATAGTAATACGACGTAACCGTAAGCGATACGTATCCGTATACCCCTTAACGAGACCCTCCCCCACTTGTACGAATGTTCTAACCCCCCAACCTGCACAAGAGTGGTCAGACACACCACATAGAATGCTTATATTACTGACCGCAAAAAGCTCTTTTAGATATTAAATTATGCTTTCTAAATTGCAAGATTTGTGGTTTAAACAAAATATCCGCAAGAAGTGTTGTGAAGACTATTTTTACCACCAGGTGGTGCATTGTGTGAAAATAAATGATGCAAAACATATTTGCTTGAAAAAAACCCTATAAGTATATTTTACTTCATATTTGGTTCCAGCGCCTAGTGTCAAAAATAAATAATCCAAAGTTTATCCTCCAAGAAGTTACGCTGTAAGTACATTTGTAGATCATTATCTTGGTTTCAGTACTGTTTTAACTGCATTAAACAAAAAATTGATCCAAATAATTCATTTCCGTTCTGATGAGAAATCCTATCAGAATCACCAAAATTCTTGAATTAAAAATAAGGGGAACTATTCGGGGGTCTGTTTCGATATTCCGCCGGCCAAAATGACACTTCCCCAAATATTTCTTGGTTTCTGTGTTCTGAAAACCGCTCGTCAGGTGGGGGTTAAGGAGGTCGCGGTGCATTTTGACAGATACGGATATGGCTTCTTGATGAAAAACTTTTTACAGATTTATATATTCATCTCATATACCACCAAAGTAATGTTTTACTCCAGGCAACTTTTGTAACTACAGAATTTCGAATTACTGCTTTCTAAGAAAATTTTGAGTTCGAATTAAACTTTCGATTCGACAATATATGAGATTTTGGAAAAGACTTCCAACATTATGAAAAATGCCTTATTTTTCCTTCAATTTTTTTACAGGATTTGTTTTAAATAACCAAAAAAATCTTCAAATGGCCACTTTTTACTTTCGCGTAGGTGAACAGCATTTTATATATATGCTATTTAGAAAATTAATATGACATTGTTTGGATTTTCGTCGAAACTATTTGGAAATATATCAGCAAATTTTCCGATTTCTTCTTCAAAATTTTCAAAAATTTAAATTTTCGATTTTGACGTAGAAATCATATAAAATAAAATTATAGAAATTTTCGCTGGTGGTCGAGACCGGTTTTTGGAGCTTTTAAGTAATAAAACAGGAAAAAGCAATCTTAATGTAATTTAGACACCTTTGATAGCAAACGCGCGCGAAAAAATCAGATTAGACAAAATGAGCTAAAAAGTGGCAAATTTTGTTCGAAAAAGTTTTATTTGAAAATTTCAAAGTTGCAAAAAGGTTTCCATCAAGAGAAAATAAATTGAAAAAATGAAAATCTGTCAAAATGCACCGATCCCCTAAAGGGCCTTGATGCATTTCGACAGATACGGATATGAGCTCTTGTTGAAAAACTTTTTACTGGTTTTATATTTTCTTCTCAATATACCATCAAAGTAATGTTTCATAATCCAGGCAACTTTTGTAACGACAGAATTTTCGAATTCTTGCTTTTTAAGAAAATTTTGAGTTCTACTTAAACTTTTCGAATTCGACAAATTATGAGAAATTTTTGTAAAGAATTCCGAACAATATTAAAAAATGCCTTATTTTTAAATCAAAATTTTTTTTTCAATATTTGTTTCAAATCAACGGAAAAATTCTTCAAAATGGCCACTTCAACTTTTCGCGTAGGTGACCACATATTTTTTATATGTTATTTGAAAAATCATATGACATGGTTTTGTGATTTTTGGTCAAAATATTTGGAAATATTTTGAAAATTTTCGTTGTTTCTTGTTCAAAAATTTCAAACATATTTTTCTGGAATCACTGGCTGAAAATATTGATAATGCGGCGTTTTACTTTATTCAAATATGTCCTCGTTTTGTTTCTTCGCTCTTGTTTATACTCTGAATCATAATTTTTTTAACGAAACTACGGCTTGGAGGAAATCGGTAGAGTCCCTCGTGAATCCAAAAAAATATTTTACACTCAAACTTGCCAAATTCTTAGGCCGTCTCGACCACCGAATTCAATTTATTACCTTCATCTCATGTGAAAAAATATTTCTTACGATGTGCCAATATTTCGGTTTTCTTCGATTTTTTTTGAAATTTAAAATTTCTGATTTTGACGTTGAAATTGTATGAAACCAAATAAAATAAATAAAATTTGGTGGTCGAGACCTTTTTTTTGGTTTCTTATTTATAAAAATAGAAAAGTTATTTACCGTAATTTTGACGGATCCAGCCAAAATCTGCGGCGGTCAGAAAATATGTAGGTATCTATGAAAAAAGTTTAAGTGGCTATTTTTTTTGGGTTTTACCCAAAAATTTCAGGTAAAAAAAGGAAAAAAATTTTGGACGAAAAATGCGGAAAATTTTTCATTATGTTTTGATTTTTTCGAAATTTTAACTCCCGTAGTGGCCGACAATCTCTAGACCCGTAGTGTCTTTGCGCATCGATTTGCGCGCGTTGAATCGGAGCACCGAACATTCATTATCACATATATTTTTCAATGATAATTATATTATTCAAAAGAATTCTCTAACAGTCCTATACCAATTTGTTAACAAATTCTAAAAAGTTTATCAAATGTGAATAAGAAAATTAAAAAAACTCTCATCATTTTTGCCGGATTCTCAGAAACAAGTGCATAAATAACACGAAATATTAGCGGTTATTTGACATTTCATATCGTCTCAAATATAAACCGCCACCTTTGGGTATTGCATCTGCAAAAAAAAAATGAATGTTTTTCATCACTCATTCTCATGTAAAATATATTCTTAAAACTATGCGATTAATCTCGCGCATGAAAACTATTTATTAATCTCCTCTCTTTTCTTTCGCCTACGCATTTTATGTGATACAGTTTTTCCGGAAGTTTGGACTTTTACAAATGCCTATTTTAAAGCCGGAGGCCAATTTTAAATGCAATAAAAGTCTAGAAATTCATAAGAACGATTATATTTAAAGGGGTCTTCCACGTGATTTGAGTGATTTGAAAGAAAGGCATATTACAGTATTTGAGAAAAGTACTCAAATTACTCAAACACTAAGGGTCAACTCAAGACGTTTTAGACATTTTCCTCATATATCAATCCGAATAAAAATCAGTGACGAAATAATTCAAAAATAGGCTTCCTGAATATGTCATTAGATAATCCTTATTCTCGAAAACTAAGACAAGTGACGTGTTTGAAAAATATATTATGGTTCAAACTCTTCAATTATGTTTTATGGGCCCAAAATTTTTTCGGCGTAGTTTGATCATTATTCTGTTTTACTTTTCACTCAAAACCTTATTTCTAATTTGAAGGTCACGTGGTCGTTTTGGTCTTTGGTGAATGAGAAAAAAGGTTGAAAAAAACTTTTAAAGAACCCTTCACTTTTCAAAAATTGATTTAAAAATAATTTTTGAAAAAAAACAGACTATATAGAACCTATTCCTTGAATAAACCGGTCACGTGATCCAACTTTGACGCTTATAGTGTATGGAAAAAAGTCTTAGAATTATTTTTTTTGTCCCGTTCAAAGGCTTTTTTGATTGATTATTTTTTTTGCAAAAAATAAGTACTGTAATAAGTAAAAAATTTTGAAAAAAAACCACAAAACGCAATTATTCAAATGTCGATCGATACTTTGTAAGATTTCATTCATACATGATTGAAGGGTCTAAATTTGCGATTAAAGGCCATTGCACCATCGATGCGCAAAAGCCACTACGGGAGTTAACCAATTCAAAAATGAAAATCGAACTCAGATCTTTCGTTAAAAGATAAAAAAAATAATTTAAATGAGCTGGAACAGATTTATTATGGTTGAGTTAACGATCATAAGCCACAAAAAAATAAACTAATTTAATAATGTTCTGAAATATATTGACAACAATCTGCGCTATATAGAACCCCGCTTAAAGAATGTTATAACGTACTTTTTATTAATTTTATTGAATATCTAGAACAAATAAAGCGAAACTTTGTTATTCATAGGTTCTGCTTTGGACGACTCAAAATAATATTTAGGTGAAAATTTTGGTGAAGTTTAAGCCTATGGTTTAGAGCCTTTGAATAATCGTTCATTAGCTTTTTTTGGATGATTACAGGGGGTCGCAGCGATGGTTGCTGCTGGCGTCAATTTAACTTACGAAATTTATTAGTTTGGTTTTTATTTTTTGTGCTAAATTATCGTTAGCTGAACAACAATAAATGTGTTCAGCTCATTAAAATCATTTTTTTTATCTATTTAAGGAACGAATTGAAGTTTCAAAACTTTTATTTTATAATTCGTAAATTTCGGAAAAAATTTCAAAGCATTATGAAAATTTTAAAGGCGTTTTTTTCGTCCAAAATTTTTTTTCTGAATTAATTTTATGAACTGTGAATAAAACGAAAAAATAGCCACTTACTTTTTTTCAGCATGTCTACATATTTTCTGACTGCTGCTTTGAAAAATATGAAATGTTTTTTTGTCATTTTGTTGTTCGATCTTTAGAACATATTTGAAAATTTTCCGCAATCAAGTCAAAAATTTTTAATTAGTTAGTTTTTTGAACATGCTCTGTACATAATCAGGGCCGAATTCAGCTTGTGAAATTTTCTGGTAGCTATTTGGTTTCCCGATTTCAACCGATGCAAGGGTCAAGTGAATATCGTTTTTCTGAACTTCTGATGAAATTTACAACACTTGCTTAAGGAACCGGTTTGTGCCATTTGGCAGCAATTTATAAAATTTTATTATTTTCAAAGAAAGTCTGTATTAAAATTGCGGTGTAAATAGGCACTGACTTTTTAAAAGTCAGGACTTTTTTTAATATCTTAAACTCAATTAAGGTCAATTTTTTTTTCCTAAAAGCGTTTTTTCTCCTATTTTTCATGGAAAAAAATTCGTTTCATATTTAAGATTTTCGCATGTGGATAATGATTCTCCCACTAATTAGTGCATTTACACCCAACGAATGTATGAAAGTTTATAAACTATGCCTTTAAAAAAAAATCCCACATCGGGTCAACGTTGGAAATGTAGTTGTAAAAAAAGTGGTTTTTGATAATTTTACAAAGATATGAGTTGTAAAAAAATTAAAAATATACGCTTGCAAGTAATGACACTTTCATTTTAGAATAAATAATTAAACTAAAAATTTTTCACATTTTGTTTTCTTTCAATCACTCCGAACACATGGTACCAATCGCCACATCCTGCTACCCCCTTAAGGCAGTATCCGACGCATTTAGTGATTTCAAACGTCTTCAGGACTGAATCAAATTCCCAGTGATTTCTCGTTGTGACACTTACGAACTATTTGTCTGAATTTTTCAAAAAAGTAAACCGGAAGTTTTTTTGGTATGCATCGTAACCGGTCCGACACCGTCCCAAAAATCAAATGTTTGGCCGTTTTTCATAAAGAAAATGATTTTCGGGTGACATCAGAATTTCACTTTTTTGTGTAGTTGCTAAATTTTCAAAACGTCCGGAACTAAATCGAAGCCCGAAATTTGAAATTTGTGTCTATTCCAACATTTTTTTTTCTATAAAAACGTCTCAAAATGGGTGTTTTGAGATACTTTGGGTTTTCTTGAATCATTTCGCCAATGTTCGCCCAAAACGGTTAGTTAAAAAAAGCAGCTTTTTAGGAAATCGTTTTTCCGGACTAAATGAGTGGGTTTTTTGATATTTTTTTCGATACTTATGCACGCGCTCAAAGTTTTGGGTACCTTAAAAAACTGAAATTAATATTTTCAAGAATAATTTTTAAAATAAAATTTTTTCATTTTTTACATTCAGATTGAATCAACAGGCAAAATGTGCAAGCAAAATTAAATTCAACGGATTAATTCTTTAAAAGATACAGTAAAGTGAATGAATAATACTTCGTAACTAGGGTGTTACGCGTTTAGATTTGAGCCGGAGAGAATTCAAAACTGGAAATTTTGAGTAAGCCCATCGTATTCTTATTCAATTTGGGCACAAAATGAGTTTATGACATTCAGAATTTTATACTCCAGGTGTCTGAAATGCGCCAAAAATAGGAACCGAACATGATCAAACCGGATGTAAAACCGAAGTTAACAACAGAGAAAAGCCCCTTGGTGTAGTCATCATAGAATATAGTTCAATTGAACAGTTTGCCGAGTTTGAGAATTGTTTGACTAGTTTTTTTTTAAGTTTTTGATGAAAATAACACCGAAACAATTGTCATCAACTTCTGGTATTGAACTCAGTGTGACTACCATTTTAACAGTCAAGAAAAAAATATTTCAATACAAAAAAATTTTTTGTACCCGAAATGTTTATATGCATACAAAATAACATGAAATAGTCTTATTTTGCCTCGTTTTTCATCAAAAAATATATGTCAAACTTGCATGTTTTTTATTATCAGTTTTCTCGCAGATGAAGCCATCTATTCCGCAATCAAATATAAAACGAGTTGTTACCTAAATCTCACAAGCTGCGGATGCTGAATAAACGCTGCTAAAGTTGTAGACCACGAAAGTGATTTAAACATATTTGCGATTTATTTTCAATAAGAAGTCTTATAAATGTCTAATTTTTTTATTTATTTGCCAATTCCTATATAAAAATTTGAAAGCTACGGATATGTTGAAGGTTTTATCACACATGCAGTAATCTCTTTGAATATTATTCGAGATAATTCAAACTGCTTATTTGTAAGTTTCTACAATTCTTCCCGTAGGCGAGCTATTGCTTTCATAATTCGTTAAAAGCACATAAACACATATTTCCATCTCGTGACCGTCTCCGATATAGTAAAACAAGTCAAAAATCTTCTCAAACCTGACAAGATAGGTTAGATTGGACCCTTTTTTATAATTATCTGCACCAAGGGGCTTTTCTGTTATGAACTCGATGTTTTAAATGACGAAATACGTGACTCATCATTTAAAAACTAAAATTTTGATATCATGGTAAAATGACATCAAGGTTAATTTTTGGAAATTTATTTTTTTCAGCCAGAAGTCTTACAATGTTGTTTAGCTTTCGTGTGATACCAAACTTTAACTCATTACGGTTAGTTTGAACTTTTGGATTTTAAAAAAATTTGAAAAAATTCTCGAAAATTTTGGAAAATTTTCGAAAATATTTTTTTCGAATTTTTGGAACAAAATTAATAAATGAATGGCAACCGCTCGGATTTTTTTACAACCCCCTCTGGTCCTCTAATTTTTGTCACCACGCGTAACCACCCTATTCGTAACAATACGAAATTATGCAATTTTTTATATCGAAAATTTTTTTTTTAATTTTCGGAATAAAATCGATATCAAAAATGAGAATGCAGCAAAAATAACTTTTTCTCAATGTCTGGGTTCCGAGATTATAGCGGTCCGTCGGTTACCCCTATTTCTTGATCTAAGGAAAGTTGAAAAAAAATTTTTCGAAAAATTTATTTTACATGTCCAGATTGAATCAAGGCAAATCGTGCAAGCAAATTAGATTCAACGGATAAATACTTTCAAAGATACAGTAAAGTGAATGAAAATAATAACTTCGTAAAAGACGAAATTTATGAAATTTTTTATATCGGAAAGACTTTTTTTTTTTTAAAATTTTTTGGAATGAAATCGATATCAAAACTGAGAATGCAAGCACAAATAACTTTTTCTCATGTTGGGTTCGAGATATTACGCGTCCGTCGTTACCCTATTTTCTTGATCTAAGGAAAAGTTGAAAAAAATTTTTTTCGAAAAATTTTATTTTTACATTTCCAGATTGAATTCACAGGCAAAATGTGCAAGCAAAATTAGATTCAACGGATAAATACTTCAAAGATGACAGTAAAGTGAATGAAAATAATACTCTCGTAAAAATGACGAAATTTATGCAAAAATTTTTTATATGAAATTTTTTTTTTTAATTTTTTTTGGAATGAAATTGATATCAAAATGAGAATGCAGTTAAAATTAAACTTTTTCTCATGTCTGAGTTCGCAGATATATGCGTCCGTCGATACTCCCTTAAGTGATCTCGTTAAATGAAAAGAACAAAAGAACATCTCTTTTTTTTGTAATTAAAATCATCGACGGATCTATTATCAAAAGACGTAAGACTTCATTATAGTTTGACGTCTAAATAAACAAATTATGAGGTTTAGATACGCATTTGGGCTTTGATGAAAACTTCACTGGTTGATATCTTCTTTCCAAATACCTCGATGTGATGAGTTATAATTCCAGGCATCTTTGTACTAGCGAATTTTTTGCATTATGGCTTTTCAAGAAAATTTTGAGTTCGAAATTTGCTTTCGAATTCGAGAAATTATGGAGAAATTTTGGATAAAAGTTTTCGCAAACATAATGAAAAAGATGCCTTATTTTTCTTCAAAAGTTTGTTTTTTTCAAATATTTGGTTTCAAATCAACGAAAAAACTCTACAATGGTACCTAATTCTTCGACTAGGAGACCAACATATTTTTATTAGTGCACTTTGAAAACCATAATGAAATGGTTAGTGATTTGGTGAAAAATTTGCAATATTTTGAAAATTTTTCTTATTTCTTGTTCCAAAAACTTTCAACTAATTTTTCTGGACTCCTTAGCTGAAAAATATTGGAATGGGTACTTTTACTATATTTATATGCTTTCGTTTTGTTTCTTGCTGTTGATACTCTGATCATTTTTTTGAATAAAATACGGTTGCGCGAAATCTAGTTAGGCCATCCTTAGTCAAGAATTAAGAAAAATTATTTCACCGAGACTTGCCACATTGATAAGCGCGACTGGTCGGACCGTTTTGAAATTTATTTCATTTAACTCATGAAGAACATATATTTTTTTCGATGTGCAGAATTTCGGTTTTTTCAAATTTTAAATTTCAGATTTGACTTAAATAATTGTATGAACTTAAACTTAATAAGATTTTCAACGGTGGACAGGACCATATTTTAGAGCTCCTACTTAAAAAAAATAACAATAAATTTGTTACTGTAATTTAGACACGTACCTTACATACGCGCGTCTTTGAGTGATTTTTCAAAAGACGATTTAAATAAGTACAAATAATCAATCTGAAGCCAATACATGATTATTCAGAGTAGCTGAAAAAGTGGCACTTGTTTGGTTGAGAAGTTTTATCCTGAAAATTCTGAAGTGGTCAAAAAGTTTCCATCAGCAAAAAAATGAAAAAAGTGCAAATCCTGTCCAAAATGCACGAGGCCCCTTAATGGGTTTCCTCGTGAAATGACTCTTCAACAAAACGGATGAATCGACATTTCCACTTTATTAGTCTTCTTCTGAAATATCCTGTATGAAGTAAAATAGGTTGATTTCGTAAGGTAATCTTCCTGGTCGTGTATAATGTCTCTTGTGCATTCAGTGTAATTAGGACTGTGAGTGGCGAGTGCGATGTCGAAGAGAGGGAAAGTAATCATAGCTGAGCTCCCTCTTTCGTACTCCCCAAACGGGGCTCATCGCTAACAGCGTTGGTTGAATACCGGGATCACAAAACAACCCCTGACAGCAAAAAAACTAGTTTCCCTATTCTGAACAGCTTTCATCTCGTTATTCTTAATTACAGATCTTAAAGAAAATTCTGCTCAATAACTTGTTAGGCATAAATTTTGCTTCCACTAGGCCTGTCGTTCTAATGAACTTTCATAAGCGAAAATCCAAAATCTTATTTTTGTTATCAACAAGTGCATTAACTTCTTTTTTTGTTTCGGCAGAGAACTAGTAGTTTTTCTGTAAGTTTAATAGAAAAAGCGTATATTTGTTGTTCCAATTTGGATCTGTATTTGCTTACAAGCTGTCGGCTGTCACTTGTTTGAGACCAGACATAAGCTAAGATGAGCTATCAAAAAATTCCTAGGATGCCATTCTAAATAATTTGTTTCCAAAAAAATTTCGAAACATTTTTTTTTAACTATTCTCCAAATTATCGGCGATTTTTTTTTCAAAACTTTTCAATAATTTCGGCAAATTTTCAAATATCGAAATGACTGCATATCCCCTATTCACAACTTTGTTAATATCCCGGCCCTGATTAGAAACGTAGTGTGTTTTTAAGTAGAAGGGCCGGGATATTAACAAAATGT
>SCLH01000612.1:89728-110710 GCA_004367855.1 Oikopleura vanhoeffeni
AAACTGTCAGGACGTTTGTCACTTACATTTTTTTGGTCATTTTATTTGAAAATTAGTTTTTTTTTAGGTTTTTATTCAACTTAACTCCCGTAGTGGCCGACAATCTCTGGACCCGTAGTGTTTTTAATCAAGCATATAACCAAAGATTCATTATCAACATATACTATATTATCATTTTCAATGATAATCATATTTTTCAAAAAATTATCTACAGTCCTATAAAAACAATTTGTGAAAAAAGTTTATAAAAAGTCATCAAATCTGAATGAGAAAATTAAAAATTCTCTCATTTTCGCTGATTCTCACAAACAAGGGCATAAATAACAATAATTTTGGATTAATTTGACATTTTCAAATTTAAAACATTAAATCTTCGCCAATTTGAATATTGCATCTGCAAAAAAAATGGAATGTTTTTATCATCATTTTCATGTAAAATGAGTCTTAAATTTTTTTGAATAATTATTTCCCTTGAATCCTTCTCTCATTTCTTTTTTTTTGTGGTTGTTCGAGACATAAATTATATTTTTATTTCAATTTAAAAATTGTATTTTTTTTGACATGTTTCGCTTTTTGCGTCTTCAGAATGAGAAAAAATCGAAATTTATAAGCAGAAATAGTTTTTTGTGTCGAAAAATATATGACTAATCGGGCCTTAGTTTGGCTTAATTAATGCCCGATTAGTTTATATTCAAGTAATTTCAGTGTTTGCAGGTGTCCTTAGGAAACAAGGACAAAGAAGTTTCATGATTTTATGTTCTTTTTGAGTATTCAACGTTGGATTTTGCATACAGATGAGCACACCTTCAAAAATTTCGACTACGCATTCTTCTGTAATAAGTATTTGTCTTCTAGAAATGATCTATTTAAACAGGAGGCCATCTGTGATGCAATAAAAGACTTAGAAATTCGTTGCGATTCTTTTAAGGGGTCTTCCACGTGATTTAAATACTTTTGAAAGAAAACATAGTACAGTAATTTGAAAAAGTACTCAAATTACGTCAAAAAAATTCCAGGGTCAACTTCAAACGTTTTTAAGACTTTTTTCACATTACGCCAAAGTCCGAATAAAATCACATGACGAAATAATCCAAAAATAAAGTTTGGAATATGTCATAAATTAATTTTTATTTCTCGAAAAATAAGATCACGTGACGTTTTTGGAAAATATTATTATGTTCAAAACTCTTGAATTAGGTGTTTATGACCCTAAACATTTTTTGACGTAATTTGATCACTATTTGTTTACTTGAACCAAAATCTTATTTCCTAATTTAAAGGTCACGTGATCGTTCTTGGACTTTGGTGTAATGCGAAAAAAGTCTTAAAAACTTCTAAAAAACCACTTCACCCTTTTCAAAAATTGATTTAAGCAATTTTTAAAAAAAAACAGTACTACTTTTACCAACCTTATTCCTTAAATATACGGTCACGTGATCATTTTGGGGCTATGGTGTCATGTGAAAAAAGTCTTAGAATTTTTTTCTGATCCCGCTCAAAGGCTTTTTTTGATGATTTAATTTTTTTTTGCCAAAAATAAGTACTGTAATACAGTAAAAATTTCCGAAAAAAGCGCACAAAGGTCAATTATCCAAATAATCGATCACTTTGTAAATTTTCATTCATACATGATTAAGGGTCCTAAATTGCGATTAAAGGCCTTCGAGCCACGGATGGCTCGGAAGACACTACGGGAGTTAAGTTATATAAGGAAATAAACTGTGNCTTCACTTATTTCAAAAATTGATTTAAGTAATTTTTGAAAAAAAATAGTACTATTTTGGCCAACCTTATTCCTTGAATAAACGGTCACGTGATCACTTTGAGGCTATAGTGTCATGGGAAAAAAGTCTTAGAATTTTTTTTTGGTCCCGTTCAAAGGCTTTTTTTGATGTTTTAATTTTTTTTTGCAAAAAATAAGTACTGTAATACAGTAAAAATTTTCGAAAAAAAAACGCACAAACGTCAATTATTCAAATAGTCGATCGATCACTTTGTAAATTTCCATTCATACATGATTGAGGGTCCTAAATTGCGATTAAAGGCCATTGCACCATCGATGGCGCAAAAGACACTACGGAAGTTAACAAATTCAAAAATGAAAATTCGAACTCAAATCTTTCGTTAAATAGATAAAAAAAATATTTAAATGAGCTGGAACACATTTATTATGGTTGAGTTAACGATCATAAGCACCAAAAAATAAACTAATTAATAACTTTCGTGAAATATATTGACAACAATCTGCGCTATATCGAAGATCCTGCCTAGTGTAANAACCACTGAAGAGAAAGTTGGCTTACGTCAAGCCGAAATTTCGAAGTTTTAGGTGTCAAATTGAAACATACGTTATTTTGTACTTAATTTTGAACAAAATACTCAGAAAAAAATCGAAAAAACTCAAAAATTTCGAAAATTTTTTTGTTCTTATTTGGGTTGTTTTGTGCTTTTAAAACATAAGCCATTGATTTGGTGCATTTTTATGACATAATAACTGCAGAAATGTAGGAACCACCATACCCTTAAAGAATGTTATAACGTAACTTTTTTATTTAATTTTTATTGAATATCTAGAACAAAATAAAGCGAAACTTTGTTAATATATATGTTACTGCTTGGACGACTCAAAATAATATTTAGGTGAAGTTTAACCTATGGTATTAACCTTTGATAATCGTTCATTAGCTTTTTGGATGATTTTAGTGATATCGTTAAATGATTTAAGAACAAATAACATCTCTTTTTTGTATTAAAATTACCGAGGATCTATTATCAAAACGTCGTAGATTCATTATAGTTTGACGTCTAAATAAACAAATTATGAGGTTTAAGGGCCTCGGTGAATTTTGACAGATACCGATATGGGCTCTTGATGAAAAACTTTTCACTGGATTGATATATTCTTTCCAATATACCATCGAAGTGATGATTTATAATCCAGGCAACTTTTGTAACTAGCGAATTTTTGCATTATGGCTTTTCAAGAAAATTTTGAGTTCGAATTTAGCTTTTCGAATTCGAGAAATNATGAGAAATTTTGGATAAAAGTTCCAAACATAATGAAAAAATGCCTTATTTTTCGTTCAAATTGTTTTTTCAATATTTGTTTCAAATCAACGAAAAAAACTCAACTAAATGGCTACCTTAATTCTTCGACTAGGAGACCACATATTTTTTAAATGCACTTTGAAAAACCATATGACATGGTTTAGTGATTTTTGGTGAAAAAAATTTGCAATATTTTGAAAATTTTTCTTATTTCATGTTCAAAAACTTTCAAACTAATTTTTTTGGAATCCTTAGCTGAAAATATTGGGAATGGCTACTTTTACTATATTTAAATGTGCTTTCGTTTTGTTTCTTCGCTCTTGTTGATACTCTGAATCATACTTTTTTGAATAAAAATACGGTTTGCGCGAAATCTAGTTAAGCCCTCTTAGTCAAAAATTAAAAAAAATATTTCACCGAGACTTGCCCAATTGGTAAGCCGACCTGTCGACCGTTTGAAATTTATTTCATTTAACTCATGAAGAAAATTATTTTTTTCGATGTGCTAAAATTTCGGTTTTTTCAAAATTTAAATTTCAGATTTTGACTTAAAAATTGTATGAACTTAAACTTAATAAATTTTCAACGTTGGACAGGACCATATTTAAGAGCTCCTAATTAAAAAAAAATAGAAAATAAATTTTACTGTAATTTAGACACGTAACTTACATACGCGCGTTCTTTGAGTGATTTTTCAAAAGACGATTTATAAAGTAAAAATAATCAATCTGAAGAAATTCAGATTATTCAGAGTAAGCTGAAAAGTGGCAACTTGTGGTTGAGAAAGTTTTTATCCGAAAATTCTGAAGTGGCAAAAAGTTTCCCATCAAGACAAAAAAAATTGAAAAAAGTGCAAATCTGTCAAAATGCACCGAGGCCCTTAAGGGGGTTTTCCTCGTGAAATGACTCTCAAACAAAAGGAAATCACGATTTCATTTTTATAGCTTTCTTCTGAAAATATCCTGTATGGAAGTAAAATGTTTGATTTCGGTACAGGTGAAATCTTCCTTGGGTGTGTATAATTCCTTGTGCCTTTTTTTTTTCGATAATTGTAAAACTTTATTCAGTGTATATTCAGGGATTGTGAGTGGCGAGTGCAATGGCGAAAGAGGGGAAGGTAATCAAGTGAGCTCCCTCTTTTCGTACTCCCCAAACGGGGCTCATCGCTAATAGCGTTGGTTGAATACCGGATCACAAAAACAACCCGAAGCAAAAAAATAGGTTTCCCTATTCTGAACAGGCTTTCATTCGTTTATTCTTAATTACAGTATCTAAAAGAAAATTCTTCTAAATAACTCTGTTAAGGCATAAATTTTGCTGTCCACTAGCTGTCGGCTAATGAAACTTTCATAAGCGAAAATCCAAAATTTATTTTGTTATCAAAAATGTGCCCATTTAACTTTTTTTTTTGTTTTTCGGCAGGAAACTAGTAGTTTCTGGTAAGTTTGAATTAGGAAAAAAGCGGTATATTTTTGTTCCAATTTGATCTGGTATTTGCTTTACAAGCTGTAGCTGCACTTGTTGAGACCAACATAGAGGCTAAGAGAGCTATCAAAAATCCTAGGATGCCATTCAATAATTTGTCCCAAAAAAAAATTGAAACATTTTTTTTTAATTTCCAAATTATTTCGCGATTTTTTCAAAACTTTTCAAAATCCGGAATTTCAAATGTCGGAAATGACTGCATATCCCTATCACACTTTTGTTTAATATCCCGGCCCTGATTAGAAACGTAGTGTGTTTTAAGTAGAAGGGCCGGATATTAAAAAGTGNCACCTTCGATAGCAAACGTTTTTTGAGTGGCCTTAACCCTTGGAAGCTCCGCACCACTTAAGGGGGTGCCATAAGTCCTGCAGATTGGACATGTTTTCGATGGCAAGTAAGTGATTAAACCCAAGTTTTTGCTGCTCAGTTTCGACAAATTTTTTTTAAAAAATTTACAAATTAAGTATTTTTTAATTTGAGTCTTTTGTTCTAAAATGAGACAATTTTTATTTTTTTTTGAAATTTGGTTTTTCGGTGATAAGCGGATACATTTTGTTCATTCTCAAAACATATTTTTTACAAACTGCAATTTTTTCGCGTTTTTTGATCAATCGCGCAGCTAATCGTCTATTTATGAGAAAACGGGAAGATAGATTGAAAATCTAAAACAAAATGTGAAAGCCAAGGTCTTAATAAGTGCGAATAGAGAAAGAAATGTTTTTGAAAATATTCCTGTTTTCAATGAGAAGTAAGTGATCAAAGCCCAATCTTTGCTGCTCAGTTTCGGCCGATTTAAATAAAAAATTTTAAATATGATTGATTACCTCGCTAAGTTGGGCTATCTTTACAAAAATAAGATAATTCACGGCTTTTTATGTAATGTAGTTTATCCGTAATGAGGGCTCAAAGTCGCCCCACTTAAGTGGTGCAGGAGCCTCTGCCGAATTTGGAGCTTCCAAAGGTTAAGGGCCTCGGTGCATTTTGACAGATTTGCACTTTTAAATTTTTTTGTCTTGAAGGGAAACTTTTTGCCACTTTAAAATTTTCGGATAAAACTTTTTCGAACACAAGTTTCCACTTTTCAGCTTACTTTGTATAATCTGAATTTCTTCAGATTGATCATTTTTACTTTATAAATCGTCTTTTGAAAAAACACTCAAAAACGCGCGTTTGCTATCGAAGGTGTCTGAATTACAGTAAAATGGTCCTGTCCACCGTTGAAAATTTATTCAGTTTAAATTCATACGATTTTTAAGTCAAAATCGAAAATTTAAATTTTTGAAAAAAGTCGAATAAACCGAAATTTTAGCACATCGAAAAAAATAATTTTTTTCATGAGTTGAATGAAATAAATTTAAAACGGTCGACAGATTGGCTTACCAATTGGGCAAGTCTCGGTGAAATAATTTTTTGTTAATTCTTGATTAAACAGGGCTTCGATGGATTTCTTCCAAACCGTATTTTCATTCAAAAAAGTATGATTCAGGTATAAACAAGAGGCGAAGAAACAAAACGAAAGCATATTTAAATATATAGTGAAAGTAGGCATTCCCAATATTTTCAGTAAGGATTTCCAAAAAAGTTAAGTTTGAATTTTCAAAATATTTTTATTATTTTTGACCAAAAATCACTCAACCATGTTCATATAAATTTTTCAAAGAGCATATGAAAAAATATGAGTCATCTAGTCGAAAAGTTAAAAGTGGGGCCCAAATTTTTGTGAGGTTTTTTTTTTTTTTTCCGGTTTTTATTTGAAACAAATAATTGAAAGAAAATTTTGAATGAAAAAAAGGCATTTTTTCATAATGTTCGGACTTTTATCGAAAATTTTACATAATTTGTCGAATCTAAAGAGTTTAATTCGAACTCAAAAATTTTCTTAAAAAGCCAAATGCAAAAATTCGCTAGTTGCCAAAGTTGCCTGGATCATGAAAACACCACTTTGATGGTATATTGAAAGAATATATCAACCCAGTAAAAAGTTTTTTCATCAAGAGCTTCATATCCGTTAATCTGTCAAAATGCACCGAGGGCCCTTAGAGAGTATCCGAAATACTACAGCCTGAGTTTCGTCGTTTTACTGCGTTTTTTTTAATACACTCGATGTTGGATTGGTCAATATCCGATCTGATTGGTTCATTTTTTGCTGTATTAAAAAAACGCAGTAAACGAGAAAACTCAGGCTGTAGATTTTCTAATAATCGCGGCTGATATTACTGCATTGCAAATTTCAGGAAAACAATTCCGAATTGAATTCGTATTTCAGAAACCCTGGATGAAATGATTGTAATGAATCAAAAGATAATCAATCTTCTGAATGCAATATTCTGGAGATAAAATTTGAAAATAATCTCAAGAAAAAATTAAGACGGTTCGTTGCTGGTTTTCAAAAAATCATAACTAATGATTCATAAAAACATACAAAAATTCGCTCTTTACGAAACGAAATCCCTTCATCGTGATCTGTGAATATTTTTTTGTCAGATTTAACCTTTTTTCTGGAAATTATTTTCAAATTTTATTACCAGAATATTCCAATTTCAACTTTTTAGAATCTACTATATTGTATTTCGAAAGTCTGGTTATTTTTTCTATTGTAACTAATTTCATTGGTGTTTTGCGAGATTCGAGTTAGGTAAATTTAAGGTCAGGCTCAAAACCCATAATGGAGTAACATTTTACACAAATTTGAATCAAAAAAAAACATTCATGTTTTTCGTTATTCTTTACCATAATATTAATGGTAAAAATGCATTAATGAATGTTTTATGCAAATTTATTAAGAAAAGTAGGACCAAAAAGTTTAAATACAAATTCATCATATCTTTTGGAAGGTACCAAACTCATCTTTTTCATCTGTATAAAAAAAAGTTTTTTTGAGAATACAGGAAAGAACGTTATTTTTACTCGTCAGACTGCTGCACGTCTGGCCTAACGTAAGAAAATTTTCCCCTGACAAAATTAAAAGATTTTCTATCTTAAAATCAATAAGGCGCGCCTTTCACAAAAAATAGCGTAGTTTTTAGAGGAATTTCACCCGTTATTACTATTATACATACCGCAAGGTGATTTTTGGGGGATTAAAAGTATTGTTAAAATTTTTATGCCGAATTTTAATAAAATGGATTAAATAAAGGGGAAATGCAACTTCAAAAATTTCGATGTCGAGTCCTCTTTTTAATCTGACATAGGAATTTCACGAATTCCTTTAGACCGCCTAAAAAGCACCATTTACCTTATGTGACATACGAAAAAAAGATTTTTCCCATAATAATATATCGCTTTATAAGGACGGCAGTATCATTATCATGGAAACCATTTCTTTTTATAGAATTGCATAAAAACGAGGAAAATTTTGGTATAAAATTTTTTTTCTTTGTTATTCAATTTTAAAATTACCAAAAATCTCGTGCAAAAGATACCTTTAATCTTTTCAGGCCTACTTATCCCTTAAAAAACAGAAAATGTAATACAGCCTGCCTATATTCTAAATTATGCCAAAATCATGCTATCCAAAGCTTTCGATACAGAAAAGGGGATAAGTAACGGGCTTTATGGTCAGTAACAATTTATCGACGAGATTGAAAATAGAGGGGAAATAATGATTTGAAGAAGGATGTGTAAATGACATGAATTCCCATGATATTTTAGATTGTACTTTAAAAACAAAATCGATGCTAATTATAACCGGTATCATCGGTAAAATTATTTGGAAGCAACTTTTCGGAATAAGTTAATGTGTTAAGGTATCGACCATCAACCGCTTTTTTCATCGTAAACTAGTGTTTTTCATGTTTTGTGAGCGAAATTATTGGGCATAGTATTTTGCTATCATGGCAAAACCACTGATTTTTGTTTAAGGAAATATTAGTTGGAGCAGCCAGTATAAAAAATAAGATTACCGGTGGTTTCTCAAAAAATGAAAATTTCTCGTAAGAAAGTCCCGAGACATCTGACCTACTATATATAGTAGTACCTTTTTGGCGGACAGACTAAACGATAGATTAGGTGTGACAAGATCTTTTTCGATATGAAGATGATTTCAGTCTTGATTTTGATATAATCGACACTAGAACGACAACAAATACTTATCGCATTTGCAGGAGTATAAACTTTGGTAGACAAAATTTCTTTCCTATCTTTTCCTATGAAAAATTCGTACGCGAAAAACAGCAGTGCAAGTGAAATTCAAATTTACTTTACAGTAGAGTGTGTTTAAAAGGACAGGTTGAGTTTTCAAACTGTTCTTTTAAAAGTCCGGCAAAATTTTTGGCTCAGAACTTGTTCTTTTAAAAGTCTGGCAAAAATTTTCGCTCCGACCTTGTCCTTTAAAAAAAATACCTTTCCCCCATAGTAAATAATGCCGGTTCGAGCGATCCACCAGTAACGACATTTTTTAGATTTTAAGGAGCTTCCCAACGGCATTTTTAACCATGAGAAAAAATTAATTTCTATCAGCATTATATTATTTAATTTTTATACAATAAATTACTTTAGAATTGCCTATCTAATGACATATTTTTATTTTCCAGAGTAATTAGAACCACTAAATTGGGTATTTGGTTTGACCGCCTTATTTATTTGTAAGCGAGAGTGCGGAAACAAAAGTGGCGGTGATATGACTCGGGTATTTGATTTGTACAGATCAGATAAATTGTTTTATTTTACGGAATTAGGTCAGAATTGTTCCTACTATTATTTGTTCACTAATGTATTTGATACTTTTTAGTTAAAAGTGGATTATCTCTTTAACCATTTTCACGAATTCTTGCAAATTTCCTCATATATGAACTCTCTAAAATATAAACCGATAAAGATATCAAAAAATCGATAAATTAAATAATATGCCGTAATGTTAATATAGACTTGGTGACAACGTGAAAAAATAAACTTATGACAGTTATTAACGAACTTCTAAGCGTAACACTGTAAAAATATCGATTTTTCCAGATTTAGAGGTTGAAAAGTTTTTTTTCGGATCTGAACAATTAAAATGATGATCATGAGTGTTGGCATAAGTTGTCTGTAAATAACAATAGTTTGTAGTTTAGTTAGCTCAAACACTTGTCGCAAATCGAAATTTCGTTTTTCAATCATGTTTGCGTGTAGGTTAAATATTCCAAGGCCCTAAAATTAAAAAAGTTTCAAGAGGAGATTTTTTATCAGTGAGTCAAATATCAAGTTAGTAACATTCAGCCGTTTTCCGTGGTACCAAGTTGAAAAACCCTAAAACTCCGATGGGAACCTCCTAAGGGCTTAAAAATGCCGTTCCAAGCCATCCACCAGGAACAACATTGTTAAGGTTTTAAAATATAAATAATGCCGTTCCGAGCAATTCACCGGGAACGACAAAATTTATATTTTAATGAGGAAAACGCTGCTTAAGTCATTATTTACCATTTGCTTGGAGTTAACTTTGTCGGCATTACTAATTATAATTATATATATTAATTAATATATTTATATTCGCTTCCAAAAAATTCCTGCGGAAATTTTTTCAAGCTGTCTTTTTAAACCGCTTTGGTGGAAATTTACCCTTCGAGGTTATCTTTTTAAACGCTCGCTGGCAGGAATTTTTGCTCTGACCTTGTCCTAAGGGGTTGTCCCTTTAAACACACTCTACTGTAGTAATAAAGTGAAACATTTAAATGTTTCGTTTTTCGAAATATTTTATTTTTGCATTTAAACCGACGTGGCAACGTTTTTGCAACTACGCATTTTTTATAGCAAACGATAGAAAAAAAAATGATCGTACAAGCCGAAAGTTCAGCTGTAAATTCAACATGAGTCACAAATGCATTATCATATCTGAAAAATTAATTTTTTGAGAATTTACCGAAAAGTCAGTGACAACGCTTAACAAGAAGGGTCATCACAAACGTCAAAGTTTTTCAGGATTTCGATCACTTGAAAAAACCACAATTCATGGGTGCTGCTGGTGATGAACCGAAATGCGTTGAATCTCTTGGTATTGAATTGTATTACCCATAGGATTTGATTGCATACCCATATTTTGTTGGCCACCACTAAAATATTTTAATATAAACATGACTTCGATTTTTTTAGAAGAATATTTTATTTTGATGAAATTTTGGACTATAATATAACGCTACGTGACATGTCACTGCAGAGCCGGTTTCTGCAATTTCTGATTTTTTACCCGTAATTTTCTATGTTTTTTTTGTCGAAATAATTTTTGGCAAATGTCCGGTAAAAAACAGAAAACGAAAAAACTGGCACTGCAGTGTCATGTTGTTTTGACATTTGTATGCTGACCCAAAATTTCAAAAATATCGAATGTGCCAGTTTCCAGCTATCTTGCCGAGATAAAATACCCTTCTTAAAAAATCGAAACCATGTTCAAAATTTGAATTTTTAAGCACTTTTGAGAAAAACTTACTTGATATGAGGTTGCTGATTTGCTTGAGGTTGTCGTTGGCCTTGATAAGATGCGACGACTAAAACAAAGCGGAATAATAAGTTTACTAAAGTCTTAAAGAGGTCTCTGACCGTTTGAAAGGTCACTCCTTAAAAATTCATCATATCAAATATTATTTACTTGTACAAAAAAACTATAGTCCTATAGTTTCCTAAAAAGTGATATATTCAGAACGAACCTGCAGTTTCTGGTCGTTAATCTACAGGTGTTTTTTAAATTGACGCCATGAGTGAAAGGTTCATATATTTGGTTGAATAAAATTAAATAAATGCATTCATAGAAGCTAAATTCGAATTACTGCGTGAGGCAATTATTCAAAAAAGTAGTTTATGATGTTTTCAAAACGGTCACTTTAGCATTTGTGATGATAAATTCAGCAAAATCAGCCTAATTCTTACTCTGACTACAGTGAACTGTATTTAACGGACAACTTGAAACTCACACCCCGTCCGTTTAAGCAAATTGGCGAGAATTTCCCTGCGGGGCCGTCTGTAAGTACAGTTTGGCAGAAATTTCTACACCGAACTCGCCGTTTAAAAAAAACACCTTTTTCCCATAGTAAATTACAAATTTTTGTGAAAAACTGAATAAAAAACGATTTTCGAGGGCAATTTTTATAAACTAGCTTTATTTGAAGACAATCTGATCATGAACATGAAATACTAGGTCTGGAGGCAATTTAAATTTTAACGAGGTTAAATTTCGTTCCGAGAGATCACACGAAACGACGAACTTAATATGTTAATGCACCAGCTACAAATAATAGTCTTGAAAATGGCAGTATGATACATTATTAAAGATATTTTATGTCGTTTATCATGGTTCATTGAATTGAATCGAATTCCTGCAGTGTTTTTTTCAATTGTGTTTTTTTAATTTTATCTTCTTGGTCATCACTATCGGGACGATTTTATTTTATGAAAATCTTAGAGTTTTTTGTTCAAAGTTCCAGGGCATAATTCGAGGTGTAGTCCTATTTTCTTAGCCGAAGCTTTGAAATACAGAACCAAAAACCTGTCTTCATACTGGTGCTAGGTTTTATAATTATTCTCTATAAAGACAACAATTTTACTTGTAATTAATTTTGTGAATGCAGATAGGCGGGCTAGTGGATCAAGCTGTAATAAAAAAAGCATCTGTTCGCCAAAATACAATTATGTGACAACTCCCTAAATTATTCACCTCGACATCGAATGACTCTCGTAAATCGAAATGAAGAGTTTTCAAATTTTATTTGAATTAAAATTAGCAGTCATAATAAATTTATGACATCTTTTTTTTTCTTTGATGTCGAGCCGCATGCATACACATTGATCATCTATGAAAATGACAAAAATTTGCCAGCACATTTTTTGAATCTTTTATATGACGGCGAAACCTTGTATAAGATAACTAAAAGCTCTTTTATGTTGAGTTGGGCGGTGCCACATGAAGACATGTTAATTTCACTTTTGCTTAATTAATTAATATAACTTCTTGTCCAATTTTTTTTGATTTTTTGGTGGTGGTGAATCTCACGTCAATTATATCTTCAACTCTTTTAGGAGTTGAATTATCAAGTTCTGGACTATGAGAGAACACGGATAGCTCTTGAATTTGTACCTTCTATTTCTGAAGATACGAGGTGTTTTTTATTTCAGGTAGAGTTTTCCAAATTGTCCGGTATTTTTTTGAGATTTTTTCCGATTTAGCTTCGTCGTTATCTTTCTGGTTTCTTCTGGTCGCATAATGATGTCGTCAATTGCAACTCAGGATGTATGTTCGTAAATTTAATGTGATATAGGCTCATGTATCCCCTCAAACTTCGTTAATTTTATAAAAAAACAATTTGATCTATTTGTTTTGAAAATTCAGACTATTAACTTTGTCCTCAAATTGTCAATGCCGTAAACTTCAACAACAAAACGTGTACTGTGCGCCTTAATAACTTCAATCGGAAGATTTGAACAGTTGTTAGACTATGTTGTAACACAATCTAAAAATAATTTCTCTTAATATAATTACATACATCATAAAAATCGTGAACAGATGAAAACTTAAAATATTATTAAAAATCATCATCTTGAACAAAACAGATTCTTATTACTCATTATTTGAACGCGTGGTAATTTGAACGTGGGTAATTTCGTTTGTTATTTCGGAATGGTCGAAGCTGTTGAGAAGTGTTTGTGATTTATGATCATTTTATGTGTTGGTCCGACGGTAAATGTTGTTTGAAAGATGGCGAAAGTTGTTGAGCGGTGTTTGTGGTTGATGATACGTGTTTGTAAGATGGTCAGACGATGTTATATGTTGTTTGAGAGTTGGTTGAAGTTGTCGAGTGATGTTTATGCGTGGTGAATTATGTTTCGAAGAAGTTGATGCAGTGGAGAAGTGTTTATGGTTAATGATAAGTGTTGTGTGCGGGAGACGGTGAATGATGTTTGAGTGTAAGGTTAAACAGGTTATAGATGATTATGTATCAACCGAATCTGAGCGCGCATGAATTTTTCGATATATGCCGTTACGAGAAATCAACCGCAAACAACATTTTGAAGGTTTTAAAATATAAAAATGCCGCTCTGAGAAATACACACAAAACACTTTTTAACATGTTAATGTCTAATAATGCCGTTTCAAGAAATCCACTTGGAACGACAATATTAGATTTTAAGGGTTTCAAAATGCCATTCAGAGAAATCCAACCCAAACGACATTTTGAAAGTTTTTAAAGCAGTGATCCATCCAGAACGAGAATGATTATATTTTATGTACCAAAGGCCGTTCACGTCCTCATTTACTACCTTTCAGGGACTGACTAAGTCAGGATTTCAGATTGTAAAATATTTTCCTTACCAAAATTCCTGCGGAATTTTCTCCAAGCCCGTCGTTTAAGTACAGTTTCTGTCCGTTAAACCCCATTGGCAGAGATTTTCACGCCCAACCCGTCCCAAGGACCTGTCCGTTTAATACAGTTCATTACTCTTTAACTAAATTATAAATTCTAGATCTTGTTTTTATTGACAATTACGAGCGTATCTTCCCAGACGTCCGGCGGATAGGTGAAGGTTTTGAGTGAAAAAACTTTCACCAATCCGCCGACCCTGCTGTACGACAGTAAAATGTAGGCAAACAGTGGCCAAAGAAGAGCCTTTTTCTGTGCCTTGGTAGACTTTTTTGTGCTTCCATGGGTTAAAAACACTTTGGCGTGATTTTTTCTTAGTGCAATGACCGAGAACATGTCAGTTGCGTCGAATGTTCTCGGAGATGGCTCATCCGATTGACCTAATTCCAAAATGTCCGAGGACCAAAGGGTTGTTACCTGCATAAAAGTTTGTTTATTATTGATCCACTGACAAATTAACAGGTTAAAACCAGTTTCGTAACTAAAATGTGGTATCTCGAGAATTATTTGTCTCAAGTGACTCCTATGTTTTGCTTTGGGAAATGAGTAGGCCATTGCATTAAGAGAAAATACCGCCTCTTAAATGACAATCCTACCTTGGTTTTGAATATCTTGAGGATTAGATGCTTGAACTGATTGATTATGATTAACTCCTGATTGTACAGGTATATTGGATGACTCCATCATTGGTCGTATTGGCAGCGGGTTTTGTAGTGATGCCATATTTTGAACAACAAGGCTTTGACTTACAGGAACGCCTTGATTCACTAATACTTGTTGGGAGTTCGGACGATACTGAAATAGTATATTTAAAATACAGTTGATTTTAATTTTGGAAAATAAAACCTAGGACTTCGAACTGGGCAAAATAAGAAGTTCAATCACCTTATTTAGGTCGTTTTTTTAAGAGTGTCCAACTAAAGGGGTATCTGTTCTGAGAGAACCAGACTAGATAGCGACAAACGGTTTTTTGCATCAGAATTTCAACCGAATTTGTAATGGTGAAAAAAATAGGTTTCGCCAAAAAAAATTTCTACCGTATATTTTTTCCAAGGTTTCACCTGCAAAAAACCATTTGTCGCTATCTGGTCTAGTTCTCCCAGTCGAAATCACAGTGGGACAGTCTTAAAAAACGACCTTACCAAAAACACAAAAATTCTGGGACAAAGCTCGAAATGTTTTTGTTTATTTTTTTAAATTGCGATTCAAAATTAAAGATTAACACGTCATACCCTTTACCGACCGATTGACTTCTTAGATAGCAAAATGACCACACATATTTCAAGAAATATAAAAAATTGCTCCGAATCGGACAATTTTTCCAACTTTTTTTTCAAAAACACATAAATTATATGATATAATAAATCAAAAATAATTTTTGAAAAAAAGAGAGAAATGGTCCGATTTTTTGTATAAATATGTGTGGTCATTTTGAGCTATCTAAGAACTCAATTAGATGAATCGTCTCTCAAACGGTGTGGACACACTATTCACTACTGAGGAACATTGGAAAAGGATACTTTATTTTATATATATAAAATAAAGTATCCTTTTCCAAAGTTCCTCAGTAGTAATATTATTTTATAAGGGTTTCGAGTCATAAATATGTATACAGGGGGGGGGGCGATATCGCCGGCCAAATATCGCCGAATTTGCCGAAAATACCTACGCAATTTCACGATTTTTAGCTAAAGTACTTCCAGTGCCAATATCGCCAAATTTTTTTGAGATTTATATTACAAATTACTTTGTAGGCGTCATGAATGACGTCATTATCATGATTGAATTTCCCAAATTTACTCTTTTCAACTTTTATTTGATTGCGTTCGGTGGAGTATTAAATTCTACGCATTTTCGTGATTCACTTCATTCGAACCTATTTGGAAACTCCTTATAAAATCAAAAAAAAATGTTTGACATCTGACGTCATTTCGAACGCCTACGCGTTTTCATTTATTAACAAAAAAGTATTTCTGTCCCCATATCGCCGAATGTGCCAATATCGCTTTCGGCGATATTGGGCCCCCTGTAGTTTGCTATTTAAAAATATATTTTTTTAACAATTTGTTTCGAATTTTGATGCCTAGTTATTGCGAAATTTTTGCCTTGCAGTTTCCGTCCTATTATAGTAATTTTGGCAACTACAAATTAGAATGTACCTGAATTGGCATAGAACCATGAGGATATTTTCGATTCATCGACTGATTTCCGCTAAAACTGTAATTTTAAAATTTAGCCGTTTAACTATTTAAAAAGAAGCCTACAATATCATTCCAATATTTACCTTTGGCTGGGACTAAGTTGAACTTGAACCGAATCATTTGATTGTACCGTAACGGCCTGAAGCCCTGGGGGTGGTCTCATTTGTACAGCATGAATCTGATGATTTTGTAGCGGGCTCTGCAACACGTTTTGTCCACCAGACACCTGATTTTGAATCTGACCTTGATTCTGGATTTGACCTTGACCTTGAAGATTTGACGATTGGGGCATTGACGATTGCATTGTGGTCGGCATAGTGGTCATGACCGATGGGGTCATCACCGTGTTATTCATCACCCGCATTGAGACCACACCAGCGGAGATTTGCGGGTTTGAGATCGGAGTATAAATAGGATTATTACCGCCAGAAAACTGACCGGGGACCTGGCCATAATTCTGAAAAATTTTCGTAAGATAAGGTAGAGAAAAAATGAATTTAAAAAATTTGATATATCCATATGGCTTTGCATTTAATATATTAAAAAAAGCCTTCTTAAAAAAAATCCCAATTTAATTTTTAAAATCGAAGAAATGAACTTTCATACGTAGTCAAAATTAAAGTAAGGTAACTTTTTTTTAGGTCAACCCCCCCCCTCTGGAGCAAAAACCGTAGTAGGTATCAAGAAACGGTTTTCTGCATTGTATAGCCAGCCAAACTTTAACCAATGAAAACAAATTTCGATTTTCAGGGTCTACCGGTTTACCGGTAATCAGCTGAAAACACCGGTAATTGGCGGTTTGAAGAGAACTAATCATAATTCAAACTTAAAAATATACTTATGTGGGTAACTTTTCAAGATAAAATTTTCGGCATCATTTATTTTGAACCACGGCCCGACCTGGTGGTGTAAAGAGCTCTTTTTTAATCTCGGAACTGGAATATCATGGACACCTGAAATTACACCTACAGGGTAACTTTTCGAAAGAAAATTTTTGGTATCAATTATTTTGTCACCCGACACCCCTTGGTGGCGTGAAGAGTACTTTTTGAATCTCGGAACTGGTATATCATAGACACCTGAAATTACACTTATGGGGCTAACTTTTCGAGAGAAAAAGTTGGCATCATTTATTTTGTTCCCCCAATAAGTATAATTTCAGGTCAATGATATTCCAGTGCCAAGATTCAAAAAGTGATCTTTACACTACCAGATGGTGCCAAGTGACAAAATAAATGATGCCAAAAAGTTACCTACATCAGGATATTCTTAAGTTTGAATTATGATTAGTTCTCTTCAAACCGCCGATTACCGGTGTTTTCAGCTGATTACCGGTAAACCCTAAAATCGAAAAAAAAATTTCATTGGTTAAAGTTTGGCTGGCTATACAATGCAGAAACAATTTCTTGATACCTATTACGGTTTTTGCTCCAGAGGGGTGGTTCACCTAAAAAAAAGTTACCTTTAGGTCACACCCTTCTCATGACGATTACGGGAAAACCATAGGCGATATCGAAAAACGTTTTTTTGCATTCAACTGCCAACTAAAAATGCTCAGTAGAGAAATTTTGTCTTGTTCATCGGACTACCGGTGATCTGTTATATCATATAACTTATATGGGTATTTTCAGTATAAAATTTGAATATTGCATTTGCCAAAAAAATTATTTTGAAAAACTACCCAGGTGAGTTTATTTCAGGTCCATAGGTCTCTTGACTTTGAAGATAAAATCCTGTATATATTTGTGGTAAACCTAAATATATTTGTGGGCCTTTGTTGTGAAAAACTTGTTTAATGACAATTTTTCAGAAATAACGTCAACGTTTTTTTGTAATAAGACCTCACCTGTGGCACCACATTTACTGGAACAGACATATTTGGCCCCATATTGGCTGGCATCGATTGAATTATTCCCGAATTCATACCGTTATTGGTTTGATTTAAAACTAAACTGGATTGGCTCGCTTGGCTAGTGCGAACATTCTGACGATATTGGGCATTTTGTTCCAGCAGCATTTCATTCATTGTAGAAAGGTCAGAAACGCGACGTTGAAGTTCTTCGATCTATGAATTTATGATGAAATCAAGAATTTGAATTCGGTTTTAAAAATAGCGTCTCACTAAACTTTTGGCTAAAATTGACCACTAGTTCTACGAAAATGTATTTTTACAGTCATCATTATTTTCACCAAACTCTGCTTGCAATAAAGTATGCCTATTTTTTAAGAAAAAATCAAGGAATCCCAAAAAATATTCAAAGAAGGCGTCATAAAAATAGGGGCGGCGGTATCGAAAAAATATTTGATTGAAATTAATTGTAAACATAAAAAACGAAGAATTTTTGTTACAGCCACCATTCTCTTCCTCAAACTGCTTGCAATTGAAATTTTTCTATTGTTTTAGAAATAATCAGGGAATCCAAAAAAAATGTCAAAATTGAAACTGACAACGCTGATGCTTTTTGTACTGGACCTTGCTAAAAAATCTGTAGAGCTATTTTCTAGATAACCATGATTTCCGATAGATATGACGGGTAAAAAACTGGAAATCAAAAAACTGTCAACAAGATCGTATGTATCAGTTCTGAAGCAGTATCTCATCAATTAAAAAGACCAATCTTTCAAACCTAATTTACTTTTTACATCGGCGGCGGTATCTTTAGCAAAGAATTTGTTTTTTTGCATTTTTATGCAATGGCGGCTTTTTTTTAATGGAGTGATTTCCAGTGGTTCAGTTGCACGAGTTTTTCTCGAAGATGGATGAACCGATTTGAAAATTCCAAAAATAGATGAGAGTCAATGGTTTGATACCTTGCATGACGCTCTTCGATTTTTGAACCGATTACAAAAAAACAATATTAAATATAAATCACACTAAAGATACTTTCACCGTTTATATCCACGAATAATTTTTATACAGACCATATTTTACTGACCTTTTTCCGTAATAATTCATTTTCCTTTCGCATATTTTTCGATTCTTCCAGCAAATGCTGATATCCGATCTGGACATTTTGATCGGGAGTTTGTACAAATCCTTAAAAAAGAAATTCAAGAAAACTCGGAAAAAAGAATATTTCTAGGTTTCACTCAAAAATCAAGGTTTCTTACCATAAGGAGTCATAGAATTCGCCCGTTTTTGACACATTGCTGGACTATTCAAATCTTGATGATGCATTGCTTGGGGTTGAATTTGCTGAGCTTGATGATTATGGTGATGATGTTGCATTGCACGAAACCGCTTTGAATCATTTTCTACGTCGTTCACATAACCTTAAAAACGGCGTTATTTCAGAAAATGTCAGTCATATTTTGAATTATTATTTGGTCCTTTCGCATCGATTATTTTTTTATGTGGAAATTTCGTTTGTATTGAAAAAAAAAGAAATTATTTTAATTAATTCATTTAAGGGGGTGGTCGAGGCAATCTGGACCTTTTTAAACTGCGCCTCAAGAATAAACGGAGAACAGTAGTAACTTCATTATACTTTGTAAGCAAAGACAAGGTTTTGATGAATCTTTGAGATTAAAAAAAAATATTTTCCATGTTTGGAATAGGCTGTCCAACTTCTAGAAAAGTGCCAAAAATTAATATTAAAAATTTTTGACAGCCTTCTTCCATGACCCAATTTTTCACGAATGACCATTTATTCACGTGGGAATCGACGCTCGGGCCCGGAATTTAGATTTTTTTCCTAGGTGGCGCTAAATTGCAAAAATGATCATTTTTTTTTAATTTTTTCACAGCATTCATTGTTTGTCGCATTTGTTCGACATTTTGGCTCAACTATGAGAAGCGGTATGAAAATCGACGCTTGGGCCCCGAATTTACGATTTCGCTTTTGTTTGCCTACAAATCGCGCCGAAAGTGGCGCGATCTGTTTTTTGCGTACTAGCCTTCCACCAGTCAATTTTACAAAAAATGTTACCAGTCATAATTCTTAGAATTTTGCGACGGTCATTTTGAAAATTTTGGTCAAATTTGAAAATTTTTGTAAAATTTCAGAACTCGATTTCAAAACATTTCAAATTTTTTTTTACGATAACAAAACACTAGAAAATAATTCGATTGGTCAACTTGAATTTTTTGTATAAATCTCCGTTCTTGTTTACATTGTTTTTTGTTTGCAAATAAAATAAGTCTGTCACTCTGAGATTAGCTAACAACTTCAAAAAACTATTATTTGTCTTGATCATGGTACAATGCTTCATAAATTAGTAAGTGGTAATAAGAAGTTAATTAGTAAATTAACAGTGTGAACTTTGTGATCAAAGGTTTTGCCGGTTTATGATTGATATTGTAATTTGTATTTTTATCAAAAGTACTTGCTCGTGTCAACGCGTTGAATGTTGAGGAAACAGTTGCTAGATTATTTTTTCTGTCAAGATGACGCCTTCAACACTTTTATATAAATCTCAAACTGTTCAAATCAAACAACGAGACATGGGTAGCTGAAAAAACAACACTCAAGAATTAAATGTCGCGGTGAAAAAAAAGCTAAACCGAACAAATAGAAAAAGTACTTATTAGCCTAAACCTTTTTGCGAAAAAGAACATAGCACAAGCCGGCTATGATAATTATTGGGCAATGTCCGGAATGTAAACGAACTGAACTCAAAGTTGAAATTTTTCAAAAGAACTGCTTTCGGAAGAAAAAATCCATTTTTAAAGAAGCTAAAATAAATGGAGATATCCATGGTATAGGCAACAATAACCGTAAAATAGTGGTTGACCATTTTCAGTCTGTAACGTGTGATTAAAATGATCAAACATGAAAATGTAAAAAATATATTGTTCTGTAAACACTTTACATAATTTTTATAAACCAAAAAAAAATTTATCATTAGTAACAAAATCGTATTACGAAAACGAGTTTAAAAAATGCACAAAAACTCGAGCAGGTAATATACGAATTAGTTGAAAC
>SCLH01000613.1:0-21946 GCA_004367855.1 Oikopleura vanhoeffeni
ATGTCTGCCGGGCGTCACAAGTAGCGTGACAGAGTCACAGTAGGATAATTACAGATATATACCAGTACCTTCACGAATACAATATACTAGAAAACGAACCCGGGTAAGTGAAACAGATCCAAGGATTTATTTTTAATCCTTCTATCCGAGCCATATATACCGTATATCCATTATATAATTTTTAATTATTTAAGGGGGTTCTATAGGCCAGCCAGACTTTTTTGAGGCTCATAAATTTTTATTGCTACATAAAAATACCATAAAAAAATCTGGGATGATAGTTCATAATCTCGTGAACAACTTATGCTAAAAATTTTCGAGATCGAATTTACAACCAATCGGTAAATGAAGTTAACCAGGAGCAATAATTTTTTTCTAAAGCTTATATTTTTTTTTCGTCCGGTTTAAAAACCTTTCAGAAAATATTCATACTCACACATAAGTTGTGAAATAGCATAGCAAAAACAATGACTGCACGCGTTTATAGATTTTCATCCTCAAAATGTCTCGATTATGCCAAAAAGGCCCATTTTTTGCTATTTTGGCCACAGACAGCGATATTTTTTCTACACGTGATTTACAAAACTATTTTTATGCGCTCGAATTTTCAATGTCAGTTTTTAACTCCCAGGAGGACAATTTGAAAATTATTTTTAAAACTCAATGTCATCCTATTGCGTTTTAAATCTTCGAAATAAGAATCTTTCGAGCGCTATAGATCAAATCATTTTATTTTTTTTGACACTCAGAAAAAATTTCGATGTTTATTTGGAAAATTTTCGTTATTTTTTTACAAATTTCGTGTTTATAACTAAACAAGTCTCGTCGAGGTCAAAAATCGTAGAATTAGCGCGATAGCATTTCTGGTTCAAAAGATATGGACTGCCTATAGAACCCCCTTAAGAATAGGAAATTTTTATATGAACCCAGGCATCATAATGGATATACGATCAATGATAGTCAATCATTTTCAATTAATTGGGCCATAATATAACTTATCGATAACCACTCGAAAGTAACACAATATCATTTCAAATTTTATTGATCAAAACGTCTGTCCCTCAAATGTAATTCTGTTGGAAAAACTGTTATTTTTAAAAAATTTAACTAACTTTTAATTGTGTCCACAAAATCTCCTTGGGCTTTTTGATAATCTTTATTATGCGTAAACCGCCACCACGTCAAATCACTGTTTTCTAATTTTTGTTTTTCATCTTCTTGGCATCCTAAACCGCCATTTCCACCCGGTAGATTTCCAACATTTGCGCTAGATACCAGTACTCCAGAGCGACCTTTTCTATGTGGTGTTCTGTATCAGGGTATTATACGAGGGAACATCCCTATACTTTTGCTTAGAAAACTACATTGATAATCTAACAGTGTCTATTAATTTGTGATTCATTTTGTAGTCAAATTAGGGTTTACAGTAGATGGAAAAAGTTTTGTGAATAACAGTAAAATACATCCAGCAGTTTAATATTATTTGTAAAAAAACTTGTAATTTGAGTATTGTGATTTATTTTTGAATCTAAAATGTAAAATCTACAAAGTTAAACTGATTTTTTTTTTCAATATTTCAAAAACCATAATAATTCGAGGAAATCTATGAAAAGATATAAAAAAATAGTATTTACTACAATTCTGTTTTTTGAGCTTTCATAAATATAAGCAGATGTTCAAAAATATTTTGGAAAGTGGTGTCAGTTATACTGACTAAGTATTAGTGACCCTTTCCTGCGGTTTGATCGATCACTATTAACTGCAGCAGAGCCAAATATTCTTTTTAATTCTGCATCGGGATCTAAAAATTTTGGCTCTATGTCCAAATGTGATTTCGTCTTTTTATTATTATTTGCTTTTTTCGCTTCCGGACCATTAGAAAATCCATACTTTGCGATAATTTCCTCAAACGATTCCTCTGGCTCAACATTTTCGTTTTCTTGTTTTTTTTTGTTTTTACGATTTTTTTTCTTTTTAGACAGAGTTGGCTGTTTTAGGATTCCAAATTTTAAAATCGTGACAAATCCATAATTATGCATTTGCAAAAAGGTAGAAAATATTTAAAAATTTTTGAACATATTTTTACTGAACATAACTGAAAGGTAATATTTATTGAATTCGAAAAATTTCAACTTCCAGAATTTTGCATCATTAGAAATCTTGAAGTACTATTTACGTTTTCGAATTCGAAAAAAAAAACTTAAAATATCGAAAATTTTCCGCACTAGTGTCCAAACCTTTCTGCAAAATGGTTGTAAATTTACAAAAAAAAAATTCATAATGGCTTTCATAATGCTCTTTGAAACATTATATGAACTTTTTTTGTCATTTTTGGTCGAAAATTTTCTACATTTCAAGCCCAAAATTTTCCAAAAGTATTTTTTTTTATCCGCAACACATCAGTAAGATTCTCACTGAGAGAATCACTATAATGATATAATGGTCGCGCAATAATAATTTTCAAAATTTCACTTTTTTTTTTAATTTCGGGTGTAGTCGAACCATATCCTCTGATAGTTCTCATAATTTTTGTTATAATTATTGAATTTAAGATTTTTCGGAAATAATTACATTTTTAGCGAAGATTAAGTTTGACATTAAGGGTATGGTGGTTCCTACATTTTCTGCAGTTATTAATGTCATAAAAATGCACCCAATCAATCGTTTATGTTTTAAAAGCACCAAAACAACCTGAATTAAGAACAAAAAAATTTCGAATTATTTGAGTTTCTTTCTAAGATGTATTTTTCAAAATTAAGTACAAAATAACGTATGTTTCAATTGTACTACAAACTCAAAATTTCGGCTTGACGTAAGCCAACTTATCTCTCCAGTGTTTCCCAGGTTTCTTTGACCTACTCGAAAAATCGAAAGCAAATATTTCTGTTCGGAAATTTTTTCACGTGACTTGAAAAATTCATATTTTTGTTTTGGGGCCGAAAGTTGACAAAAACCACCTCAAAGTTTCTGTTTGTTTAAGCAGCTAGCTTTTGCAAAAATTTGAGTAAATTTTGAAATTTAACCTAGGAGGGATAGATTTTCGATGAAAAGAAGTCCAAAACCCGGTATTTTGAACCGGTTTTTTACGTATTCTAGAATAAATTAGCACTTATCGACAAAAGCTCACCTACAAAGTTCTGTATACGAATTATCAGGTTTTTGTTAAAATTTGGTTTATTTCAAATAAAACCTGGGAGGAGATAGATTTTCCTTTTGGCTTAGGTGGCTCTTGTGCCGCTTATGTGTGACGGAGTGTGGTCATACAAAAAGTTTTGGCAAATTTTTTTCCCAAGTTGAAGGCTAGTTCTAAAAACTGGCTTATCTGAATTATTCTTTGAAGCCTGTTTGGCATATTTTATCGAGAATATGTCAAATTAGGAACCACCATACCCTTAAAACGTATTTTATTTAAAATCCCATTTCCTTAACAATAACTTCTTCTCCGATATCTGATCTTCTTCGTCGTCCATTAATAAAGCTGCAAAATTTGTATTTTTTCTTGGTTTATTTTCTACTTCTTCAATTTCGTCATCTTCAACTCCCATAGATTTTTTTAAAGCTTCTGTTTCATTATATCCTTGAAGTTTCTTTAACTGTCGCCTACTCATTTCTCTAAATATATCACATTTTAAGGGGGTTGTTCATGTCTTATTTTATAAAGACTTAGAGCCAATCAGAGTGTACTAAATGTCTCCGGGATGTCTACAAAATTTATTTTCGATCAAATCATCAAAATAATTTTTTCAGAATTAAGTCAAAATATATTGTTCAAATTAGACTTATAAAACTTCAAAATATCGGCTTGACGTAAGCCAACTTTATGTTCAGTGTTTCCCTAGCTTTGGTTTGAGCCTACTTTCGAAAAAATCGAAACTAATTTTTTTCGAAAAATCATATTTCAAAGTATGAATAGAAATTTCAGAAAAAAATTTCCTGCGAAACTTAGAAATGCAACACGGTGTAATTTAAAATTTTTGGCCTTATTTTAATTAAACCTCGGAGGAGATAGATTTTTAAGCTAAAAATCGTAATAAACGGCCAAAAATCTTCTGTTTATTGGACCGCTAAAGAACATTCAGTCACGGAAATGATAAAACGTGTCCTGCGAATCTTAGTTTGCTTATTCCACGTTTTATGTCAACTTTTGAACAACTTTCGATATATTGTCTGGGAGGAGACAGATTTTGAAATTTTGCGAAGTGACCTCCTGTTACGACTATGTGACGATTAGTGTAATCATCAAAATCTGAGTTTTACCATTGATTTCACAAGATAAAAGCTACAAATTGAAATTTTTAAAATTATTGCTCAAGCTTCAGATTTTCCTAAACTAGCTCTGCAAAATTGCGAATCAGACATGAACACACCCTTAACTAAATTTTTATAATAAACCGTGATAAATACCCCAATTACTATTTATTTTTGTTTTATATCTAAAAAGGTTTACGAGCACAAATTTTTAAATTTCTGATTATTTTGAAGGACCTTTAGAGCCGTTAAATAGTCAGAAATTCATGTTTTTGTACAAGTAATTGTATATCGAAGATCCTGCCTAGAGTAATTTTTATGTCAATAACAACATAAAAACATAGACGATTGACATAAAAATTACACTAGGCAGGTTCTTCGATATGTACGGTAACCATACTACGGTTCCATTCTTTCATTTTCACAAAAATTTGGTTTCTAACTTTTTTATTGCAAGTTTCGTCGTTGAAATAACATGCTTATGTCGAAATGATTATTTTAAGTCCTTCTCAGAAAATTGAATTATACAGGTTGAATTTTATTTTTTGTCGGTGTTTCACGCATCACTCAATTTATAGTGTAATAATGAGTGATGGGTGAAACACCGACAAAAAATAAAATTCAACCTGTAATCTTCTGATGCAATATAATTGGAAATTCACAAGATGTACAAAAGCACAAATAAAAAATTAGTGCCTTTATAATTGTTTCAATAAAAAATTTCAGTAATTTTTTTTATAAAATTATTGCGATTAGTCAAAACTGACCTAAAATTAGATAGAACAAGCTTCTAATCGTTCAAAATTTCAGAAAAGTGATTAAAATAAAATTTTGTTTTAGCGGCTTCATAAGGACCGACTTTTTAAGGTTACTCATTTTACGTTTTTATGTCGATAACTTGCTAACATCTGAGCTGGAAGGCAAATTTTGGATAAGTTCCTGCTTGGGCTTGTGCAGGAAGTGTAAACTCGTCGAGTTCCTGCATTTTTTGACTTCCTGCTTTTTGCGCAAAAACTTGACAATAATTTTACAAAAGTTATTTCCTGCTTTAATCTTGGATGATAATCCTGTATTTGCAAATATAGTTTTCGTTCCTTGAGAAATACCCCAAAATAAAGTTATTAAAATAATTTCAAAAACTAAAAAGAATTAAGTAAATCGTTATTATTAACAGGTTGAGTTAGTAAATATCGCCACCTCAAAATTTTATCGTATTTGTTAGTTTATGAATAATTTACTACAGAAAAATTTTACTAGGTTATTTATTTGGAATTTATCTCCTGGTATGGTAAAAGTGGGTAGATAAGCGGCGTATATAAGTTATATAATATAACCGAGTTGTTAATACCCAATATCGCCTAATGTGCTGAAATCGCCGAATTTAACCTACGTAATATCACGATTTTTAGCTAAAATAATTCCTGTTCCTATGTCGCCGAAAATGCCCAATATCGCCGAATTTTGACGTCAATTCAAGGATTGAATTACCCAAATCTACTCTAATCAACTTTTATTTGATTGCGTTTGATGGAGTATTACATTCTACGCATTTTGGTGGTTCACGTCATTCAAACCTATCGTGAAACTCCTTATAAAATTTAGAAATTGTTTGACCTATCGATTACAGGGGCTCCCGGTCGTTTTTTACTATAGTAATATATATTTAGCAAAATTTTTTATATAATTCGGCTTTTGAAAACAACTCATCCGATTACATTCTTAGAAAGCTCAAACTGAGCACAAATATCCTGTGAATGATAAAATAAAAAAAATAGTTCATTTGACCAATTTATTCTATATTTTTTACAAAGATTACTGAAATTGTTTAATTATTAGTTTTTCTGAAACAGATTGGAAACAATGGTCGGATTCTGACCAATTTTTTTATTTTATTATTTACAAGATATTTGTGCTCAGTTTGAGCTATCTAAGAATGTAATCGGATAAGTTGTTTTCAAAAGCCGAATTATATAAAAATTTTGGATAAAAATCTAGTAAAAAACAACCAGGAGCCCCCGTAATCGATATGACGTCATTTTCAACGCCTACGCTTTTTTTCATTTTTGAACGAAAAATTTTTTTTTCCCATATCTCCGAATGTGCCAATATCTTCGAATTTTTTTTGCCAGAAAACTTTCGGCGATATTTGCCCCCTGTATATAATTTTTGTTTTAAATCATGATGATTTAATCATCTTTTATAAAATTAGTTTTTGATAAAAAATTGTTTTGATAAAATCATTTTTTCTAAACTCTTTCAATAAAATCAGCTTTTTATAATAATTTTGAGAGTTCAGAAAACTTCAGAGTCTGACAAAAGTCACACAAAGGGGGGTTTCCCCACATATAAGTTATCCTAGAAATATTAAAATCAGTCAAAATCTGCCAATTTACTTTAAAAAGAGTTTTTTGGATCGGGTCCCAAAGTCAGCCCGTTTCCCTTTTATTTTCTCTTATTGTGAATAAAATTGTTTTCCTCTGTTGTGATTGGCTGAGTCTCGAATGATCACTTTTTATTGGTTCTCTCAAAATACTCAAAATCGTGTTAAAATATTTTTACACCAAAAAGCTGCAAACTCCCTTTTTTCTGGAGCGAGAAATCGGCACAATTCAAATTTTTAACTCACAGTGGTGAAAATGGGCCAGCTTAACCCTCAAGCATCATTTTGTGGACTTTAGACTTTGATTGAATAAGGGCCGTTGCTGACGTGGCAAGAGAGAAATTTACTTTTTTTTTTAAGAGAAAATATTTTTTATATTTTGTTTTTAGAAATTCGGATTAATAAAAAATGTTTCTATGGGATTGGTTTACTGGAGTTTTAAAGAATCTTGGCCTCATGAACAAATCAGGTAAAAGCGTAGTAAAAAAATCGGGAAAATTCAAGCCATTTTTTGATACATAAATTTTCTGGTTATTGATTAAAAAAAAATACAGTTGAAACTACAGTAAACTACGGTAGTAATAACTTAAGAGGGTTGTAGGTGGTAAATGTTGGAAAATTGTGAGTGATTAAAAATATGGATTATTTCCGGTGAGCGAGTTTTGCGATCAGAATGACATTCTATAATTAATACGAACGCTCGACGGACAAATCTGCCAAACTATTTATTTACTCTAGAGTCTAGAATATTGATTTATCTCGAATTATATAATTTAATTTGTATTATATAATATTATTTATATTCCAAATGTTTACGTATTCGTAAAGCTTTAGGATAACGGGAAATAAAACAAGTGCATTTATTGTTGATATTTGACCGAATGGGAGCATTTTCTAGTATAATAACCTTAAAAATTCTCCAATTTTATTTTTCATTTAAATCGCTCAGAACTTCATCGCAGCATTGTAGAGAAAACAATAATCGTGGCAGATACAGTATGTGTTTTTTTCACTTCCGAAATGAAAATTGTCATTTAGGTAATTACGGCCAATTGAAAATGGTAAATAGGTGGATTTTATTTTGAAAGCCAAGCTATAGCCGATGTCAAGGGTTTGAAAATATAATCCACCTAGTGACCATTTTTTATTGGCCGCAATTACCTAAATGACAATTTTCATTTCGGAAGTAAAAAAAACACATCATACAGTCGAGCGTTCTCATAAGATATAGATAGATTTTTCCTGGAATTATGAATTAAAATGATAGTTCCTGATGTAAATAAAACGTCTTGTAATTTTTGAGCGATTTAGGTTGAAAAAATGAAACATTAATTTTGATACTTTCACTCAAATGTTGTCGGATTTTTCATAAAATTAGCAGTTATTAGATTATTTTAAAGAAAATATGACATTTTCAAACTGATTCCAGTCGTTCAAGTTCAAAAATAAATGTATTTGGTTTCTCTCCCGTTATCCTAAAGCTTTGCAAACAAATGTACAATTCGTGACTGCCGCGTAGCCATTGTAATTACATATTGAAAGTATTTTGCATTTTACACCCACAACCCCCTTAAACTAAATGACGTTTAGTCAAAATCTATACCGTATAGTCTATACGGTATAGACTATACGGGGTACTTTCGATCAAAACCAAAGTGAACTAAATGTTTCAATATTTTACTTGTTCAAACATAACTAGATTTTCTCATGTCTAAATTTTTTAGCCGCAATTGATACGTTTTTTGAATTTTTGTTGTTTTTGTCGAAAAACCGATAATTTGTGGTAAATGTAAAATATCAGACTATCTAAAAAAAATGGACCGATGCAAATGGCCTGAAATATAATACAATATTCTAATGATAAGTTTACGTTAACCCTCGAGTTATAAAACACGAAAGTCTCACAGAGTTATAACTCGACGTTTTCTCCCAAAATTTCAAAAGGCATCATATTTCGAAAACGAATATCCATAGTATGGCTGCCATACATCTACATTTTATTTTTTAAATTATTAGAGATACTATTTGTAAAAAAGTGGTACAAAATATTTTTATCACTATGGTGGTTTTTTTAGGATATATTTGTTGACTTTCGTCATATTCTGGATTGATTCCTAGATTTTTAATTTTCAGACCGGTAATGGCTTTGGTCCGTTTTTTTAAGAAGTTTCATTAAAAACGTTAGAGCGGATTTCGAGAAACCGATAATTTCCGGTGAAAAACCGGTAAATTACCGGAAATCGAAAAAACGGCTCTGCAGCGCAACGCAAAATAAAGAGTTATATTATGACCCAAAATATCAGAAAGATCGTATGTGCAGGTCTTGACTTATCTCAAACGCCGTTTGCCTTAAGGGGGTTGTGGGTGTAAATTCCAACATTCTACACCCACAACTCCCTTAATCTGAAAAAACGGACGTTTAGTTAACTTTCCTGATTATTGAATCATCGCTACTTATCAATTATTATTTTAGGTAAACTGATGTTTTTGGGGCTAGATAATGCTGGGAAAACTACTTTATTACACATGTTAAAAGACGACCGAATGGGTATCCACGAACCTACTTTACATCCAACAAGTGAAAGTTTATCAATGGGTAAGAATTAAAAAACGATCTCCGGATCAAAAAAAAATTAAGGGGGGCTTGGGGGTTCTCCCCCCAATTTTTTCCTATAAAAGCAGATTATTACACTTTTTTTATTATTTTTAAGTAATATGGCAATGAAGTACAACTGTAGATAATTTTTGATTGCTAAAATCCACTTTTATGATAATTAATGAGGTGAATAATAATAATTTTTAAGATGGAATGAAATTTACAACTTTTGATTTGGGTTCTCCCAAAATATTGGGGTTCACCCCAAATTTGAGGGGGTGTGGGGGGTATCGAAGCCCACATATAACACACAGGGGGTTTCCCCCTCATAATCGTGCCCACATATAAGTTATCCTAGAAATATTAAAATTAGAATAATTTATTACTTGATTATACTTAAGGTCGCTTTTTTTTTAGGTACAGCCACTTAAGGGGTATCTGTTCTGAGAGAACTAGACTAGATAGCGACAAACAGTTTTTTGCATCTGAATCTTAACCGAATTTGGAACGCAGGATTTTTTTCCGGTGATCACCGGTTCACCGGTAATTTGCAATTAAGACCGTAAATTGTCGGTTTCCAGAGATTCTACGGAGCAAATGTTTTCAAATTTTTTTTTATCGGGTTATTTTTGAAGGGAAATTTTTTGGTCATAAATTTTGTGTCACGTGACACCATCTTGGGTGTCAAATTACACATTTTAGGTATNATCTCAAAGATTCATCAAAACCTTGTCTTTGCATACAAAGTATTATGAAGTTACTACTGTTCTCCGTTTATTCTTGAGGCGCAGTTTAAAAAGGTCCAGATTGCCTCGACCACCCCCTTAAGTGGCTGTACCTAAAAAAAAAGCGACCTAAGTCAAAATCTTGCCAATATTGAAATTGCAACAGACTGTCTAACAGACGTTTTTTGAATTGATGAAATAATAAAAATTAATGAATAATAATTATTTTTAAGGTGGAATGAAATTTACAACTTTTGATTTGGGTGGTCACGAACAAGCTCGTCGAGTGTGGAAAGAATATTTCCCAGCCGTTGATGGAATCGTTTTTATGATTGATTGCGCTGATAAAGAAAGATTATACGAATCAAAGGTAACAATTTTGGACCATAATATAACTGTTCAAACGGTACTGCATCAGCCGTTTTTCGATTTTTTACCGGGGATTTTTGATATTTCATCAATAATTTTTGGTAAATGTCCGTGGAAAACCGGAGGTCGACAAAACAGGCTCTGAAGTGCCACAAAGTTCAAAAAGTTCTATTATGAACCAAAATTTTAAAACGATCGTATGTTTCAGTTCCGAGCTATCTCACAGAGAATTTGTAGGTATCTAAAATGACAGATCAAGGGTTTGCCCAAATTTCGGCCGTTTTGTCCTTATAGAGAAAATTAACAATAATCATTACTTGTAAAAACACGTTTGACTATAAGAAAAAGCCAATTAGTTTCAACAACCGAGCTTTTCACATGATTCGGACACGTGTCCTAGTCTCATAGTTCTGTTTTAATTGCAGAAAAAATAAGGGGGTTTGGGGGTCTCCCCCACATATAAGTTATCCTAGAAATATTAAATTTGTGACAATATTCCAAATAGAAATTGATTTGAAGTTAGATGTAATCCAAAATGTCAATCGAACACTTTTATGTGATTCGGACACGTTTCGTAGTCTCATAGTTCTGTTATTCGACATTTGAAGTTTACTATTTATTGATAAACAATTAAAATTGCAAAAAACGATATTTTTCAACAGAACTATGACGCTAGGAAACGTGTCCTTTAAGAGTGTGGGTGTCGCTGATTAGGCTGTTTTTTGACGCGGTTTCTCGGTACACTGGCGAAAGTGGTATCTCAAAAATTTGCTGAACTTGAAACTTCAAGAGCATTTCAGCACTTATTGTCATCTAATACAATCCAACCTACGCTCACACAGGAATAAGCTTCCCCGAAAACCACTAAAAAGCTATCTGTAATACAGATTCTGTATCTTCTCCTAGAATTATTATGAATTTTTTATGTCAGGCTCCAGAAAAGCAGTAAAAACAATCCATTTTTTTTGGTTTTGCGAGATATAATATATTATTTGTAAAATANTAGTAAAAACTACATTTTTTAACAAGCTTTCGAATTTATTTATTCATCTTCAGGTAATGTGTTAAAAGTAAAAACTTTTCGAAACAGAATTTTCGCGAGTGTTTCGTCATCTTTATTTTTTTGCTAAATTAAAGATGACGAAACACTCGCAAAAATTCAGTTTCAAAAAGTTTCTACTTTTAACACATTACCTGAAGATGAATAAATAAATTCGAAAGCTTGTTAAATAATGTAGTTTTTACTATTTTAAAAACAATCCATTAGAGCCCCTTTCTGGATTTTTTTTGATGGACAATTTTTTTTTGTTCAATTTTCGATTAAAATTTAGTTTCGGTTTTATAGCGATTTTTCCTGTCAAAAGCAAAATTTTGGGAAACGGGCTCTAATGGATTGTACTGTTGCTCTGGGGCCTCACATAAAAAAAACAATGATGATAAAAATTCTAGGAGGAGATAGCTCATTAGTGTTTTTTCGTAGGGCTTATTGAAAATTCCTGTGTAAGCGTGGGTTAGATTGTATCAGACTACAATTAGTGCCAAATTTACCCTGAAGACTTATTCTTCAAGTTGAGCAAATTTGTGCAGTACCACTATATCCTCATTAGCTAGAAAAACGCACCGAAAACTTCATAAAACAGCCTAATCAGCATCACCCACACCCTGAAAGAGCTAAATTAAAAAGTGGTTGAGTGACATTTTCAAATCTCACAATAAAAAGTAATTTCTACTACTATTTCTAGTATAGAAACCAATTTGAAGATTTTTTAAAAAAAATTTAAGGATTTGCTTTTTGGTAGATTTTTAAGAGAGTCAATCTCAACACAAAAATTTTGAAAAGTGTGATACCTTGGCCAACTGAATTTGTGACACCAAAGAAGGTTTTGTTCTCGGTCAAACGGTAATCGACCTTTGAAGGGTTTTCTGAGACAAAACACGAGAATTTATGAAAAATAACTAAATTCACTGAAGGTCATTTTTGTTCAAACAAATATTGTTATTGCTATAAAAATAATCTGAAGGTGGTGTGTGGACGTTATTATTTATTACAGCACGCGTTTCTCGTGACGTAAAAATAATTTATCAAGAAATATATTGAGGGTTCGGACCGGGAAAACCAGGGGTCAAAGTAAAACCGATAATTATATGAAAACAGACTTCTAGGGTAAATCAGTGGTAAAAAATATTCCACCTAGTGTTAAGAACGTAGGTTTCAAAATGAGAGTTTTTAACCAGTATTTCTATTTTTTGAATAAATTATTTTTTTTTAAATTAATTATTTTTTATGGTTTAAACCATTTATATTAAAGTTATGCTTAACCCTTGTGAGCATATAAAAAAAAGTTTCCGTTCGGCCAACCAGAGCCACAATTGTGGCTCTACTTTGAACGTTGTGTACAGAAAGCTTAAGGCAGTTGGAATTTCATTTTTTTCTGTATAAGGAAGTTGAAAGATGATATTTTTTGGATCCGACATTTCATATTCTAGAATTTTACTTTTTTGTTCTAGAAATAAAGTGAGAAAAGCAGGCACATCATATCACGTGATACACTGTCACAGTTGTCTTCAAAGTTACATTTATGTCTAAAACGATGCACAAGTATCTGGCCTACGTCCATAGTTTTGTCCGCTTTGATTTTTATCTCAATGAATCAAAAGTAATTTATAAATAAGTCAAAAATTTTGATGGAAAAATCATGATTTTGATGAAAAATGTTTTTTTTCCCTATAAAAGCAGATTATTACACTTTTCTCTTTATTTTAAGTAATATGGTAATGAAGTACAACTGTGGACATTTTTTAATTGCTTAAATTCACTTTATGATAACTAATTTTTTCATGGGATACTTGAAGTTGAAAATTTAGAACTTTCACTTCCGAAAAAAAATATCTGCCCTAGATATCAATTAATTTTTATTTTAACTGTTATGAATGCACAAAACACTCTCCTAAAAACTGACTAATCTCACATTTGTAATTTATGTCTAGTTCCGAAATAATTTTTCCGGAAGTGAAACATAGGCGAAAAATCCTAATAAATCAACTCCCCTTAATTTGGAACAATCATTCGAAAAAAATTCAATTATTTTTTTGGAACCGAATATAAATTCTTTATAATGTGTTTGAAAGAAAAGATTCTACGATCCCGTTTTTTGCCTTTTTTGGATGATTTTAGGTATGCTGGAGCCACATTGTTGGCTTGTGAACTCACAAGGGTTAAAATTACTAACAGTAAAATTTGCTAAATTATAAAATAAAATGAAAAAAAGGTTGTTTGAAAAATTTTGGTACAGAAATCTTAAAAAAAAACTAATTTTGACTTTGAACCGAAAAATATTGTATCTATAATATTTTTCGGTTTCAAAGTCAAAATTAGTCTTTTTTTGTAAGATTTCTGTACCAAAATTTTTCAAACAACCTTTTTTTCCTTCTAGGAAAAGTTGTGGAATTTTATTTTTGTATTTTTTCCTAAATTGTCGAATCAAATTTGAACACGATTGAGATAAAATTCAAATTTGGTTTGAAACTTAAAATCCACGCAAAATTCTCTCGGAATTCTACCTTAGAATTTTAAGTTTTAATTAAATTCATTAGTTTAAAAGTCTAAATTTTCGCCGGTCCGAACCCTAAATATATTTCTTTAATTCCATCAATCGTGATTTTTCTATTTTTACGATCTAAAAATAGATTTCACCACTTTTTTCGATTTTCAATTGCTTTATTTTAAAAGACTGGTACAATAAAATAGTTGCTCACTTCATGGAAAAATGTGTGATTTTTACACTTTCTAGAAATCTAAACTTAGAATTATCAGAACAGTCGTTTTCCTAACTGGCTCATTATTTGTTTGAGTTTTCGGAATTTTAGATGAACTGTTCTGAATAGTACTGCAGTACTTCAAATGACGATATGGTCGAACCACTACAAACATAAGCCGAAAAAAGGGTGTGGTTTTAGATATAGTCGTACTATAGGGAGTACTTAGTTTTAGGCTTTTTTGCCGCTTCAAGTTTAAGTTTGTTGGGGAAAAACAACAACTTAGTGAAATATTTTTTTTGGAAATGTGAGAATTTCATTAAATTACATAAAAGTTAAAATAATGTTTTATGTACAGGTCGATCCAATCATCTTTTTTTCTGTTTTTTTGATATTTTGAGTATGCATTTTTGATTTTTTGTGTGTCAAGAGCTGATGATCATTTTCCAGACATAATTGAAGTCGACTCGTCCTTAAATTGAATTTTGCTGAACATAAACATAATTAATATTGCTTGAGAACCAAAGAAAAATGTTCCTCATAATTTTGGAAATATGGAGTCTTTAGCTCAATTATCGTTCTATTAAGGAGGGTACTGGTCACTGGTTTTATTAGGCCTCTGGGACATTAAAAGTATTCCAAATTGACTGGGAAGTGCTCAAAGGATTTTTTAATATCGAACTTGTTTCCTTCAAAATTAAATCGGAAATTCTTTCTTTAATTTATTTTTTTGTGAAATGGCTCTTATTTTGGGAAAATGATGTTTTATTCTTAAAATTGTAGTGATTAGAATGAAGGTTTTAAACTCTAATTGTTTATCTCTAGTGGGTCGATTTTTTTGCTCGGAATTTTTTCTGGGTGCAATTAACTCTGGGACGCTTTAGAAAGACTGCAAAACTAACTTTGTTTAAAAATGCTTCAAAGTTAAACCGATGCTGCACTAATTAAGGCACGGCAAAAAATCGGAAATCCACTATAATTTTTTAATGCGTTTATGAGCTATCAGTGACAGCTCCTGATAAGACGTTTTCGGACAAAAGTAAGCTAGGTAAAATTCATAATACCAGTTTACTGATACCAGTCAATTAATTGAATTCCGGCCTGATTTCGCTACCTTTACTTTAACAAGGAGATATTCTCATTGATTAATAAAATAATGTTTTCTTAATTTTCTAGACAATTTGTCTGGCATTTTGGGTCATATTATAACTTCCACTGGCTATTGCACTACAGAGCCGGGTTTTTTATTTCCAGTATTTAACCGGTTTTAACTGGTTTATCGAAAACCACTCTACGATTTTGAATTAACAGAAAAAAGTTCAATTTTTTTAACAATCGTATTTCTTTATAAGGACAAACAGCCGAAATTTGACCAAAAGTGACGTAATTTTGAAAGATTTAGTAATTATAATTTTCAGAACGAATTAGATCAACTTTTGACTGACGAGCAAGTGGCAAATGTGCCTGTTCTTATTTTGGGTAACAAAATCGACAAACCAGGTGCTTGTAGTGAAGAGCAACTTCGCCAGTTTTTCCAAATGTGTACGACCGGTAAAAATGCGCCCCGACCAGAAGAACTAAACACTCGACCTCTAGAATTATTTATGTGTTCTGTGTTAAAAAAGCAAGGTTACGGTGAAGGTTTCCGATGGCTTGCGAATTACATCAACTAAACCATTAACGCAACAAATAGAATTCATCATAAATAAAAAAAACTTGCAATTAATTATATATTAACAAGATAATTACTATTCAATTTCTCTAATTTTTTGACTTCAAACATTTTGTTTTAAAAGCCCTCTCTTTCCACAAGAATAAAGTTTTCGGCATATTGTGTACCATCAAAGTGGTAGAACCTTAAGTTTTAAAATCCCCGAATAGGCAAGAAAAACAAAAAAATGTAGAATTGTCGAAACGTATCAAAAGGAAAAAGCAGTCCAATCAAAATTAAACGCAGTTTTTGTACTTTGAACAATGCCTAACTTTTCAAACCAAAAGTTAGGCATTCTTGAAGTCGAAAAATTGTGATTTTTTATTTTACCATATAACTTATATCATAAGTTATATGATATAAGTTATATATGATATAAGTTTAAATTTTAACAATAAAAATATATTTTTGCATTAAATTCGGGTGATGGATTTTTGGCATGGACATTTTTTTTATTTTTATAATGACATAAAAAACGGAAAAAAAATTTACCTTAATTTGCGATACTAGTTAAATCAACTTCTAATCATATTCAAAAACCTTAAATATTTCAGCATGGATATTTTATGTTTCTTTTGCTACTTTCCATGCTAAACATACCACCGCCTTAAATTTGTTTAATGCCCTAAAAATTGCAACATAAATATAAACTTTAAAAACTGTTTCGTCAGATTGTATACGTTTAAAACTCGTGGGAAATTTCTCGGTTCTCCAGCCATTCTAGAAAAAATAAAAATCTTGATTAAATTCTTCATTTTTTTTCGTTTTTCTTTAAAATAGTGTTCTTAAAAAGCAGGAAAGTTGATATTTTCATCTGTTCATATATCGATTAAGGTCCGTAGATGAATTGACTTTTCTGTCATCCACAATTATCTTGCGAGTCAATTCATCCTATATCAATAGCATAAATCAAAACTCCTCGAATAGGAAATTGTTATGGAGGCTTTAATTTCTGAAAAAAAAAATTTTTATCTGAAAAAAACCACATAACCAGCAATAATGTGGATTGAATGCATTTAAAACCCTTTACCTATGAAATCTTTGTTTTTAAATATTCTTTAAAATGAAAAAAATTGAATTTTGAAACCCGCTATTTTTCGTTTTAAAGGTCCTTAGGCGGGATATAAATTTAGCGGATTATAATAATAATTCAGTCGAGTCGAATGTTCTCGAAAACGGTAAAAATTTTAGAGTGGTTCACGTATAATGTTCAGATCTCGAGAAATACTATTTTTGTTGCAGGATATACCTGGCATAAGTAAAACTTATACTGTATAACCGGTTAAATCTTAAAACAGCAAATTTTGCCGTGTTTTGAAAACCTCGTTTTTAAGATTAAACTGATTTTACTGGTATACCAGTCATCCACCCGGTAACGAAAATAGTCTATTTGCCGATATCTAAAATTTAGACGTCAACCACTTTCAAATTTTTTAATCGTTTTAAAGAAAATTCCGCCCGAATGGGTTATTATCAGCCGCTAAATTTATATCCCGCCTTAATTTTAATGGAGATTATTGTGGCCCTAGGACACCTTTACTTGTGTCTGTTTTAATCATGAATGGCTAAAATAAACTTTCGAATGGCAAAAAAAATAAAATTTCCGTAATTCCCCGTTTTTCCATCCCTTTTTGCGCTCTGTCCTTTATAACAGAGTTTAACTTGTGCACTGCTTATTTCTAAAAATGTATTCAATTTCTGAAGCTTACTAAAAGTCGATAAATATATTGTATTATATTAAAAAATACATATTTCTGGTGAAGTCTTTAAAATAAAGTTAAAATTGGATTCAAAGGTAACTTTAACTATAAATAAGTGTCGACACTTGTACAGGTACGAGAACATTTTTAGTGGAGAAAATATTGCAGGAAAAAGGGACATCTTTGGCAGTAGGTATCGAGAATTTTTGGTTCTCCCAAAATAAGGGGGGTGTGGGGGGTATCCCGCCGCATATAAGATATCAATGGGTTTACCTTAAGCGAATTACATCAACTAAACTATAAACGCAACAAATAAAATTAATCAAAAATAAAAACTTGCAAATATATTGTATTATATTAAAAAATACATATTTCTGGTGAAGTTTTTAAAATAAAGTTAAAATTGGATTCAAAGGTAACTAGGCAGAAAAAACGGATAATTTTGCGTGGATTTCACGTTTAAATTGCCTATTTTAATATCGGAGATAATCTTTTCTGGTTTTTTTTAGCGAAACAAATATATATTGTTGAGCTTTCGATTTATTACAATCATTTTCGAAACAAAATATTTCACTGTTAAAAAACTTTGTTTCGAAAATGATTGTAATAAATCGAAAGCTCAACAATATATATTAGTTTCGCTAAAAAAAACCATATAGTATATCTCAAAACACAATGAACAATAATCTTTTCTCCTGCTTTCTCACTCCGCGTCATAACTGTTATGGCAGAAAGATTGACCAATCAAATCACACGATTCTTTAAATAATTTGACAATCGTGTGATTTGATTGGTCAGTATTTTTTCTGACATCACAGTTATGGCGCGGAGTGAGAAGGCAGTAGAAAGGATAATCTTCGATAAAGCTCGATCTCGCACGGATCTAATAATGAAAATAAGCTCATTTGGTACTAGAAAGAAAAATAACATTAGACCAAATATTTTTCTGTTTCAAACTTTTAATAACCCATTTGTGTGAAATTACTTCATGTACCAAAGATTGTCGATATTTTTTAATATAATGTACAGTAAGTGTCTTTAGTAGGACGCGTCCTAAGGATTTAAAAGTACACCTTCTCAAACGTCCTGACAAAAAATTTCAAATCATAGGTGTAAGGACGTTTGAGAAGGTGGTGTACTGTCCTAAGAAAAGTACCTTACTATACTTTAAAGAGATGCCTTGGTATGATACATATGTTATATGCGTATCGTGCCATGGCGTATTTTTAGGAAACAGTAAAGTACGTTTTGCAGGACAGTATTTTCTTAAACCTTAGGACGCGTGTTACTAAAGACACTTTACTGCACCATCATACCAAAAATTGTCGATTTTTTATTTTCATTTTTTAATATGTTCCATTATTAATGTAGCATCTTTTATTGCGAGCACTAACTTTCAAACATACTTAAAACATTTTTTCAGCACTGATATACTATCTAGAGTGTTATCGTATATCGGTTTTACTCTGGTGAGTTTGCGTCTTTTAAGGGGGTAGCGGTCGTACTCTTTTTAGGGTACTTTGAGGTGTGAAAATAGCACGACATTGCTAGGGAACACTCAGAAAGCATAAACTTATTGCAAAAAACAAAAGTTAGAAATTTTCATTATTTGAGAATTTTTATTGATATAAATAATAATACTCAAGTAATTTTTTTCAAAAACATTGAAACCGAATTTTCGACCAGAAAAACGCAAAATATCAAAAAGCTGTAAGCGGATTTTCTTCTCGGCATCACCGAAGCTTTAATTTGATGGTACTTTCGACTAAATCCGACGACTTTTATTTTCCAAGTTTTCACTTCCGGTTTACTAAAATGCGATTTTCTAGAATTGAAAAAAAAATTCGAAATTCTGCTTCCGCCAAAAAACCCGAAATATATTTCTCCGTCTTCTCAAATTTATACTGCATTCTGAAATTTAACCTCGGAGGAGTAGTACTTTGAATAGCGAAAACCTGGAAATTAGACGGTTTTTGGAAGTTCTAGAAAATACTAGTCCGAATTTCAAAAATTTGCTTCCGCCAAATAACGAGCATTATTGTTTCTGTGGTTCATGCCAAGTTTGAGTAGAATGGTATGCGAGCTCTAGGAAGAGTCGTACTTTGAAATTTGATAAGGCGTTCTAGGACTCGCCGCATGGTGGTCAGCCAAAAATTATTCTGATAAATTATTTTTGTAGATTAAAGAAAGATCTACCAAATCGCTATTCTAAAAAGTTTCAAAGCAGTTTAGTATTCTGGTAAAGTGAAGTACAAAGGTTCCATTTTACGACCGCTACCCCCTTAAAAAGTCTTAAAATGTTCAAAAGTTTTTAATGGTCCCACATAAATCTTTTATGCTCTTTGATACTGTTATGATTATCGATAGACTGTCTATATGTTGAGTATGTATACGAGTGTAAGATCATAAACAATTTAAGTGCGGCCATTAATAAAAATAGTATTTATTTCAATTTAAAAATTGTATTTCATTTTAAAATCATTAAAAAATCGAAAATTATTTATAAGGAGAAATAGTTTTTTGTGTCGAAAAATATATGACTAATCGTGCCTTAGTTTGGCTAAATTAGAAAAATAGAACAAGATGATTTTAGTGAAAAATGAAAGATCTGAACTCGATTTTTCGTCGAAAATTGTTGCTGCAACTGACTTTCCAGTGACGTCGTAGTCGCTATGAAAATGAGAAAAAACTGAGAAGAATTAGAGATCGAATATCATATCGTTTTTTTAAGACGATATTAATAAACTTCAGCCATTTTCGGGTGTTATTCGCTAAAAAGAACCTTTAAATTATGCACATTAAAAAATTTCCTTAATATCAAAGTTTTTTTTATAAAAAATGGTCAAAAGTAAAGAAAAAACATCTTTTTTTGAGATAAAAATTGACCTTCAATTGCGTTTTGATATAAAAAAAATGTCCTGACTATCAAAAGAATTGCCGCCTATAACACCCACAAATTTATTGGGAATTTTTGCAAGAATAATTTTTTTTAAAATTGAGTGCTAAATGGCACTAACCGATTGTGCAACCAAGTTTTGTAAATTTCATCGATAGTTTAGGTCGCTTTTTTTATCGGTAGGCCCACCTAAGGGGTATCTGTTCTGAGGGAACTAGACTAGATAGCGACAAACGGTTTTTTGGATCTTAAGGGGGTATACGACTCTGATTAAATAAAGGCCTTAGAGGCATTAAACATGCTTGAAATTGATACGGGGTGATAATTAAGTGTACTAAGAACCCAATCATCAAAAAAAAATTTCGAAATTTTCGCATTTTTTTCTAAGTATTTTTAAAAAGATGAGGTTAAAAAATAACGTTTGCTCAAATTTGACCACTAACACTTCAAAATATCGACTTGACGTAAGCCAACTTTCTCATCAGTGTTTCACTGGCTTTCTTTTGAGCCTACTTTCGAAAAAATCGAAGCACTTTTTTCGGAAATTTTTCGGAAAATGACCAAAAAAATCATATTTCAAGTTCTAGCTCGAAATTGCAAAAANAAATTTTGAAAACGTCACCTTGTTACGATACTGTACCTATTGGTGTGATGGTCAGAAATAATTTGTGATGTACTTTTTCGCAAGATTAAGGATAGATCTACAAATTAGCATTTTCGGTTTTTCTCATGAACTGTTAGTTTTCAGTATATTTCACCTAGAAAATGTCAAATCAGAGTCGTATACCCCCTTAATCGAATTTGGAACGCAGGAATTTTTTCTTTTTTCCGGTGATTACCGGTAATTCGCAAAAAATCGTTTTTTAAGGTCATTTTGAGCAATTTCAATGACTGATTTCCGGTCACGTGATTAACCTAGGAAGCCAAAAAAATTTTCTACCGCATCTTTTTTTCCTAGGTTTCACATGCAGAAAACCATTTGTCGCTATCTTGTCTAGTTCTCCCAGTCGAAATGGCAATGGGCCAACCGATAAAAAAACGACCTTAGTAATGATAATCGCGCTACCATCCCATTAGTTGACATACGAAGATTTAATAGATACCAGAAAATTTAATACGTGATTCTGCCTGATTTTTTATGAAAAATTCAAAAAACCAATACCAGTAATAAAAAATTTTGGACTTGATTTGCGCAAAATTTTCATAATATTTCTAAAAAAGTCGACAAAAGATGAAAAATAAAGATTTTATGATTTTTCGAACGGTTGTCAGAAAATATGTAGGCATTTACTATGAATTAGTATTGAATTAGCATTTAGTATGAAAATAGTAAAAGTTGCTATTTGTTTTTGTTTTTACCCACAGATTTGAAAATAAAAAACAGAAAAAATTTTGGTCGAAAAATGCGGAAAATTTTCATAATGCTTTGATTTTTTGTAAATTTTTACGATTTCAAAGATGAAAACCCGAACTCAAATCTATCGAATTTATTTTCAGGTTCATAGGTTCCATATATTAAGAGATACGAAAAAGTGTAATTTGACCCCTTTAAGGGTGTCATATGA
>SCLH01000613.1:22839-33074 GCA_004367855.1 Oikopleura vanhoeffeni
AATTAAAAATAAATGAGATTTTGAAACCACCCCTAGGGGATTCAAATGTTTTCGAATTTCAATAAATTTTTTTTTCCGGGGTAGATCAATATCAGGAAAAAACGATTAATGACCTTTTAAGTTCTCAAAAATGATCAAAATTACCGCAAAAATTTGAGCATTTTTTTATCAACAACCGGTTTTTTCTTGCTATCGGATACAAAATAACCGGCTTCCAATATCTCTTATCTGTAAACAATTTATTTCCACAGCGGCGTTTTAAAACATTTTTTTTCATTTCAGAGAAAATGTCTGACCGAGATGAAAGTACAGAATTAAAACCAGAATCCGAAACGTTTGAGATGGAAACTCAATCTGGAAACAAATCACTAGGACATGTAGTCGCATACTGTTGCATTCCACATGATGCTAGAAAATTTGGTAAAAATTCGACTATAGAAGATAGGGTAAGAAATAGGTTCATTTTTTAATTTAAAAAGACATCGTATATGATCAAGGTGCGAACCGGGAACCCCAAAGAACAAACTAATTGATAAATATTCGCTACCAAAAAATTAGATTTTTAGCATAAAAACTTTTTTATTGAGTTTTTATCATAACAGCGATTTCCACAAACATATATATGATAGAGCTACAGTAGAGAGCTTTGAATGGGACGCGAGCGGGCTCCAATTTTTTCTTCAAGTAAATTATAAAAAAATAAAATTTTTAGCGGTTTTTATTATACTAAGATTAATTTTATACTAAAATTTTTATAAATTATTAGAAACAAATGGCAAGAAGTTGAAGCTCGATCGCGTCCTATTAGAAGCTCTGTACTGGAATAAATATCTCCAAAAAATATGTTCGATTTTTTTCGCTTTTCGCTCGTTAAAATTTCTCCGCTTTTATTATATCCCTTTATCACACTTTTGTAAATATCCCGGTCCTGATAAGTAAACGTATCTACGTGTTTTTAAGTAGTAGGGCCGGGATATTTACAATAGTGTGATTAAGGGATATTATCACTGATTCTGAATTTCTCATTTTAAAATCTCGGAAAATGTTTCAAAACTTTTTTTTTTATTTTGAAAAATTAGTTAGAATGACTATCTCAGGTAATTAGCCTCTGTTTTGGGCTCGACCGGTAACACCCTAATAATCAGGATAACGTTTTTAAATCTGAAAAAGTCTCAAAAATGTTTTTAACTGATCATGATACGTTTTAATGAATAATAATACAGTAAAATTATTTTTTATTGTACAGTAAATTTCTGAGGGCACGTTAATCCGCCAAAAAAAATAATTTTGAATCGGAATTCATTCGGCATTTGAAAATGACTCATCTTGATTTGGGTTTATAGATAGCTCAAACTGCGCACAAATATCTAGTGAAATAATAACTAAAAAAGAATGGTGTCCGAATCGATTATTTTCTAATTTTTTTGAGATAACTGAAATTATTGAATTATAATTAATAATTTCAATTATCTCAAAGAAAAAATAAAAAAAAAATAATTCGATTTCTAACCATTCTTCATGTTATATTAACTAGAGTATTTGTGCTCAGTTTGAGCTATCTCGAAAACTAAATCAGATGAGTCATTTTCAATGCCGAATGGAAATGTCCAATTTCAAAAAAAAATTTTGGCGGATTAACGTGCCCTCTAAATTACTATCTGTATTAATAGGATGCGTTCTTCTAAACACACTCTACTGTAAAAATACATTTGCTGAAATTAAAAAAAAAAATTTAGCATCGATACGTGGACAAATTCGATATTTTGGACTTCAAATGCTCTGATGAACGACCAGGAAACTTCCCTTATTTTACGATTATTATTTCGCTTATTCAATCAATTATATTTGCAATTTATTATGCAAAACCAAATCAGGAAATTAACGACTTTAATCTGTGAGTACGCTGAAACAGTATTACGGGGGGAGGCCCCATATCACAGAAAACAAACCTACGCAATTTCACGATTTTTAGCTAAATTCCTGCCAGTGCCTATATCGCCGAAAGAGCAAATATCGCCGAGACATAAAATATATATTTTTTATTCTATCATAGATAGTTTTTTATTGACGTTTCGGCTTAACAGCCATTATCGGCGTGAAAAAGAAATTTTTTTTTGCGGAAAAGTGGGTCAGCAATCCAGCCTCAGAATTCGCGATAGATACTCTTTCACACCGATAATGGCTGTTAAGCCGAAACGTCAATAAAAAACTATCTTTGATAGAATAAAAAATATATTTACAAATTACTCTGAGTGCGTCATGAATGACGTTACAAAGCAAGTTAAAATTTCCCACAAATTCTTTATACGGACAGGCCTGGAGCAGAAAATTTTGTCAAGACTTTTTTTCCAGCTGTCCGTCTAAAATCATAGCCTATTGTTTTAAACGGACAGGTAGAAAAAAAAGTCTTGACAAAATTTTCTGCTCCAGGCCTGTCCGTATAAAGAATTTGGGAGAAATTTTTACTTGCTTTGTAACTTCATGATGCTTATGATTCATAGGCGTCCCGGTCCGAACCCTAGATATGATTTCTATTACTTTAATAAAAAATCTCACTGAAGGAAAATATAAAGGCCATCTGGCCTATTCTAATAGTTCTTTTTTAAACTGCCGATTTCATAATTACCCCAATTATTTTGAGATATTTTTAGATGGCCACTTTAAGGGGTATCTTTTTCCGATAATTAAATGCTTTATTTTCAAAGACTGTGTTGGACATTAAATAGTGTTCAAATGGTAGGTAAGAAAATTGTTTTATACCTGTGTTACAATGGAGAAAATAATACATACGTCATATTTATTTCCAAATTTAAATGTCTTGATAGTGGAAAAAACTCCGTAAACAAACTAATTAGAAAGTTTTTTAAGCGCACCACGGTAGGTAACTACAAAGTTAATTTTCCCTTATCGAAAGCGGGCGTTAATTCACGTAGAACCAGCTGGACTAAAAGTTGAGACTTTATGTGTACATTAGAATAAATAAAGTTGAATAGCGGGTTGTTTCGTCATATATGTTGTTTCGGTTTTCACTTGAACGTAATCGAATCCAGGGAATGGCACTCCGAGCGTATTTTGCAGATCGGGATCGGAAATTTCGCCCTCATCTTGATTTTTTTTGTGTGTTGCTGAACGGATAGGATTGCACATTTGGAACTAACTATTAAACTGGTGATGGTGACGTAATTTACAGTTTCTCTAAAATAATTTTAGTAGGGTAAATAATTTTTGATATATTATTTTTTAATGTGGAGATTTTTTTTTTTATTTATGTTGTTGTATGTGAAATTTTCGAAACAAATAACAACGATATGATGGGGTACAGACCCAGTTTTTTATACAATACTCCTGATATATTTCACATTTTATTTTTCGTCAGGTTATTGAAATCATTTTTAGTTTTTTTATGACCATTTATATGCTAGTCAGTGGCTGAAATGTTAATTGAAAGATTCGCATGTTTGTATTCATTTATAGGAACTGGAAACTGTTCTCTGTTTCTGAGAACTTTTTGGTACGTTGATTCTCTGTGGCCCCATATTTTTTCCTAAATCAGCCGGAAAATTGAATTTTTATGGAGGATTTTAAGGAGGATCTGAGTATATAAACTCCCATACTGGGTCTAGCCTGTAATTTTAAATAATTCTGATGATGCTGAATAAAGCGAAACGTTAATTAGAAATTTCATGATATTCGTGTGAAATATACTGATATTTGACTCCAGACACATCGGAAGGTGTTCAAGAACACTCTGGATAAATTTTTAGTACCCAGAAATAAAACTTTGAAAATGTAGCAAATCCCGATATTACCGGTTTTGTCCAATAACCGGTAAACGGGTCATGGCCGGAAAAAAAGAAAAAAATTTCAACACTACAAATTCGGTTAAGATTCACATGCAAAAAAGCGTTTGTCGCAGAAATTATCTTTTTATGTTAGATAAATGAAACAAACAAATACAATTCCCGGGTGAATACGCCCTAAGAAATCGATTTGCTTTTTTTCCGATAATTAAATGCTTTATTTTCAAAGACTGTGTTGGACATCAAAATAGTGTTCAAATGGTAGGTAAAGAAAATTGTTTTATACCTTGTGTTACTATGGAGAAAAATAAATTTTAATTCTAATTAAAATTTGCTATTTCGATTTTAAAGTCTATTTCAGATTTTTAACTAAAATAAGCATATCACATTAATATGTACAAAAATAAAATTTGAATAGCAAAATTGAATTCTCCGGTGAAAACTTACCAAGAAAAGTATGTTTTGAAAAGTCTAACACTATTATTAAGAATTAACCTTCTAATTGTTTGTTATGATATTAACATGCTGTTTTTATTGTTATAGGAGTGCGCGCGGTATTTGTGCATTACTTGCGTTGAATCTTTTCCAACAAAAAATTTGTCTTTCTCAAATAAAGTTAACGATTTATTAGACGTTTTACGAAGACGATTTTTTGGATGTTTTTTAAATTTTACGAAAAACGTAAATATGCAATTATTTGACGTGAAACGTCTTCTCTATTTAGTTTTATTAATTTTTGTCAGAAAATGAATGAAGTTGTATGTAGACTCCGCCAGTTATTAGCTGCTGGAGAAAATTTCTAGGCCACGAAATTAAATTTCGTAAAGATCGTGACAGCTTTATTAGGAATTAAGAACTAATTTCACAAACATAATCATTATAAAAAGAGTTTGTAAAACAATATTTGTTTTTCATTTTTATTTTTAAGTAACCCAATCATTTATGATGACTATACTTAAGTCACATATACTTAAGTTATAGACCGTTCAAAAGAAGTGAAAATGCCCAGCAAATTGCTGTGTTAGCACCCAGAACCTTCTTAAAGTGGTCTACCGAAAAAAAACGACCTCACCAATCTACGTGACACTTCAGAGCCGATTTTTTCAATTTCTGGTTTTTACCGGACATTTGCCAAAAATTATCGGTTTTTCACCAGAAAAAAAACATCGGAAATGACCAGTAAAAATCGAATATGAGTCATATCATATGACTCATATGACATGACTCATATCAAAAAGACAGTTCGGTACTGGTCTTTATGAAATTGTGGGCCATAAATTATGGCCCATAATTTAACTTTGAGGGCTACTTGTCATTGTAGAGCCGTTTTTTTCGATTTTTATTGTTCATTTTCGATGTTTTTTAATCATATGAGTCATATGATATGACCCATTAATCATGGCCCATGATGAGTCACCCATCTAAAAAAAATGAGACCTGTATTCCCGTTATCAATATTTTTTGTAGTGACACTTTGTGTTCGCCGTTTCTTTATTCACCATGGCATAGGCAAGAAGTTTGGAGATATTTCTTGTATCAATTTAATCATGGTGGAATTCATCATCTTATAGGGAATCTTGTATTTCAATTATTTGTCGGAACATTATTAGAGGTAAATTAACATTTTAAGGCTCTTACATAATTGTGTCAGACCTCCGAAAATAACAATAAAAAATATAGTGATAAACGTTTTTGGATTTTAAACACCTTCGAAGTGATATTATTAAGATAAAATAAAAGTTGCTTTTGAAAAAAGTGTGCAATCACCGGGATTCGAAGGAGTTTCAAAAATTGTTTGTAGCTATCTTTGCAAGTTATCCTTTACCGAATAGAAAATTTTTTTAATTGAAATATTTATCGTCTCGGTTGATTTTTACTTCAAAATTACCTTTAAGACCATTCTTTTAAGAATTTTGTTTGTGAAAAAAACCGTTATTTTGTTTAACAGAAAATGGAAATTTAAGGGGGGTGTAGGTCTGAAGCATTCAAGAGTTAAAGAAACAAAGTTAGATTCTCTAGAGAAAGTTTATAGCGTTCGTATTAAATTCGTTTTAAATGAATACAATTATAAAAATAATCTAACTGACTTTTGGATTTGGTTTACCTTGGTACTTAAGTACACGTTGTTATAAAATCTGATTTTCCTCCAGATTTTGATGATTGGCCAAAAATCGTTTTTTGCTGCTAAAAACAAAGTACTGTATTCTTCTATGAGGACTCCTTCTAATAGGACAAAACGACAAGAATTTGGCGGTTTTTGGCCATTTTCGAAAAGTACGTTCGTCTAAGAGGACAAAACGGGGCGTTAAAGTTGTAGTGAGAAACAAAAAATTGTAGTGAAAAAAAAATTAATACCCATAATAATGTAGCAAAATTTGATTTTTTTGTAGATTTGACGTAGTGGACAAAAGTGGGCGTTATAATTAGCATGTCCATCATTAATTTTGAATTATAGAAATAATGGGTGGATTCTTCTGAAACTTCTTGGGGTATATGGAAAATTTTTTTTGGTCTTCACGTGATCAAAATATAGGGATTTTTCGTATTTTCAGTATTTAATTATTTTAAAACAAATGCCGCATCGGTAGTTTTGGGTCAACGCCACTCATTGATGAAATTAACATACTTTTTGTAAAACAAATTTCGAAATAATGAATTCGATCCAAACCTCTATTTTTCGAGAAAAAAACGTAAAAGTAAGAAAAAAGAGATGCCCATTTGCNAAAATTGGAAAAGACTGACAGTAATATTTTTGGTTGGGTCAACCAGAATATGAGCTTATAGTTGACCAAATATTTCTGATTTCTAAAGGGGTTTCCGTCGTCAAAATTTTTTTTTTATTTTAAATGCCAATAGATCGGTTTAAGGCAAAGAAAGAATGCCAATGCCACCTGCTGATTCGTCGGATTTTTGAGCCTGCGTGAATCGGCGATATCATTGGCCGAGAACAGATGGATTATCGGGTAATAAAAACATAAAATTATATTAGTGAAATTTGAGAGAAATTTATTGGATCATCTCTTTTTAAAAAGCTCTCGCCTGTTATATTTAGGCAAAAAAGTTCAAAACTAGGAATTTTCAGTACTCACATTAGGGTGTCACCTGACTTGGCAGGTTGAAAAAAATGTCTTGATTAAATAAAATGGCTATTATCGTTATTCTCATCTCATTGCTTCCGATTTAATAAACTCAGGTGACACCCTCACTCACATTCCTGGTTAATGTGTGCAAAAAAATTGCTTAAACTTATTTGAGCCAAAATTTTTCACAAAAATTTACAATTTGACCAATTTTATCTCTAGATTTCCCAACTTTTTTAAAATATGTTTAGATTATGAGAGATTTTTGTCCCGTCGCTTGTGAAATTGGCTCATCCGAGAAAAAACCTGTCGATAATAGGGCGTCACTGGTCGATCGAGAGCTAGACTTGAGAATTTTCACCAGTACTCCCTACAAGTAGTTCTGTGGTTAATTTCGACTCGATAACCTGTCATCGGATTTATATAGAGATAATAGATAATAATATCTTTAAATTCAAATTAAGAGGTATCCTTGGGTCGTTTAAAGACGCGAAGAATATGACTGCACCAACAGATAAAAGAATATACAGAATAATTTCACAAAACATTATATTGCATTGACTGAGAAAAGATATTAAAATAATATATATATATTTTTTGCGCTTTTAGAAATCCGAACATTTTTAGAAAAAATTAAGACTTAAGCTTTATAGCTATATAGATATGAAACTGCAAAAAACCGTTCTTTTATATGAGATCTCTGCCATTGTCGAAATAAGCCACTAATAATATTTACAAAATGGAAAACATTCATTGATTATCACTATACCTTGGATATTAAATGCCATTTTCAAATAAAGGTCGTACCCCACTAGTGGTACAGTACAAAAAATGCATAAGCTGTTTGTCAGGAAAAAAAATAGGGTTGGGGTGAGAATATGTAAGGGTTCCGATAAGGAAGCCCATTCTTCCTTGCACCAACCCTAGTTATTTGTTGAAAAGTTTTGGCACCATGCCCAAGTGTACTACATAGTCTTTTGAATACAGATACAATCCTACTCTTGAAAAGGTTCGAACTAGGGTTTAGGTAAATACGTGTCCAGTGTACACGGTATACCCAACGACGCAAAGGCGTTGTCTTGGGAAAGGCTACGGAGCTTGGTTAAAAAAATAAGAGGATTGAATCGTGTATCAAAGCGAGAACAAACAGCCAGGTATTTTTTAACAATAACCAATATAGTACTTATCTCCGAGAAGAGTTTCTGCCATTACCGAAAACAAGATGTACACTATAAAAGAAGGTTAGACGGCACCCCGGCAGGGCCCGCAGGGAGGCAATACTTTTTTAAAATATTATTACAAATGAATGGAATTTATATTGCACAAAATAATTACTATTGATAAAGATTGTATGATTTGAGATGTAATTTTTTTACGAAGCCGTGAAAAACGCAAAATTTTAATTTCTGCATAAAGATTTGACAACGTTGTTAAAAATTCTATAACATTCGCTGATTTAAAATAATAATCGAATTCGAACTGCAGATTTTGAAATTGTATCGTGTGAGATTTAACAATTTTGGAAAANTGTCAGGACGTTTGAGAAACTGTCAGGACGTTTGTTGTCAGGACGTTTGAGTACGTGGTGTACATTCTTATCAATAAAAACAACCTTCCAAAGGCGAAAGCCTCGTATGTTTCAAAACTGTAGGCCAAAAAGAAGAAACCAATTCTCCATTGAGCTTTTTTTGTTGGCAGTTGAATACACAAACTGTTTTTCGATATATTTCTGGGTTTCCCGTAATCCTCATGAGTAAGGTAACCTTACTAAGGTTCCCTTTGAAAAAATCTCCCCAAGAACAAAATCATGTCTGCTATGCAACAAACGGTTTTTTACGTGAAGTGAAGAGTGCTGTGACTGTCTGATGGAATTGTTTAGTCAATATTCTCTGTATGATACGCATGCGTAGATACGCATAATTTCTGTGTTCGTTATTAATTCTGAAGTCTATCCAGGCCCCTTAAATCAAGGACCTTAGTTGGAAGTTCCCACTTGGAACTGAACTCATTTATAAAGATACCATTATAAAACTGTACATAAACTGTATATACAATTTATCTTGCTGATAGGATGCCTGCAAAGGGATGGTTTATTTTGTTCCAGCATATTTAATACGGTGATGCATTTGAAATGTATTTACCAAGTAGTCTTTATAGACACGTTTTAAGAGTAAACTTCAACTGGCAAAAAATAAAGTCGCCAAAAATGCAAAAATTAATATTGAACATTTTAAGAAAATTTAAAAGAAATGTTTCTTCTCATTTTTGTTGCATGTAATTTACTAAGTTCAACTGAGAGTGTTTAAAAAAGTGGATTGTAGTTTTCAAGATTACAATTTTTTACCGAAAAATATTTAACCCTTGGACGTTCAAAACAGTTTATAGAACGTCTCAAAGGGGGAAACGGGGGAACATTACCCGGTGCGGGGGGACCGCTGTGTATAAAACGCCAACCCACCGATAGGCAGCGCAGCTGCTATAAACTATCTTCAGGTGAAAGGACTTTGGCTTTAAAAAAGGTGATCAGGTTAGATGCCTGCCCAAAAATGAGTAGTTTTAAGGGAGTTTTCAGTTGATAGGGATTTTTTTGTTTCATTTTAGGCTAATATTTGAAAAAGTTCCATGTGAAAAATTTGAAAACGGACCGACCGAAAAAATATTCAGGGGATAAAACCAGAATATGGCTTATAACTGACCAAATTTTCTGGTTTTTAAAGGCGTTTCATGGTCAGGGAATTTCTGAAGCGTGATTGGATCGGCGATATCACTTGGGCCGACATCGGAAGGGATCATCTGGGAATAAAGACATTAAAATTATAATTAGAGAAACAAAATAAGTAGTCTCCCAGTGTCATAGTACAAAACGAGCAAAACTGTTTGTACAGGAAAAAAAATTTTTCTTGCACCAACCCTAGTTTTTTTCCGACAAAAGTTTAGCTATGCCCCAAGTGTACACAATAGTTTTTATGTACACAAAATACAATCTTATCTTGAAGGTGTTAGAATTAGGGTTAGGTAAACTTGTGTCCAGTGTACACGGTATAAACGACGCAAAGCTGTTTCTTGGAAAAAGCTAGGGTTAAAAAATAGGGTTGTGTTCCGCAGGAACAAACGACCATATTTTTTAACAATAACCATAGACTTTTCCGATAAAGGTTTTGCCATGCCACAAGTGTACACAATAATATTATGTTTAATAATTAAACAGGTTACAGCGCCCGGCAGGGCCCGTCGGGAGGCAATACTTTTCAAAATATTATTCAATTTTTTTTCAAATATTTTTGCTTTTAACAAGTTACAGCCCCCGTCAGGGCCCGCCGGGAGGCTACACTTATAAAAAAATTTATAGACGGAA
>SCLH01000613.1:38610-107183 GCA_004367855.1 Oikopleura vanhoeffeni
GAATTATCGCCGACATTTCATATTCTCAGATATTTTACTTTTTTGTTCTAGAAAATTAAAGTGAGAAAGCAAGGACATCATATCACGTGATACACTTGTCACAGTTGTCTTCAAAAGTTACATTTATGTCGTAAAAACGATGCACAAGTAATACTTGGCCTACGTCATGGTTTGTCCCGCTTTTGATTTTTATCTCATGAATCAAAAGTAATTTATAATAAGTCAAAAATTTGATGCGAAAAATCATGATTTTTGTATGAAAAATGTTTATTTTCCCTATTAAAGCAAGCATTATTACACTATTTTTCTCTTTATTTTAAGTAAATTTATTGGTAATTGAAGTACAACTGTGGACATTTTTTAATTGCTTAAATTCCTTTATGATAACTAAGTTTTTTTCATGGGATTACTTGAAGCTTGAAAATTTTAGAACTTTCACTTGCCGAAAAAATAATATCTGCCCCTAGATATCAATTAATTTTATTTTACTGTGATGGAATGCACAAAAACACTCTCCTAAAAACTGACTAATCTCACAATTTTGTTAATTTGATGGTCTAGTTCCGAAATAATTTTGTCCGGAAGTGAACATAGAGCGAAAATCCTAATAAGATCAAACTTCCCTTAATCTGGAAACAATCAATTCGAAAAAAATTCAATTATTTTTTTGGACCGAATATTAAATTCTTTATAATGGTTTGAAAGAAAAAGATTCTCGATCCCGTTTTTTGCCTTTTTTGGATGATTTTTAGGTATTGCTGGAGCCACAAGTGGGCTCTGTGCCTCACAAGGGTTTTAAAAATTACTAACAGTAAAATTGTGCTAAATTATAAAAATAAAATGAAAAAAAGGTTGTTTGGAAAATTTTGCGATACAGAAATCTTAAAAAAAAACTAATTTTTTGACTTTTGAACGAAAATATTGTGATCGGATAATATTTTATCTCGGTTTTCAAAGATCAAAATTAGTCTTTTTTTGTAAGATTTCTGCTTACCAAAAATTTTTCAAAACAAACTTTTTTTCCTTCTAGGAAAAGTTGTGGATTTTATTTTTGTATTCTTTTTCCTAAATTGTCGAATCAAATTTGAACACGATTGAGAATAAAATTCAAAATTTGGTTTGAAACTTAAAATCCACGCAAAATTCTCTCGGAATTCTACCTTGAATTTTAAATTTTAATTAAAATTCATTAGGTTTAAAAGTCTAAATTTTCGCCGGTCCGAAACCCTAAATATATTTCTTTAATTCCATCAATCGTTGATTTTTTTTCTATTTTTACGATCTAAAATAGATTTCACCACTTTTTGCGATTTTTCAATTGCTTATTTTAAAGACTGGTACAATAAATAGTTGTTCACTTCATGATGGAAAAATGTGTGATTTTTACACTTTTCTAGAAAATCTTAAACTAGAATTATCAGAACAGTCGTTTTCCAACTGCGCTCATATTGTTTTTGAGTTTCGGAATTTTAGATGAACTGTTCTGAATAGTACTGCCAGTACTTCAAATGACGGATATCGTTCGAACCACTACAAACATACAATTTTACCCAAGCCGAAAATAAGGGTGTGTTTTAGAATATAGTCGTACTATAGGGAGTACTTAGTTTTTAGGCTTTTTTTGCGCTTCAAGTTTTAGTTTGTTGGGAAAAACAACAACTTAGTGAAATATTTTTTTTGGAAATGTGAGAATTTCATAAATTACATAAAGTTAAAAATAATGTTTTATGTACAGGTCGCCAATCATCGTTTTTTTCTGTTTTTTGTGATATTTGAGTATGCACTTTTTTGATTTTTGTCACTCCATGTGTCAGAGCTGATGATCATTTTCCAGACTAATTGAAGTCGACTCGTCCATTAAATTGAATTTTTGCCTGACGATTAAACATAATTATATTGCGTTGAGAACCAAAAAAAATGTTCCTCATAATTTTGGAAATATTGGAAGTCTTCTAGCTCAATTATCGTTTCTAGCTTAAGGAGGGTACTGTCACTGGTTTTATTAGGCCTCTGGACATTAAAAGTTTCCAAAGTTGACTGGGAAGTGCTCAAGGATTTTTTTAATCATCGAACTTGTTTCCTTCAAAATCTAAATCGGAAATTCTTGCTTTAAATTATTTTTTTTGTGGAAATGGCTCTTATTTTGGGGAAAAATGTGTTTTATTCTTAAAATTGTAGTGATTAAATGAAGGTTTTAAACTCGAATTTGCTTTATCTCTAGTGGCGTCGGATTTTTTTGCGCGGAATTTTTTTCTGGGTGCAATTAAACTCTGGACGCTTTAGAAAGACTGCCAAAACTAACTTTAAGTTTAAAAATGCTTCAAAAAGTTTAAACCGAATGCTGCCACTAATTAAGGCACGGCAAAAAATCGGAAATCAACATTAATTTTTTTAAATAGATCGTTTATGAGGTATCAGTGACGCCCTGATGAAGACGTTTTCGAACAAAAGTAAGCTATGTACAATTTCATATACCAGTTTACGTGATACCAGTCAATGATTGAAATTCCGGCCTGATTTCGCTACCTATTACTTTAACAAGGAGATATTCTCATTGATTTAATAAAATAATGTTTTCTTTAATTTCTAGGACAATTGTCTGGCATTTTGGTCATATCTGATAACTTCCACTGGCTATTTGACTACAGAGCCGGGTTTTTTATTATCCAGTATTTTAAACCGGGTTTCACTGGTTTATCGAAAACACTACGATTTTAAATTAACAAGAAAAAAGGGTTCAATTTATCTGTACCGTCGTATTTCTTATAAGGACACAACGGGGCCGAAATTTGACCAAAAGCTGGACGTAATTTGAAAGATTAAGTAATTATAACTTTTCAGAACGAATTAGATCAACTTTTTTGACTGACGAGCAAGCTTAGCAAATGTGCCTGTTCTTATTGGGTGGTAACAAAATCGAACAAACCAGGTGCTTGTAGTGAAGAGCAACTCGCCAGTTTTTCCAAATGTGCTACGACCGGGTAAAAATGCGCCCCGACCAGAAGAAACTAAACACTCGACCTCTAGAATTTATTTATGTGTTCTGTTGTTAAAAAAGCAAGGGTTACGGTGAAGGTTTCCGATGGCTGCGAAATTACATCAAACCGTAAACCCATTAACCGCAACAAATAGAATTCTCTATAAATAAAAAAAAACTTGCATTAATTATATATAACAAGATTAATTACTATGTTCCAATTTCTCTAATTTTTTTGACTTTCAAACATTTTTTTTAAGAAAGCCCCCTTTTTTCCTCTTTTTTTTCCAAAAACAAGGGGAATTTTTTTAAAAAGGTTTTGTCGGCATATTTGTACCCATCAAGTGGATAGAACCTTAAGTTTAAAATCCCCGAATAGGCCAAGAAAAACAAAAAAATGTTAGAACTTGTCGAAACGTATCCAAAGGAAAAGCAGTCAATCAAAATTAAACGCAGTGTTTTGTACTTTGAACAATGCCTAACTTTTCCAAACCAAAAGTTAGGCATTTCTGAAGGGTCTCGAAAAAATTTCTGTGATTTTTTTATTTTTACCATATAACTGATAATCATAAGTTATCTGATGATAATTATATTATGATATATAATTTTAACAATAAAAATATATTTTTGCATTAAATCGGGTTGATGGATTTTTGGCGATGGACATTTTTTGATTTTTATAATTACATACAAAACGCAAAAAAAAAATTACTTAATTTTGCGATACTACGTTTAATCAAACTTCTAATCATATTTCAAAAACCTTAAATTATTTCCAGCATGGATATTTTATGTTTCTTATTGCTACTTTCCTGCTAAAACATACCACCGCCTTAAATTTGGTTCAATGCCCTAAAATTGCAACATAAAAATATAAACTTTAAAAACTGGTTTCGTCAAGTTGTATACGTTTAAAACCTCGTGGGAAATTTCTCGGTTCTCCAGCCATTCTAAGAAACAATACAAAATCTTGATTAAATTCTTCATTTTTTTTCGTTTATTTCTTTTTAAAATGTGTTCTTAAAGAAGCAAGAAAGTTTGATTATTTTCATCTTGTTCATATATCGATGAAAGGTCCGTAGGATGATTGACTTTCTCTGTTCATCCACAATTTATCGTTGCGGATGTCGAATTCATTCCTGATATCAATAGCATAAATCAAAACTCCTCGAATAGGAAATTGTTTGGAGGCTTAATTTCTGAAAATAAAAAAAAATTTATCTGAAAAAAAACCACAATAACCAGCATAATGTGGATTGAAGGCATTTAAAATCCCTTTACCTGATTGAAATCTTTGTATTTTAAATTTCTTTGAAAATGAAAAAAATTTGAATTTTGAAAACCGCTATTTTTCGTTTTGGAAAGGTCCTTAGGCGGGATATAAATTTAGCGGATTTATAAATAATAATTCAGTCGCAGTCGAATGTTCTCGAAACGGTAAAATTTTAGAGTGGTTCACGTATAATGTTCAGATCTCGAGAATACTATTTTTTTGTTGCAGGGATATACTGGCATAAGTAACTTACTCTGTATAACGGCATTAATCTAAAAGTCAGCAAATTTTGCCGTGTTTTTGAAAACCGTCGTTTTTAGATTAAACTGATTTACTGTTATTACCGTCACTCCACCCGTAACGAAAATAGGCTATTTGCCGATATCCTGAAAATTAGACGTCAACACTGTTCAAATTTTTTAATCGTTTAAAGAAAATTTCGCCCGAATGGGTTCTTATCAGCCGCTAATTTATATCGCCGCTTAATTTTAATGGAGATTATATGTGCCTAGGACACCTTTCTTGTTCATGTTTTAATCTGAATGACTAAAATAAACTTTCGAATTGGCAAAAAAAAATAAAATTTCCCCGTAATTCCCCGTTTTGCCATCCCTTTTTGCGCTCGTCCTTTATAACAGAGTTTAACTTGTGCACGGCTTATTTTCTAAAAATGTATTTCAATTTCTGAAGCTTACTAAAAAGTCGATAATATATTGTATTATATGTTTAAAAAATTACATTTATTTCTGGTGAAGTCTTTAAAAATAAAGTTAAAATTGGATTCAAGTAACTTTTACTATAAAATAAGTGTCGACACTTGTACAGTACGAGAACATTTTTAGTGGAGGAAATAGTGCAGTGAAAAAGGGAGCATCCTTTGGCAGTAGGTATCGAGAAATTTTGGGTCTCCCCAAAATAAGGGGGGTGTGGGGGTATCCCGCCGCATATAAGATATCATGGGATTTACCTTAAGCGAATACATCAACTAAACTATAAACGCAACAATAAAATTAATCAAAAATAAAAAAACTGTGCAAATATATACAATATGGAGATATGACCACATTATGAGCCATTTTGAGTTTGCCACATTTGGTGTCAGATTACAAATTTGACCCTTCAAAAATGTTTGCCAATTTATTTCCAAAGACTTTGTGTGAAAAATAAATGCTATATAGTCCAGTTCTCGAGAAATTTGGCCGATAACTGTTCTAAATGCCAAAAACTCTGTTTGATGCTCTCTAAGGGGTCATATTACATCAATATTTTTTTCCAATTATATTTTGGAACCGCAATGAAATTATCTTTGTCTACTGTATGTGTAATATGACCCCATATGAGTCATTTTGAAATTTGGACCCCATTGGCTGGCATATCTACAAAAATTGTTACCCCCCCCGAATTTTCGACAAAAAAATTCAAGACATTTGGTAAAAAATCGAACACATACCTTCCCCCGTTGTCTCGAGGAAAACCCGTTTTTAAGATTTGGACCGGGTTAACCGGTCACCCGGTGCTTCAAAAAAGTAATTCGCAGAGTATCACTCATTGGCTGCTGATACAATTGGAATTTCACTGGATTCGGAGAGCCATCTCCGAGACATTCGATGCCAACTGATGCTTTACCAAAAAAAATATCGCCTGTATTATATTAAAAATACATATTTCTGGTGAAGTTTTTTGAAAATAAGTTAAAATTGGATCCAAGGTAACTAGGCAGAAAAAACGGATAATTTTGCGTGGATTTTACGTTTTAAATTGCCTATTTTAATATCGGAGATAATCGTTTCTGTTTTTTTATATGGCGAAAACTAATATATATTGTTGAGCTTCTAGGATTATTACAATCATTTTTCGAACAAAAATATTCACTGCTTAAAAAACTTTGTTTCGGGAAAACTGACTTGTAATAATCGAAAGCCACAATAATATATTAGTTTCGCTAAACAAAACGCATATAGTATATCTTCAAAACACAATGACAATATCCTTTTCTCCTGCTTTTCTCACTCCGCGTCATAACTGGGTTTTGGCAGAAAGATTGACCATCAAATCACAACGATTCCTTTAAATAATTGAACAATCGTGCTGATTTGGATTGGGTCAGTATTTTTTCTGACATCAACAAGTTATGGCGCGGAGTGAGAAGGCAGTAGAAAGGGATAATCTGCGATAAGCTCGATCTCGGCAACGGAATTCTAATAATGAAAATAAAGGCTCTTTCGTACTTAGAAAGAAAAATAACATAGACCAATATTTTTCTGTTTTCAAACTTTAATAACCCATTTGGTGTGAAATTACTTCACTGTACCAAAGATGCCTTGGGTATGACATATGTTATATGCGTATCGTGCCATGGCGTATTTTTAGGAAACAGTAAAGTACGTTTTGCAGGACAAGTATTTTCTTTAAACCTTAGGACGCGTGTTACTAAAGACACTTACTGCACCATCATACCAAAATTGTCGTATTGGTTTATTTTCATTTTTTAGATATGTCTCCATTATTAATGTAGCATCTTTTATTGCGAGCCACTAACTTTCAAAATACTTAAAACATTTTTTCACGCACTGATATTACTATCTAAGGAGTGTTATCGATATATCGGTTTTACTTCTGGTGAGTTTGCGTCTTTTTAAGGGGGTAGCGGTCGTAACTCTTTTAGGGGTAGCAGGTCCGTACTCTTTTTAGGTACTTTGAGGGTGTGGAAAATAGCACGGAATTGCTAGGGAACACTCAGAAAGCATAAACTTATTGCAAAAAACAAAAGTTAGAATTTTCATTTATTTGAGAATTTTTATTGATATACAATAATAATTACTCAAGTAGTTTTTTTTTCAAAAACATTTGAAACCGAATTTGGCGACCAGAAAACGCAAAAAAAATATCAAAAAGCTTGTATAGCGGAATTTTTCTTCTCGGCATTCACCGAAGCCTTTAATTTGTGAGTTACTTTTCGACTAATCGACGACTTTTATGTTTTCAAGTTTTCACTTCGGTTTACTAAAATGCGCTTTTCTAGAATTGAAAAAAAATTCGAAAGATTCTGCCTTCCGGCCAAAAACCGAAATATATTTCTCCGCGTCTTCTCAAATTTATACTGCATTCTGAAATTTAACCTTCGGGGAGTAGTACTTTGTGAGATAGCGAAAAACCTGGAAATTTAGCGGTTTTTTGGAAGTTCTAGAAATACTAGTTTCCGAATTTCAAAAAATTTGCTTCGCACCCAAATAACGGAGCATTTATTGTTTCTGTGGTTCATGCCAAGTTTGAGTTAGAATGAGTATGCGGCTCTGGAAGAGTCTATTTGAAATTTTGATAAGGCTTCTTAGACTCGCCGCATTGGTTGGGTCAGCCAAAGAATTTAGTTCTGATAAATGAGTTTTGTAGATTTAAAAAGAGAGATTTACAAATCGCTATTCTAAAAAGTTTCAAGCAGTTTAGTATTCGTGGTAAAGTGAAGTACAAAGGTTCCATTTTACGACCGCATACCCCTTAAAAGTCTTTTAAATGTTCAAAGTTTTAATGGTCCCACATAATTTTTATGCTTCTTTGATACTGTATGATATCGATAGACTTTGGCTATATATGTTGAGTATGTATACGAGGTGTAAGATCATAAACAATTTAAGTGCGGCCATGTTAATAAAATGAGTGATTTATTTCAATTTAAAAATTGTTTTCATTTTAAAATCATTAAAAAAATCGAAAACTTATAAGAGAAATAGTTTTTTTTGTGTTCGAAAAATATATGACTAATCGTTGCCTTAGTTTGGCTTAAATAGAAAAATTAGAACAAGATGGATTTTAGTGAAAAAAGAAGATCTGACTGCGATTTTTCCCGTCGAAAAGTTGTTGCTGCAATTGACTTTCAGTGACGTCCGTAGTCGCTATGAAATGAGGAAAAACTGAGAGCAAGAATTTAAGATCGAATATTCATATCGTTTTTTGTAAGACGATATTAATAAACTTGCAGCTTTTCGGGTGTTATTCGCGCTACAAAGAACCTTTAATTATGCACATAAAAAATTTCCTAATTCTCAAAGTTTTTTTTATAAAAAATGGTCAAAAGTAAAGAAAAAACATTCTTGTTTGAGATAAAAAGTTGACTTCAATTTGCGTTTTGATATAAAAAATGTCCTGACTTATTCAAAAGAATGCCGCCTATACACCCACAAATTTAATTGGGAATTTTGCAAGAATGATTTTTTTTAAATGAGTGCCTAAATGGCACTAACCGAATGGTGCAACAAGTTTTGTAATTTTCTCAATGTTTAGGTCGCGTTTTTTTATTCGGTAGGCCCACCTAAGGGTATCTGTTCTGAGGGAACTAGACTAGATAGCGACAAACGGTTTTTTTGGCTGAAGGGGTATACGACTCTGATTAAATAAAGGCCTTGAAGAGGGCATTAAAACATGCTTTGAATTGATACGGTGGTGAGAATTAAGTGTACTAAAGGAACCAATCATCAAAAAAAAATTTCGAAATTTTCGCATTTTTTTCTAAGTATTTTAAAAAGATGAGGTTAAAAAATAACGTTTGCTCAAATTTTGACCACTAACACTTCAAAATATTCGACTTTGACGTTAAGGCAACTTTCTCATCAGTTTTTCACTGCTTTCTTTTTGAGGCCTACTTTCGAAAAATCGAAGCACTTTTTTCGGAAAGTTTTTCGGGAAAATTGACCAAAAAAATCAGCTATTTCAAGTTCTAGCTCGGAAATTGCAAAAAAGCTCTCCTTTATCTCTTTAAAATTTTCTGAGGAATACTTGATAAAAATTTAGCTATTGTTGCAAAAATCTGGCGAGGAGATAGATTTTGAAGTCATGCACTCTGTTAAAAATCTCGGGTATTTGGCGTTCTAGAATTGTTCAGGTCGCCGGATCGAAAAAGCTCTCCTTTAAAAAAATTTTATATACTACCGTTACGTGATCTGTGGAAAATTTGGGCTCAATTGGATATACCGTCTGGGAGGAGATAGATTTTTGAAAATTTTTGAAAACGTCACCTTTTACGATACTGTACCTATGGTGTGATGGTCAGAAATTATTTGTGATGTACTTTTCGCAAGATTTAAGGATAGATCTACAAATTAGCATTTTTCGGTTTCTCGATGAACTGTTAGTTTTCAGTATATTTCACTAGAAAATGTCAAATCAGAGTCGTTACCCCCTTAATCGGATTTGGGAACGAGGGAATTTTTTTCTTTTTTCCGGTGATTACCGGTAATTCGCAAAAAATTCAGTTTTTCAAGGTTTTTTGAGCAATTTCAATGACTCATTTCCGTCACGTGATAACCTAGAGAAGCCAAAAAATTTCTACCGCATCTTTTTTTTCCTAGGTTTCACATGCAGAAAACCATTTGTCGCTATCTTGTCTAGTTCCTCCCAGTCTGAAATGGCAATGGGCAAACCGATAAAAACGACCTTAGTAATGTAATCGCGCTACCATCCCATTAGTTGACATACGAGATTTAATAGATCCAGAAAATTTAATGACCCGTGATTTCTGCCTGATTTTTTATGAAAATTCAAAAAAACCAATACCAGTAATAAAAAAATTTTGGACTTTTGATTTGCGCAAATTTTCATTAATTTTCTAAAAAAGTCGACAAAAGATTTGAAAAATAAAGATTTTTATGATTTTTCGACGGTTGTTCGAAAAATATGTAGGCATTTACTATGAATTTAGTATTGAATTAGGCATTTAGTATGAAAATAGAAGTTGCTAGTTGTTTTTGTTTTTACCCACAAGATTTGAAAATAAAAAACAGAAAAAATTTTGGTCGAAAAAATGGCGGAAAATTTTCATAATGCTTTTGAGTTTTTGTAAATTTTTACGATTTTTCAAAGATGAAACCCGAACTCAAAATCTATCGAATTTATTTTCAGGTTCAGAGTTCCATATATTAGAGAGATACGAAAAAGTGTAATTTGACCCCTTTAAGGGTTGTCATATGAAACAAAAAAATTTCTCACCAAAAAAATTCTGAGAAAAAGTTGTAGTAAGTGTTTGAAAAAATTAGCTTCGAAGAACGTAGGTGCGTTTTCTCAGAACGACGCTTTCAAATTTTACCGGTCAATTTCCTGTATCACCGGACAATCCGTTGAGAAATGCAAAAAATTCGGGTCATTAATTTATCCTTGGGCTGTAGGGGCCGAAATCTGGTTTGTGATTATCTCGTTCCGTTCTCAAATGGCAGGGACAAACTGAGTGGGATTAACCTAAAAAAAAGTTACCTTAAAGGGGGTGTCAAGGCAATTGGACCGTGTGTGTGTTAAAACTGTTCGCCTCAAGGAATTAACACGGAGACAGTAGGTAACTTCATTTACTTTGTATGCAAAGACAAGGTATTTGATTGAATCTTTGAGATTAAAAAAAAATATTTCCATGTTTGGAAAATAGGCTGTCCCAACCTCTAGAAAAGTGCCAAAAATTAATGATTTAAAAATTTTGACAGCCTTCGTGCATGACCCAATTTTACGATTTTTCACAAAATGATTCCATTTGATTCACGTGAGCGAATCGCGGCTCGGGCCCCGGAATTTTGATTTTTGTCTAGGTGGCGCTAAATCGCAAAAATGAGCATTTGGGTTTTTTTTAATTTGTTTCACAGCATTCATTCTTGGTCGCACATTGTTCGACATTTCTGGCTCAACTATGAGAAGCGTTAGGGTGAAAATCGACGCTCGGCCCCGAATTTACATTTCTCGCCTTAGTTTGCCTACAAATCGCGCCGAAAGTTGGCGCCGACCTGTTGTTTGCGTTTTCTAGCCTACCACCAGTCAATTTTACCAAAAATGTTACCAGCCATAATCTTTAGAATTTTGCGACGGTCATTTTGCGCTTAATATTGAACTGATTGAGAAAAATTTTTGGTAAATTTTGAAATTTTGGTCAAATTTGAAATTTTGATTGGAAAAGTTTTAGAAACTCGATTGCAAAAACATTTCAAAATTTTTTCTACGATTATAAACAGCTAGTAAAAATAATTCGATTGTCACTTGAATTTTGTTATTAATTTCCGTTCTTGGTTACATGATTATTTTTTCCTTTGATCATGTCACAATGCTTCATAATTAGTAAGTGTATAGGAAGATTAATTAGTGAATTAACAGTTGAACTTTTGTGATCAAAAGTTTCCGTTTTGGATTGATATTTTAATGTATTTTATCAAAAGTACTTTTGATCAAGTGTCAACAGCTGTATATAATGTTGAGGACCATATGTAGAATTTTTTTCGTTCACAGATGGACGTTCGTCAACATTTTATATAACTTCAATTTTCAAATTCAAATCAACACGAGTTGTGGTAGACTAAAAAACAACACTCAAATTTAAATCGCGGTTTTGTAAAAAAATGCCTAAACCGAAACAAAGAGAAAAGTACTTGTGTGTGGCTGCTCGTCTCCGGCGTTTTTTGCGAAAACGAATCATTAGCACAACGCCTATTGAAAATAAAAATCAACTTTCCAGGCTTCAAAATTCAAATTATCACGTTATCAAGTTTAAAAATTTCTCAACATCTAAAAAATTTTGAATTTCAAAAATTTTCAAATTCAAAAAAATTTTGAATTCAAAAATTTTTCAAATTTTTTAGTCATAGATAGAACTTTTTTTTATAATTCTTGGTTATCGTATATGTTTTGAACCAAGAAAAAATATTTTTCCGTCGTTGATTTTGAGAGTTTGGAGACAGTATAAATGAGGTCAAAATCAAGAATTCAAGAAAAATTCGTAGAGGAGATAAGAATTTTTGCTTGAAGGCCAATTCAAACTTTCTCGTGGTCGACTTACTCCTAAAATATTTAATTTTTTCAATTTATACATGGGAAGACCTTAAAAAGGCTTTTTCGCCTTGACCACCCCCTTAACCAACTTATCAGCCTATACCTTATCAAGAATACATATGGTATACTTTTTGATAAAAAGTATACTTTTTATTAAAAATAATGAGAGTTTGAAACCACCCCCTAGGGGATTCAAGATGTTTTTCGAATTTCAATAAATTTTTTAAATCAATATCAGGAAAAAAAAACGATTAAATGACCTTTTAGTTCTTCAAAAATGATCAAAATTACCGCAAAAATTTGAGCATTTTTTTATTTTCAACAACCGCGTTTTTTCTTGCTATCAGATACAAAATAACGGGCTTTCCAATATTCGATCTGTAAACAATTATTCCACAGCGGGTCTTTTTAAAACATTTTTTCCATTTCAGAGAAAATGTCTGACCAAGATGAAAGTACAGAATTAAACCAGAATCGAAACGTTGAGATGCGAAACTCATCTGAAACAAATCACTAGGACATGTAGTCGCATTACTGTTGCGATTCCAATGATGCTAGAAAATTTGGGTAAAAATTCGGACTATTAGAAGATAGGTAGAAATAGTTCAGTTTTTTAATTTAAAAAGACATGCGTATATGATCTAGGTGCGAACCGGGAACCCAAAGAACAAACTAATTGATAACTATGGCTACCAAAAGAATTAGATTTTAGCATAAAAACTTTTTTTATTGGTTTTTATCATAACAGCGATTTCCACAAACATATTTGATATATTGACTAGAGCTTACAGTAGAAGAGCTTTGAATGGGACGGCGAGCGGGCTCCAATTTTTGCTTCAAGTTAAAGTTATAAAAATTAAAATTTTTAGCGGTTTTTATTATCTAAGATTAATTTTATACTAAATTTTTATAAATTTATTAGAAACAAAATGGCAGAGTTGAAGCTTCGCTTCGCGTCTATTAGAGCTCTGTAGCTGAATAAATATCTCCAAAAATCTGTTCGATTTTTTTCGCTTTTTTCGCTCGTTTAAAATTTCTCCGTTTTATTATATTCCCTTTATCACACTTGTTTGTAATATGCCCGGTCCTGATAAGTAAACGTATCTACGTGTTTTTAATAGTAGTAGGCGGGAATTACAATAGTGTGATTAAGGGATATTATCACTGATTCTTGAATTTTCTCATTTTAAATTCTCGGGAAAATGTTTTCATAAACTGTTTTTGTTGGATTTTGAAAATTATTAGAAATGACTATTCAGGTATTAGCCTTGTTTTGGGCTCGACCGGTAACACCCTAATATCAGGATAACGTTTTTAAATCTGAAAAGTCTCAAAAATGTTTTTAACTGATCAATGATACGTTTTAATGAATAATTAAGTAAATGATTTTTTTATTGTACAGTAAATTTCTGAGGGCACCGGTTAGATCGCACAAAAAATATTTTGAATCGGAAATTTCATTTCGGCATTTTGAAAATGACTCATCTGATTTGGTTTATAGATAGCTCAAACTGGCACAAATAGTCTATGTGATAATAAACATAAAAAGAATTTTGGTCCGAATCGAAGTATTTCTTAATTTTTTCTTGAGATAACTGAAATTATTGAAATTATAATTAAAATAATTTCAATTATCTCAAAGAAAAATAAAAAAAAATTAATTCGATCTAACCAAATTCGTTTTTCTGGTTATTATTAACTAGATATTTGTTCTCAGTTGAGCTATCTAGAACTAAATCAGATGAGTCATTTTCAAATGCCGAAGGAATTTCCATTTCAAAAAAAAAATTTGTGCGGATGTACGTGCCCTCTAAATTAACTATCGGTATTAATAGATTGCGTTCTTCTTAAACACACTTACTGTAAAAATACAAATTTGCTGAAATTAAAAAATAATTTAGCCATCGATAACCCGTTGGACAAATTTCGATATTTTCGACTTTCAAATGCTCTGAGATGAACGCACAGGGAAACTTCCCTTATTTACCATTATTATTTCGCTTATTCAATCAATTATATTTGCAATTATTATGCAAACCAAATCAGGAAATTATACGACTTTAATCTGTGAGTACGCTGAAACCAGTATACGGGGGGAGGCCCCATATCACAGAAAACAAACTAGCAATTGGGCACGATTTTTAGCTAATTCCCTGACCATGCCTATATCGCGCGAAAGAGCGATATCGCCGAGACATAAAATATTATATTTTTTTATTCTATCATAGATAGTTTTTTATGACGTTTTCGGCCTTAACAGCCATTATCGGCGTGAAAAAGAATATTTTTTTTTTGTGGAAAAGTTGGGTCAGCAATCCAGCTCAGAATTCGCGATAAGATACTCTTTCACACCGTAATGGCTGTTAAGCCGAAACGTCAATAAGAAAAACTATCTTTGATAGAATAAAAAAGTATATTTTACAACTTACTCTGAGTGCGTCATGGAGATGACGTACAAGCAAGGGTTAAAATTTCCCACAAATTCTTTATACGGACAGGCCTGGAGCAGAAAAGTTTGTCAAGACTTTTTTTTCAGCTGTCCGTCTTAAAATCTTGCCTATTTGTTTTAAACGGACAGGTAGGAAAAAAAGTCTTGACAAAATTTTCGGCTCCAGGGCCTGGCCTGTCCGCATATAAAGAATTGGAGAAACTTTTTACTTGCTTTGTAACTTCTGATGCTTATGATTCTAGGACGTCCCGGTCCTGAACCTAGATAATATATATTCTATTACTTTTAATAAAAAATTCAACTGAAGGAAAATATAAAGGCATCTGGCCTATTTAATAGTTCTTTTTTAAAACTGCGATTTCATAATGACCCCAAATTATTTTGAGATATTTTTAGATGGCCACTTTAAGGGGTATCTTTTTCCGATAATAAAATGCTTTATTTTCCAAGGACTGTGTTGCGACATTAAAATAGTGTTCAAAATGGTAGGTAAGAAAATTGTTTTATACCTTGTTTACAAATGGAGATAAATAATCATACGGTCATTTTATTTCAAAATTTAAAATGTTCTGATTAGTGGTGAAAAAAAAACTCCGTAACAACTAATAGAAAGTTTTAAGCGGCAACCACGGGTAGGTAAACTACAAAGTTAAGTGTTCCCGTTATCGAAAGCGGGCGTTAATTCACGTTCGAGAACCAGCTGGACTAAAAGTTGAGACTTTGTGTACTTAGGAATAAATAAAGTTGGATAGCGGTTGTTTCGTCATTATGTTGTTTTCGCGTTTCATTGAACGTAATCGAATCCAGGAATGGCACTCGAGCAGATTTGCAGACGCGATCGAAATTTCGCTCATTTCAGATTTTTTTGCTGTGTTGGCTGAACGGAGTAGGATAGGAGTTTGCACATGGGGAACTAACTAATTTAAACTGGTGGTGATGCTGACGTATTACCAGTTTCTTAAAATAAATTTTTATAGGGTAAAAATAATATTTTGTATATTATTTTTAATGTGGAGGATTTTTTTTTATATTTATGTTGTGTATGTCGAAATATTCGAAACAATAACAACGATGATGATGGGGTACAGACCCAGTTTTTTTATTACAATACTCCTGATAATTTCACATTTTATTTCGTCAGGATATTTAAAATCATTTTTTGTTTTCATGACCATTTATTGTTAGTCAGTGGCTGGAATGTTAATAAAAGATTCGCATGGTTTTGATATTCATTTTAAGGAACTGAGAACTGTTCTTGTTCTTTTGAGACTTTTTTTGGTAACGTTCGAATCTCGGTGGCCCCAATTTTTCTTTTCCTAAAATCGCCGGAAAAATTGAAATTTGTCATGGATGATTTTTAAGGAGAGATCTGAGTATATAAACTCCCATACTTTCTAAGCTGTTAATTTTAAATACTTGCTGGATGATGCTGAATAAAGCGAAACGTTAATTAGAAATTTCCTGATAGTTCGTGTGAAATATGCTTGATATTTGACTCCAGGACACATCGGAAGGTGTTCAAGAACACTCTGGATAAATTTTGAGTACCCAGAAAATAAACTTTGGAATGAGCAAATCCCGATTATTACGTTTTGTCCATAACGGTAACGGGTCATGGCCGGAAAAAAAAGAAAAAAATTCAACACTTACAAATTCGGTTAAGATCACATGCAAAAAGGCGTTTGTCGCAAAGAAATTATCTTTTTTGATGTTAGATAAATGAAAAAACAAATACAAGTCCGGGTGAAGATATCGCCCTAAGAAATCGATTTGTTTTTGTTTCGATTAAATTAAATGCCTTTATTTTCAAAGACTGTGTTGGACATTCAAAATTGGTTCAAATGGTTAAGGTAAAGAAAATTGCTTTTATACCTTGTGTTACTATGGAGAAAAATAAATTTTATTTCTAATTAAAATTTGCTATTTCGATTTTAAAGTCATATTTCCAGATTTTTAACTAAAAATAAGCATATCACATTATATGTACAAAAATAAAATTTGGAATAGCAAACTGAATTTCTCGTGTGAAAACTTACAAGAAAAGTTATGTTTGAAAAGTCTTAACACTATTATTAAGAAGTAACCTTTAATTGTTTTGTATTGATATTAACATGCTGTTTTTTGTTATTAGGAGTGGCGCGCGCGGTATTTTTGTGCATTACTTGCGTTTGGAATCTTTTCCAACAAAAATTTGTCTTTCTCAAATATAAGTTAACGATTTATTAGACGTTTTTTACGAAGACGATTTTTTGGGATGTTTGTTTAAATTTTACGAAAACGTAAATAGTGCAATTAATTTGACGTGAAACGTCTTCTCTATTTAGTTTTATTAATTTTTTCAGAAGATGAATGAAGGTTGTATTACGACTCCGCCAGTTATTAGCTGCTGTGAGAAAATTTCTAGGCCACCGAAATTAAAATTTCGTAAAGATCGTGGACCAGCTTTATTAGGAATTAGAACTTAATTTCACAAACATAATCATTATAAAACAGAGTTGCAGAGTTTGTAAACAATATTTGGTTTTTCATTTTTAATTTTTTTAAGTAACCCAATCATTTATGAATGACTATTACTTAATACACATATACTTAAGTTATAGACCGTTCAAAAGAAGTGAAAAATGCCCAGCAAATTGCTGTGTTAGCACCAGAAACCTTTCTTAAAGTGCTCTACCGGAAAAAAAAGACCTCACCAATCATACGTGACACTTCAGATCCGAGGTTTTCAATTCTGGTGTTTTACCGGACAGTTTGCCAAAAATTATCGGTTTTTCACCAGAAAAAAAACATCGAAATGACCAGTTAAAATTCGAATAGGAGTCATATCTAATGACTCATATGACATGAACTTCAGTATCAAAAAGACATTCGGTACTTGTCTTTTAATGAAATTGTGGCCATAAATTATGGCCCATAATTTAAGCTTTGAGGGCTATGGTCATTGTAGAGCCGTTTTTTTCGATTTTATTGTTCATTTCGATTGTTTTTTATCACTGATGAGTCATGATGATATTGACCGAATCATGGCATGAATGAGATCAGCCCATCGAAAAAATGAGACCTGTAATTCCCGTTTATCAATATTTTTTGTAGTGACACTTTGTGTTTTCGCCGATTTCTTTATTCAACCATGGCATAAGGCAGAAGTTTGGAGATAATTCTTGTATCAATTAATCTGGTGGAAATTCATTCGATTTATAGGGAATCTTGTTATTGTCCATATATTGTGTCGGAACATTATTAGAGGTAAATTACATGTTAAGGCTCTTTACATAAGTGTGGCAGAACCGTCCGAAATAACAATTAAAAAATATTATAAAAATTTCAATAGTATATTGCATTTTTTAACGTTTCGATTTTTTTTTATTAAGGGAGTCCCCCATCGCGGAAATTAAATTCTCGTGAAATTTGGACATAGTTAATTAAAGCAAAAAAAATAGACAAGTGGAATGTCCTCGCGGACCAGGAACCCACCAGGTGGATCGTGCTAGGGATAAAAAACCAGTAAACACTTTCCGATAAAATATTTCTGGACATTCTTCATGGAATATCATTTATTTTACGTAGACTCCCGTTGATACAGTACGCAAAATGATTTTTTTTTGTTATTTGATTCTTCTCTTAAAAATTACTAGTGGTAGATAAGTCTAAAACCTTGTTTTAAAGTCACTCAAATCAAAATTTCTCGAAATCCGCTCGAAAACTTTTTTCTTGTTTTTCACATATATTATACAATGAAAACCTTGCCTGATTTAGTATGTAGTGCGTTTCCCGGAATTTGCTTAGAACAAAGTACAGCGCCAGAAGCGAAGGGGTGTGGCCCGTTAATCGGTTTTTTTCACATAGCAAAACCTTGTAAAACCTTTGATAAAAAAATATTTCGGAACATTAATTATGAAAAGTTATTTATCTTTCGTGAGAACTCACCGTTAATACAGTATGCAAATAAATTTTTTTTTGTTATTTAATTCTCTTCTAAAAATACAGTAGATAACGTCTAAACTTTGTTTTAAAGTTCACTCAATCAAAATTTCTTCGAAATCCGCCTCTGAAAACTTTTTTTTGTTTCAACTATATATTTATACATTGAAACCTGCCTTGATTAGTATGTAGTGGTTTCCCGGAAATATTGCTTAGAAGCCAAAAGTTACAGCGCCAGAGCGAGGGGTGTGGCCACGTTAATCGTGTTTTTCACTATGCAAAACCTGTAAAAACTTTTGATAAAATATGGTTTTCGGAACATTAATTATGAAAATTATTTATCTTTCGTGGACTCACCGTTATACAGTATGCAAATAAATTTGTTTCTTGTATTTAATTCTTCTCTAAAATACAGTAGATAACGTCTAAACCTTGTTTTTAGAAGTCACTCAAATCAAAAAATTTTCTCGAAATCCGCCTCGAAAACTTTTTTTTTGTTTTCACATATATTATACACAGTGAAACCCTTGCCTGATTTAGTATGTAGTGCGTTTCCCGGAAATTTTGGCTTAGAACAAAAGTTTACAGCGCCAGAGCCGAGGGGGTGCCCCACGTTAATTCGTGGTTTTTTCACTTAGCAAAAACCTGTAAAAACTTTTTGATAAAATATTTCGGAACATTTAATTATGAAAATTATTTTATCTTTCGTGGGGACTCACCGTTAATAACAGTATCGCAAATAATTTTTTTTTTTATTGAATTTCTTCGTTATGATTACAGTAGATAACGTCTAAACCGATTGTTTTAAAGTCACTCAAATTCAAAATTTCTCGAAATCCGCCTTCGAAAACTTTTTTTTGTTTTCACATATATTATACAATGAAACCTTGCCTTGATTTAGTTATGTAGTGGTTTCCCGGAAATTTGCTTAGACAAATTACAGCGCCAGAAGCGAGGGTGCCCCACGTTAATCGTGTTTGGTCACTAGCAAAACCTGTAAAAACTTTTGATAAATATTTCGGAGTGTGTGTATGGAAAATTATTTATCTTTCGTGCAGACTCACCGTTAATACAGTACGCAATCAATTTTTTTTTTTGTTATTGAATTCTTCTCTAAATACAAATAGATTAACGGTCTAAAACCGTTGTTTTAAAGACTTTGTTGGCTTAATTATCATTAATAAAAGACGGGGCAATAAGTTCGGATGATTTTTATTTAGTTATTTTCTACCATAAAGAAAAACTTCTGCTGCCTTATTGCTTACCCTAAATTTTGTTTCAAGCTTGGTAACAGCCGATTTTTGAAATTGATCAAAAGACCTCAACTATACAAATGTGCCAGTCCCTCGATATCATGCAGCAACTTCAAGGAAGTAATATTTTCGCGACTAATACGGAGCTGTTTCCAGAGAATTTTAGAAAAAAAGGCGCTGCTATGAAAAATTAATATATAATGCAAGAATGTTCATTAAAATTTAGATGCCAAAATAATGCTAAAATAAAGCCCAGATGGACAAAATTTTAAAAAAATTTAACCATTGGTCAAGTATCCGAGAAAAATTACGAAGATAAATTCACATGCAAAAATTCATGCAGAAAATAACACGAAATAGCGGACGAAAATCATGTGAAGTTTTGTATCTAAGCAAAATTTACCGGTGAAACCACTTAATGATTAAATTCAAAGGCAAGGTTTCCATTGTATAATATATGTGAAAAACAAAAAAAAGTTTTCGAGCGGATTTCAGGATTATTGAATATAAGATTGACTTTAAAACAAGGTTTTAGACGATTATCTACTGCATGATTTTAGAGAGAATTAAATAACAAAACAAATTTATTTGCGTACTGTATTAACGGTGAGTCTCACAGAAAATAAATAATTTTCATATTAATGTTCCGAAATATTTTATCAAAAGTTTTTACAGGTTTTTGGCTAGTGAAAAAACACGATTAACGTGGCGCAGCCCCTCGCTTCTGGCAGCTGTAACTTTTGTTCTAAGCAAAATTTCCGGAAACCACTACTAACTAAATAGCAAGGTTTCATTGTATAATATTTTGTGAAAACAAAAAAAAGTTTTCGAGCGGACTTTCGAGAAATTTTGAGTTTGAGCTGTACTTTAAAACAAGCTGGTTTTAGACGTTATCTACTGTATTTTTAAAGAAGAATCAAATAACAAAAAAAAATTCATTTGCGTACTGTATCAACGGTGAGTTCCTACGTAAAATAAATGATATTCATAATAAGTTGGTTCGAAATATTTTATCGAAAGTGGTTTACTGGTTTTTTATCCCTAGCGCGCCACCTGGTGGTTTCTGGTCCGCGAAGAACATGTGTCCATTGTCCATTTTTTTTGCTTAATTAAACTATTGGTCCAAAATTTCAGAGAATTTAATTTCCGCCGAGGGGGACTCCCTTAAATTCATCTTCAGAATTCTGAAGATGATTTAATAAAAAATCGAAACTTAAAAAAAATGCACTATTACTATTGATTTTGATATACTTTATGTCTCACACCAAAAACAAAATAAAAAATATAGTGATAAACGTTTTTAGATGTTAAACACCTTCGAAGTGATGATTCATTAAGATAAAATAAAAGTTGCTTTGAAAAAAAGTGGTGTGCAATCACCGGGATTCGAAGGGAGTTTCAAAAATGTATTTAGCTAATCTTTGCAAGTTTAACTTTTACCGATAGAAAAAATTTTGAATGAAATAATTTATCGTCTCGGTTGATTTTTACTTCAAAATTACCTTTAAGACATTCTTTTAAGAATTTTGTTTGTGAAAAAAAAACGTTATTTGTTAAACAGAAATGGAATTAAGGGGGTTGGAGGTCTGAGCATTCAAGAGTTAAAGAAACAAAGTTAGATTCTCATAGAGAAAGTTTATAGCGTCGTATTAAATTCGTTTTAACATGAATACAATTATTTAACATAATCTAACTGACTTTGGAATTGGTTTACCTTGGTAATTAATAGTACACGTTTGTATAAAATCTGATTTTCCTCCGATTTTTGATTATTGGCCAAAAATGTTTTTGCTGCTAAAACCAAAGTACTGGATTTCTTCTATGGGACTCCTTCTAATAGGACAAACGACAGAATTTGCATTTTCGAAAAGTACGTTCGTCTAAGAGGACAAAACGGGCGTTAAAGTTGTAGTGAGAAACAAAAAATTTAGTTGAAAAAAAAAATAATACCCATAATATTAGCAAAATTTGATTTTTGATTTTTTTTGTTAGATTTGACGTAGTGGACAAAAGTGGGCGTTAGAATTAGCATGCTCCATCATTAATTTTTGAATTATAGAAATAATGGGTTGGATTCTTCTGAACTTTCTTGGGTATATTGGAAAATTTTTTTTGGTCTTTCACGTGATCAAATATAGGGGATTTTCGTATTTTTCAGTATTAAATTATTTTAAAAAAATGCCGCATCGGTAGTTTTGCGGTCAACGGCCACTCATTGATTGAAATTAACATACTTTTTGTAAAACAAAAATTTCGAAATAATGAATTCGATCCAAACCTCTATTTTTTCGAGAAAAAAACGTAAAAGTAAGAAAAAAGAGATGCCCATTTTGCCCAATATCTGCATAAAACCCAATATTTGAAAGTTCAACCCATGTGGTCGATTTTTTCCCCCATTTTGCAAAATGACCGATTGGTAGACACGCTAGTGATAATTGTATGTGAAAACACATTTTTAAAAAATTAACAATCGATAATATTAGCCAAAAAATTTAAATTTCTAAAAAAAAATACAAAAAACATTTCCAACTTTTTTCTCGAAATCTTCGTTTTTTTTGAAACAAAAAAATTAATCAGGAGTGACTATTACTCCCATTTTTTTAAAGTTGCGCCTAAAGTATTGCGCACATCTTGACTTGTATCTGTAGCTCTTCTAGGGCGATTTTTCGATTTTCTAGAGCATTTTTTAGTGATTTTTTTTAATGGACAAACGACACGTTTATCAGGTGGACAAAACGACAAAAAATTTTCATGTTCCTCTTAAACGAATACCACAGTAAATTTTTTTTTTTTTGAAAACGGAAGCTTGGTGAAATTACTTCAAAAATTATCATACTTTTCAGAAAAAAGTTGATGATCAAATTTGGAGCAAAAAGATGACCAAGTTGTTTCCAATTTTTGTGAGTTACAGTCCTATTTTCATTTGCGGTTTTGGTACGTACAGTACGCTTGAGCTGAAAGCGCCTTTGGCAAAAGCAGACATTTTTTCGAGGCTTTTTAAACATTTTTACACCCATCAACCTCCTTGAAAAATCATTTTTTTGGCTGATTTTGTAGTTCTTCTTGGAATAGTTTTTTCTGCTGGCAAAACCCCCATCAAAACTCAAATTAACTTTTATCAATGGTTTTATTTTGGCACCCTATCTCATGGTTGTTTAGGAAGGTTATTAATATTGTGGGCACGCCTTATTGGGGGGGAGACCCCCCCAAACCCCCTAAGTTTGTTCCGATGTTTGGCACCGTGATTTCTTTTTTTTCTTATTTTATTTTGATTGTTCATTGGTTCTTTTAGAGTCATGGCAATTATTTCATTGTGTTATTGCTGGATCTCTGACAGCTACTTAGTTGAGTCGAGTAAATTGCTCGTTGTTGCTGCATGGTGGTTTGATTATGCCCTTGTTCTTTTGGATTTTTAGCAAATCTTATTTTGAATTGGGAGTCGATGACAGGGAAAACCCTGGGAAATGGATACGACTTGCTTTTTACGTAAGTTTTCTCTTGAGAATAAGTAAAAAAAACTACAAAGTATGAAATTTCCTATAATTATGTAGGCTAATAAATATAGACTTTAATTATCTTTGTTATCCGACGGAAAAAATTTGGTCGGTATTTTTTTTTTTGGGAAGCGTATTTTATCTTTGGTTTCCACCATTAAAACGGTAAAGCCGTTATCGCGAAAACCGCTAATTGTCATCTAAATCATGTCATAGGATATGAAACTCATATTATATAACCCCATTTAGTGGTGTCATATTTAATTTTATGAAAGATTTTAAAACCAGCCTCCTAAAAACCAATAAAAATACAATCCATTGGTTCAATCGATATTGCAATCTGGCATTAATTTAATTATTTCTGTTCCTAAACCGCCTAGGACAACGGTAAATCTGTGGCTCATTTTTGTAAAAAATTCTTTACATGCCAGGAAATTTGCATTAACCTAAAAAAACTATAATTTTAGGGACTCCGGAAAAAAAGACCGGTCTTCTAAACCAGTTATAGACCGTATAAGTATTATTGTAATAAATAAAACATACTTTTATTAAAGCCAAAAGCGAGTAGACAACTTCTTAAACCCCCTCACACACGGAGCCATTTTGAAAAAACACCTTAGATTGAGACCCAGAAAGCAGGTACTTCTTGAGTAACTCACTTTGTTAGGAAATTTTCATTTTTGATCTGACTTATCTTAAGTAACTTTTTATTCTTCAAAATTGATTTCGTGATTGCGTGGTGTAGGTTGGGTTTTATTTTCGGAAAACAGCTTTAGATGGAAGGCCGAAAATTGCAGGTTATTTCTGAGAAAGTCACGATTTAGAAAATTTAATTCTGGATCTCCTCCATCATTGATTTTTGTTCTGACGTCTCTCATTTTCTCAGAAATGAATTGCGTAGGTTACAGGACACTTTGTAAATGTCACTATTCTACGGGGTTAATAAAGTCAAAATGTAAATTAAAGAGTATAAAAAGTTAGGTCTATCCTTAATCTCAAGGACTAAAGAACAGTAAAGTTGCAAGCACTTTTACTTTTCCCGCAATAAGCGCTACGGTAGCGTCCCCGAATGGCGTTTTATGTGTGAGAGGGTTAATAGCCTTTTTGTACGATTTAGCTTTGTTTTTTCGATTTATGTCTTAATTTTTCCCTCAGCCCCAAACATTTTTGAACGTTTCAAAATTTTCTCAAAAATGAATATCAATTTTTATAAAAGTACCATAATTTTTTTGGTAGAAGATTATTGAGGAAATTCTTAAGAATCTTAAAGAAATTTAATTTTTTTATTTAGTCTTATTTATTGGGCAAGATATTGGAGGAGCAATTTCTCGTTCTATAACAGGAGACGAAACAAGTTCTTCTTGGGGAGCTCATCTAGGTGGCGCTATAACTGGTTTAACCCTTGGCCTCTCGATATTGCACAATTTCACAGAAGTCCAATGGGAGAAATATGTCAAATGGATAGGGGTTGCGCTCTTTGCCGCCTCAATGATTTTTTGTATCGCTTGGAATATATTTTATCCTGGATATAAACAATATGACGATGTAGATCCTCCTTGCATGTACTTTGCACAATGTGACTCATCACTCGATTGTCCTTGATTTTTTAACTCGTCATTTAGTCGATTCAGTTGTTTTTTCTGCCAATTTTCATAATCATAAAACTTTTCTCTGGCTGTAGAGCCGTTTTTTCGATTTCCGTTTTTTACAGGACATATACACTGAAATATGAACAGAAAAAATCTCAAAAATTACCGGAAATCGAAAAGGTGGCACAAAGCCGAAAAAGTTTATATTATGAGGGGACAATGTCAAAATTTATTTGCAATGTCGATTTGGGCATTTTCACATAATTTTGAACTGATTTTTGGAGACAATTTCAATTAATTTGTTGCATTGGTAAAGCACAATATCACAAATTTGTTCAGTTTAATTTCACAAAAATTCTGACATTAAAAATTAATTTCAATTAATTTATGAAATTAAACATTTAATTCCTAATTTTTAGGAAATAAGCGATTTAAACAACGATAATGTACGTTAAATCGCGACATTGTCAAATTAATTGAAATTGTGTGCCAAATGTCAATGCAAAATTATGACCAAAATTCAAAGAAACATTTCTTTAAAAAAACAAGGGATAATACTAGGGTGTTACGCGTTGGGACAAAAACGGAGGCTAGAGGGGCTTTACAAAATCCAAGGAGGTCATTCTTCATAATTTTCTGCAAAGAATCCGAAAAAAATATTATCGAAAATTTACCAAAAATTTTGAAATGTCATAAACCAACTTTTTGCTCCAAAATTACTAAGGTAGTTTTTTTTATAGACGCGACAGATTGACTTTTCACCACAGACGAACCGTATGAGATATCATAAAACGGTTTTTTGCATTCAACTGGAAACTAAAAAAGCTTAGGCCAAAAATTTTTTTTTAATTTCAGAAATTTTTTTTCAAAAATTTGCAAAATTCGAGATTTTAAAATGGCCGGAAATGACCCAATATGGGTATCATACGAAACTAGAAGAAATTCTAAGACTAATGGCTGAAAAATAAAATTCCAAAAATTAAGTTTTCTTAATATTTTTCATAATGGCAAAGTGGTAAAAAGTCAAATCTGTCGCGTCTAAAAAAAAAACTACCTAAGGAACACGATGGGAGTACTCAAAATTCTTACTTTTGACTTTTTTCCCGGCTTAATTCCAACGCGTAACACCCTAGATAATACTCAATTTTTATTTATATCATTTTTGATCATTTCATTCTTATCTGAGCTGTTTTTCAAAAGTCACGAAATTAAAGACTTCTTTGAATCCCAGAAAATCTGTAAAATAGTAAAAAAACTCATAAGAGCTGTAANGAATTATCGCCGACATTTCATATTCTCAGATATTTTACTTTTTTGTTCTAGAAAATTAAAGTGAGAAAGCAAGGACATCATATCACGTGATACACTTGTCACAGTTGTCTTCAAAAGTTACATTTATGTCGTAAAAACGATGCACAAGTAATACTTGGCCTACGTCATGGTTTGTCCCGCTTTTGATTTTTATCTCATGAATCAAAAGTAATTTATAATAAGTCAAAAATTTGATGCGAAAAATCATGATTTTTGTATGAAAAATGTTTATTTTCCCTATTAAAGCAAGCATTATTACACTATTTTTCTCTTTATTTTAAGTAAATTTATTGGTAATTGAAGTACAACTGTGGACATTTTTTAATTGCTTAAATTCCTTTATGATAACTAAGTTTTTTTCATGGGATTACTTGAAGCTTGAAAATTTTAGAACTTTCACTTGCCGAAAAAATAATATCTGCCCCTAGATATCAATTAATTTTATTTTACTGTGATGGAATGCACAAAAACACTCTCCTAAAAACTGACTAATCTCACAATTTTGTTAATTTGATGGTCTAGTTCCGAAATAATTTTGTCCGGAAGTGAACATAGAGCGAAAATCCTAATAAGATCAAACTTCCCTTAATCTGGAAACAATCAATTCGAAAAAAATTCAATTATTTTTTTGGACCGAATATTAAATTCTTTATAATGGTTTGAAAGAAAAAGATTCTCGATCCCGTTTTTTGCCTTTTTTGGATGATTTTTAGGTATTGCTGGAGCCACAAGTGGGCTCTGTGCCTCACAAGGGTTTTAAAAATTACTAACAGTAAAATTGTGCTAAATTATAAAAATAAAATGAAAAAAAGGTTGTTTGGAAAATTTTGCGATACAGAAATCTTAAAAAAAAACTAATTTTTTGACTTTTGAACGAAAATATTGTGATCGGATAATATTTTATCTCGGTTTTCAAAGATCAAAATTAGTCTTTTTTTGTAAGATTTCTGCTTACCAAAAATTTTTCAAAACAAACTTTTTTTCCTTCTAGGAAAAGTTGTGGATTTTATTTTTGTATTCTTTTTCCTAAATTGTCGAATCAAATTTGAACACGATTGAGAATAAAATTCAAAATTTGGTTTGAAACTTAAAATCCACGCAAAATTCTCTCGGAATTCTACCTTGAATTTTAAATTTTAATTAAAATTCATTAGGTTTAAAAGTCTAAATTTTCGCCGGTCCGAAACCCTAAATATATTTCTTTAATTCCATCAATCGTTGATTTTTTTTCTATTTTTACGATCTAAAATAGATTTCACCACTTTTTGCGATTTTTCAATTGCTTATTTTAAAGACTGGTACAATAAATAGTTGTTCACTTCATGATGGAAAAATGTGTGATTTTTACACTTTTCTAGAAAATCTTAAACTAGAATTATCAGAACAGTCGTTTTCCAACTGCGCTCATATTGTTTTTGAGTTTCGGAATTTTAGATGAACTGTTCTGAATAGTACTGCCAGTACTTCAAATGACGGATATCGTTCGAACCACTACAAACATACAATTTTACCCAAGCCGAAAATAAGGGTGTGTTTTAGAATATAGTCGTACTATAGGGAGTACTTAGTTTTTAGGCTTTTTTTGCGCTTCAAGTTTTAGTTTGTTGGGAAAAACAACAACTTAGTGAAATATTTTTTTTGGAAATGTGAGAATTTCATAAATTACATAAAGTTAAAAATAATGTTTTATGTACAGGTCGCCAATCATCGTTTTTTTCTGTTTTTTGTGATATTTGAGTATGCACTTTTTTGATTTTTGTCACTCCATGTGTCAGAGCTGATGATCATTTTCCAGACTAATTGAAGTCGACTCGTCCATTAAATTGAATTTTTGCCTGACGATTAAACATAATTATATTGCGTTGAGAACCAAAAAAAATGTTCCTCATAATTTTGGAAATATTGGAAGTCTTCTAGCTCAATTATCGTTTCTAGCTTAAGGAGGGTACTGTCACTGGTTTTATTAGGCCTCTGGACATTAAAAGTTTCCAAAGTTGACTGGGAAGTGCTCAAGGATTTTTTTAATCATCGAACTTGTTTCCTTCAAAATCTAAATCGGAAATTCTTGCTTTAAATTATTTTTTTTGTGGAAATGGCTCTTATTTTGGGGAAAAATGTGTTTTATTCTTAAAATTGTAGTGATTAAATGAAGGTTTTAAACTCGAATTTGCTTTATCTCTAGTGGCGTCGGATTTTTTTGCGCGGAATTTTTTTCTGGGTGCAATTAAACTCTGGACGCTTTAGAAAGACTGCCAAAACTAACTTTAAGTTTAAAAATGCTTCAAAAAGTTTAAACCGAATGCTGCCACTAATTAAGGCACGGCAAAAAATCGGAAATCAACATTAATTTTTTTAAATAGATCGTTTATGAGGTATCAGTGACGCCCTGATGAAGACGTTTTCGAACAAAAGTAAGCTATGTACAATTTCATATACCAGTTTACGTGATACCAGTCAATGATTGAAATTCCGGCCTGATTTCGCTACCTATTACTTTAACAAGGAGATATTCTCATTGATTTAATAAAATAATGTTTTCTTTAATTTCTAGGACAATTGTCTGGCATTTTGGTCATATCTGATAACTTCCACTGGCTATTTGACTACAGAGCCGGGTTTTTTATTATCCAGTATTTTAAACCGGGTTTCACTGGTTTATCGAAAACACTACGATTTTAAATTAACAAGAAAAAAGGGTTCAATTTATCTGTACCGTCGTATTTCTTATAAGGACACAACGGGGCCGAAATTTGACCAAAAGCTGGACGTAATTTGAAAGATTAAGTAATTATAACTTTTCAGAACGAATTAGATCAACTTTTTTGACTGACGAGCAAGCTTAGCAAATGTGCCTGTTCTTATTGGGTGGTAACAAAATCGAACAAACCAGGTGCTTGTAGTGAAGAGCAACTCGCCAGTTTTTCCAAATGTGCTACGACCGGGTAAAAATGCGCCCCGACCAGAAGAAACTAAACACTCGACCTCTAGAATTTATTTATGTGTTCTGTTGTTAAAAAAGCAAGGGTTACGGTGAAGGTTTCCGATGGCTGCGAAATTACATCAAACCGTAAACCCATTAACCGCAACAAATAGAATTCTCTATAAATAAAAAAAAACTTGCATTAATTATATATAACAAGATTAATTACTATGTTCCAATTTCTCTAATTTTTTTGACTTTCAAACATTTTTTTTAAGAAAGCCCCCTTTTTTCCTCTTTTTTTTCCAAAAACAAGGGGAATTTTTTTAAAAAGGTTTTGTCGGCATATTTGTACCCATCAAGTGGATAGAACCTTAAGTTTAAAATCCCCGAATAGGCCAAGAAAAACAAAAAAATGTTAGAACTTGTCGAAACGTATCCAAAGGAAAAGCAGTCAATCAAAATTAAACGCAGTGTTTTGTACTTTGAACAATGCCTAACTTTTCCAAACCAAAAGTTAGGCATTTCTGAAGGGTCTCGAAAAAATTTCTGTGATTTTTTTATTTTTACCATATAACTGATAATCATAAGTTATCTGATGATAATTATATTATGATATATAATTTTAACAATAAAAATATATTTTTGCATTAAATCGGGTTGATGGATTTTTGGCGATGGACATTTTTTGATTTTTATAATTACATACAAAACGCAAAAAAAAAATTACTTAATTTTGCGATACTACGTTTAATCAAACTTCTAATCATATTTCAAAAACCTTAAATTATTTCCAGCATGGATATTTTATGTTTCTTATTGCTACTTTCCTGCTAAAACATACCACCGCCTTAAATTTGGTTCAATGCCCTAAAATTGCAACATAAAAATATAAACTTTAAAAACTGGTTTCGTCAAGTTGTATACGTTTAAAACCTCGTGGGAAATTTCTCGGTTCTCCAGCCATTCTAAGAAACAATACAAAATCTTGATTAAATTCTTCATTTTTTTTCGTTTATTTCTTTTTAAAATGTGTTCTTAAAGAAGCAAGAAAGTTTGATTATTTTCATCTTGTTCATATATCGATGAAAGGTCCGTAGGATGATTGACTTTCTCTGTTCATCCACAATTTATCGTTGCGGATGTCGAATTCATTCCTGATATCAATAGCATAAATCAAAACTCCTCGAATAGGAAATTGTTTGGAGGCTTAATTTCTGAAAATAAAAAAAAATTTATCTGAAAAAAAACCACAATAACCAGCATAATGTGGATTGAAGGCATTTAAAATCCCTTTACCTGATTGAAATCTTTGTATTTTAAATTTCTTTGAAAATGAAAAAAATTTGAATTTTGAAAACCGCTATTTTTCGTTTTGGAAAGGTCCTTAGGCGGGATATAAATTTAGCGGATTTATAAATAATAATTCAGTCGCAGTCGAATGTTCTCGAAACGGTAAAATTTTAGAGTGGTTCACGTATAATGTTCAGATCTCGAGAATACTATTTTTTTGTTGCAGGGATATACTGGCATAAGTAACTTACTCTGTATAACGGCATTAATCTAAAAGTCAGCAAATTTTGCCGTGTTTTTGAAAACCGTCGTTTTTAGATTAAACTGATTTACTGTTATTACCGTCACTCCACCCGTAACGAAAATAGGCTATTTGCCGATATCCTGAAAATTAGACGTCAACACTGTTCAAATTTTTTAATCGTTTAAAGAAAATTTCGCCCGAATGGGTTCTTATCAGCCGCTAATTTATATCGCCGCTTAATTTTAATGGAGATTATATGTGCCTAGGACACCTTTCTTGTTCATGTTTTAATCTGAATGACTAAAATAAACTTTCGAATTGGCAAAAAAAAATAAAATTTCCCCGTAATTCCCCGTTTTGCCATCCCTTTTTGCGCTCGTCCTTTATAACAGAGTTTAACTTGTGCACGGCTTATTTTCTAAAAATGTATTTCAATTTCTGAAGCTTACTAAAAAGTCGATAATATATTGTATTATATGTTTAAAAAATTACATTTATTTCTGGTGAAGTCTTTAAAAATAAAGTTAAAATTGGATTCAAGTAACTTTTACTATAAAATAAGTGTCGACACTTGTACAGTACGAGAACATTTTTAGTGGAGGAAATAGTGCAGTGAAAAAGGGAGCATCCTTTGGCAGTAGGTATCGAGAAATTTTGGGTCTCCCCAAAATAAGGGGGGTGTGGGGGTATCCCGCCGCATATAAGATATCATGGGATTTACCTTAAGCGAATACATCAACTAAACTATAAACGCAACAATAAAATTAATCAAAAATAAAAAAACTGTGCAAATATATACAATATGGAGATATGACCACATTATGAGCCATTTTGAGTTTGCCACATTTGGTGTCAGATTACAAATTTGACCCTTCAAAAATGTTTGCCAATTTATTTCCAAAGACTTTGTGTGAAAAATAAATGCTATATAGTCCAGTTCTCGAGAAATTTGGCCGATAACTGTTCTAAATGCCAAAAACTCTGTTTGATGCTCTCTAAGGGGTCATATTACATCAATATTTTTTTCCAATTATATTTTGGAACCGCAATGAAATTATCTTTGTCTACTGTATGTGTAATATGACCCCATATGAGTCATTTTGAAATTTGGACCCCATTGGCTGGCATATCTACAAAAATTGTTACCCCCCCCGAATTTTCGACAAAAAAATTCAAGACATTTGGTAAAAAATCGAACACATACCTTCCCCCGTTGTCTCGAGGAAAACCCGTTTTTAAGATTTGGACCGGGTTAACCGGTCACCCGGTGCTTCAAAAAAGTAATTCGCAGAGTATCACTCATTGGCTGCTGATACAATTGGAATTTCACTGGATTCGGAGAGCCATCTCCGAGACATTCGATGCCAACTGATGCTTTACCAAAAAAAATATCGCCTGTATTATATTAAAAATACATATTTCTGGTGAAGTTTTTTGAAAATAAGTTAAAATTGGATCCAAGGTAACTAGGCAGAAAAAACGGATAATTTTGCGTGGATTTTACGTTTTAAATTGCCTATTTTAATATCGGAGATAATCGTTTCTGTTTTTTTATATGGCGAAAACTAATATATATTGTTGAGCTTCTAGGATTATTACAATCATTTTTCGAACAAAAATATTCACTGCTTAAAAAACTTTGTTTCGGGAAAACTGACTTGTAATAATCGAAAGCCACAATAATATATTAGTTTCGCTAAACAAAACGCATATAGTATATCTTCAAAACACAATGACAATATCCTTTTCTCCTGCTTTTCTCACTCCGCGTCATAACTGGGTTTTGGCAGAAAGATTGACCATCAAATCACAACGATTCCTTTAAATAATTGAACAATCGTGCTGATTTGGATTGGGTCAGTATTTTTTCTGACATCAACAAGTTATGGCGCGGAGTGAGAAGGCAGTAGAAAGGGATAATCTGCGATAAGCTCGATCTCGGCAACGGAATTCTAATAATGAAAATAAAGGCTCTTTCGTACTTAGAAAGAAAAATAACATAGACCAATATTTTTCTGTTTTCAAACTTTAATAACCCATTTGGTGTGAAATTACTTCACTGTACCAAAGATGCCTTGGGTATGACATATGTTATATGCGTATCGTGCCATGGCGTATTTTTAGGAAACAGTAAAGTACGTTTTGCAGGACAAGTATTTTCTTTAAACCTTAGGACGCGTGTTACTAAAGACACTTACTGCACCATCATACCAAAATTGTCGTATTGGTTTATTTTCATTTTTTAGATATGTCTCCATTATTAATGTAGCATCTTTTATTGCGAGCCACTAACTTTCAAAATACTTAAAACATTTTTTCACGCACTGATATTACTATCTAAGGAGTGTTATCGATATATCGGTTTTACTTCTGGTGAGTTTGCGTCTTTTTAAGGGGGTAGCGGTCGTAACTCTTTTAGGGGTAGCAGGTCCGTACTCTTTTTAGGTACTTTGAGGGTGTGGAAAATAGCACGGAATTGCTAGGGAACACTCAGAAAGCATAAACTTATTGCAAAAAACAAAAGTTAGAATTTTCATTTATTTGAGAATTTTTATTGATATACAATAATAATTACTCAAGTAGTTTTTTTTTCAAAAACATTTGAAACCGAATTTGGCGACCAGAAAACGCAAAAAAAATATCAAAAAGCTTGTATAGCGGAATTTTTCTTCTCGGCATTCACCGAAGCCTTTAATTTGTGAGTTACTTTTCGACTAATCGACGACTTTTATGTTTTCAAGTTTTCACTTCGGTTTACTAAAATGCGCTTTTCTAGAATTGAAAAAAAATTCGAAAGATTCTGCCTTCCGGCCAAAAACCGAAATATATTTCTCCGCGTCTTCTCAAATTTATACTGCATTCTGAAATTTAACCTTCGGGGAGTAGTACTTTGTGAGATAGCGAAAAACCTGGAAATTTAGCGGTTTTTTGGAAGTTCTAGAAATACTAGTTTCCGAATTTCAAAAAATTTGCTTCGCACCCAAATAACGGAGCATTTATTGTTTCTGTGGTTCATGCCAAGTTTGAGTTAGAATGAGTATGCGGCTCTGGAAGAGTCTATTTGAAATTTTGATAAGGCTTCTTAGACTCGCCGCATTGGTTGGGTCAGCCAAAGAATTTAGTTCTGATAAATGAGTTTTGTAGATTTAAAAAGAGAGATTTACAAATCGCTATTCTAAAAAGTTTCAAGCAGTTTAGTATTCGTGGTAAAGTGAAGTACAAAGGTTCCATTTTACGACCGCATACCCCTTAAAAGTCTTTTAAATGTTCAAAGTTTTAATGGTCCCACATAATTTTTATGCTTCTTTGATACTGTATGATATCGATAGACTTTGGCTATATATGTTGAGTATGTATACGAGGTGTAAGATCATAAACAATTTAAGTGCGGCCATGTTAATAAAATGAGTGATTTATTTCAATTTAAAAATTGTTTTCATTTTAAAATCATTAAAAAAATCGAAAACTTATAAGAGAAATAGTTTTTTTTGTGTTCGAAAAATATATGACTAATCGTTGCCTTAGTTTGGCTTAAATAGAAAAATTAGAACAAGATGGATTTTAGTGAAAAAAGAAGATCTGACTGCGATTTTTCCCGTCGAAAAGTTGTTGCTGCAATTGACTTTCAGTGACGTCCGTAGTCGCTATGAAATGAGGAAAAACTGAGAGCAAGAATTTAAGATCGAATATTCATATCGTTTTTTGTAAGACGATATTAATAAACTTGCAGCTTTTCGGGTGTTATTCGCGCTACAAAGAACCTTTAATTATGCACATAAAAAATTTCCTAATTCTCAAAGTTTTTTTTATAAAAAATGGTCAAAAGTAAAGAAAAAACATTCTTGTTTGAGATAAAAAGTTGACTTCAATTTGCGTTTTGATATAAAAAATGTCCTGACTTATTCAAAAGAATGCCGCCTATACACCCACAAATTTAATTGGGAATTTTGCAAGAATGATTTTTTTTAAATGAGTGCCTAAATGGCACTAACCGAATGGTGCAACAAGTTTTGTAATTTTCTCAATGTTTAGGTCGCGTTTTTTTATTCGGTAGGCCCACCTAAGGGTATCTGTTCTGAGGGAACTAGACTAGATAGCGACAAACGGTTTTTTTGGCTGAAGGGGTATACGACTCTGATTAAATAAAGGCCTTGAAGAGGGCATTAAAACATGCTTTGAATTGATACGGTGGTGAGAATTAAGTGTACTAAAGGAACCAATCATCAAAAAAAAATTTCGAAATTTTCGCATTTTTTTCTAAGTATTTTAAAAAGATGAGGTTAAAAAATAACGTTTGCTCAAATTTTGACCACTAACACTTCAAAATATTCGACTTTGACGTTAAGGCAACTTTCTCATCAGTTTTTCACTGCTTTCTTTTTGAGGCCTACTTTCGAAAAATCGAAGCACTTTTTTCGGAAAGTTTTTCGGGAAAATTGACCAAAAAAATCAGCTATTTCAAGTTCTAGCTCGGAAATTGCAAAAAAGCTCTCCTTTATCTCTTTAAAATTTTCTGAGGAATACTTGATAAAAATTTAGCTATTGTTGCAAAAATCTGGCGAGGAGATAGATTTTGAAGTCATGCACTCTGTTAAAAATCTCGGGTATTTGGCGTTCTAGAATTGTTCAGGTCGCCGGATCGAAAAAGCTCTCCTTTAAAAAAATTTTATATACTACCGTTACGTGATCTGTGGAAAATTTGGGCTCAATTGGATATACCGTCTGGGAGGAGATAGATTTTTGAAAATTTTTGAAAACGTCACCTTTTACGATACTGTACCTATGGTGTGATGGTCAGAAATTATTTGTGATGTACTTTTCGCAAGATTTAAGGATAGATCTACAAATTAGCATTTTTCGGTTTCTCGATGAACTGTTAGTTTTCAGTATATTTCACTAGAAAATGTCAAATCAGAGTCGTTACCCCCTTAATCGGATTTGGGAACGAGGGAATTTTTTTCTTTTTTCCGGTGATTACCGGTAATTCGCAAAAAATTCAGTTTTTCAAGGTTTTTTGAGCAATTTCAATGACTCATTTCCGTCACGTGATAACCTAGAGAAGCCAAAAAATTTCTACCGCATCTTTTTTTTCCTAGGTTTCACATGCAGAAAACCATTTGTCGCTATCTTGTCTAGTTCCTCCCAGTCTGAAATGGCAATGGGCAAACCGATAAAAACGACCTTAGTAATGTAATCGCGCTACCATCCCATTAGTTGACATACGAGATTTAATAGATCCAGAAAATTTAATGACCCGTGATTTCTGCCTGATTTTTTATGAAAATTCAAAAAAACCAATACCAGTAATAAAAAAATTTTGGACTTTTGATTTGCGCAAATTTTCATTAATTTTCTAAAAAAGTCGACAAAAGATTTGAAAAATAAAGATTTTTATGATTTTTCGACGGTTGTTCGAAAAATATGTAGGCATTTACTATGAATTTAGTATTGAATTAGGCATTTAGTATGAAAATAGAAGTTGCTAGTTGTTTTTGTTTTTACCCACAAGATTTGAAAATAAAAAACAGAAAAAATTTTGGTCGAAAAAATGGCGGAAAATTTTCATAATGCTTTTGAGTTTTTGTAAATTTTTACGATTTTTCAAAGATGAAACCCGAACTCAAAATCTATCGAATTTATTTTCAGGTTCAGAGTTCCATATATTAGAGAGATACGAAAAAGTGTAATTTGACCCCTTTAAGGGTTGTCATATGAAACAAAAAAATTTCTCACCAAAAAAATTCTGAGAAAAAGTTGTAGTAAGTGTTTGAAAAAATTAGCTTCGAAGAACGTAGGTGCGTTTTCTCAGAACGACGCTTTCAAATTTTACCGGTCAATTTCCTGTATCACCGGACAATCCGTTGAGAAATGCAAAAAATTCGGGTCATTAATTTATCCTTGGGCTGTAGGGGCCGAAATCTGGTTTGTGATTATCTCGTTCCGTTCTCAAATGGCAGGGACAAACTGAGTGGGATTAACCTAAAAAAAAGTTACCTTAAAGGGGGTGTCAAGGCAATTGGACCGTGTGTGTGTTAAAACTGTTCGCCTCAAGGAATTAACACGGAGACAGTAGGTAACTTCATTTACTTTGTATGCAAAGACAAGGTATTTGATTGAATCTTTGAGATTAAAAAAAAATATTTCCATGTTTGGAAAATAGGCTGTCCCAACCTCTAGAAAAGTGCCAAAAATTAATGATTTAAAAATTTTGACAGCCTTCGTGCATGACCCAATTTTACGATTTTTCACAAAATGATTCCATTTGATTCACGTGAGCGAATCGCGGCTCGGGCCCCGGAATTTTGATTTTTGTCTAGGTGGCGCTAAATCGCAAAAATGAGCATTTGGGTTTTTTTTAATTTGTTTCACAGCATTCATTCTTGGTCGCACATTGTTCGACATTTCTGGCTCAACTATGAGAAGCGTTAGGGTGAAAATCGACGCTCGGCCCCGAATTTACATTTCTCGCCTTAGTTTGCCTACAAATCGCGCCGAAAGTTGGCGCCGACCTGTTGTTTGCGTTTTCTAGCCTACCACCAGTCAATTTTACCAAAAATGTTACCAGCCATAATCTTTAGAATTTTGCGACGGTCATTTTGCGCTTAATATTGAACTGATTGAGAAAAATTTTTGGTAAATTTTGAAATTTTGGTCAAATTTGAAATTTTGATTGGAAAAGTTTTAGAAACTCGATTGCAAAAACATTTCAAAATTTTTTCTACGATTATAAACAGCTAGTAAAAATAATTCGATTGTCACTTGAATTTTGTTATTAATTTCCGTTCTTGGTTACATGATTATTTTTTCCTTTGATCATGTCACAATGCTTCATAATTAGTAAGTGTATAGGAAGATTAATTAGTGAATTAACAGTTGAACTTTTGTGATCAAAAGTTTCCGTTTTGGATTGATATTTTAATGTATTTTATCAAAAGTACTTTTGATCAAGTGTCAACAGCTGTATATAATGTTGAGGACCATATGTAGAATTTTTTTCGTTCACAGATGGACGTTCGTCAACATTTTATATAACTTCAATTTTCAAATTCAAATCAACACGAGTTGTGGTAGACTAAAAAACAACACTCAAATTTAAATCGCGGTTTTGTAAAAAAATGCCTAAACCGAAACAAAGAGAAAAGTACTTGTGTGTGGCTGCTCGTCTCCGGCGTTTTTTGCGAAAACGAATCATTAGCACAACGCCTATTGAAAATAAAAATCAACTTTCCAGGCTTCAAAATTCAAATTATCACGTTATCAAGTTTAAAAATTTCTCAACATCTAAAAAATTTTGAATTTCAAAAATTTTCAAATTCAAAAAAATTTTGAATTCAAAAATTTTTCAAATTTTTTAGTCATAGATAGAACTTTTTTTTATAATTCTTGGTTATCGTATATGTTTTGAACCAAGAAAAAATATTTTTCCGTCGTTGATTTTGAGAGTTTGGAGACAGTATAAATGAGGTCAAAATCAAGAATTCAAGAAAAATTCGTAGAGGAGATAAGAATTTTTGCTTGAAGGCCAATTCAAACTTTCTCGTGGTCGACTTACTCCTAAAATATTTAATTTTTTCAATTTATACATGGGAAGACCTTAAAAAGGCTTTTTCGCCTTGACCACCCCCTTAACCAACTTATCAGCCTATACCTTATCAAGAATACATATGGTATACTTTTTGATAAAAAGTATACTTTTTATTAAAAATAATGAGAGTTTGAAACCACCCCCTAGGGGATTCAAGATGTTTTTCGAATTTCAATAAATTTTTTAAATCAATATCAGGAAAAAAAAACGATTAAATGACCTTTTAGTTCTTCAAAAATGATCAAAATTACCGCAAAAATTTGAGCATTTTTTTATTTTCAACAACCGCGTTTTTTCTTGCTATCAGATACAAAATAACGGGCTTTCCAATATTCGATCTGTAAACAATTATTCCACAGCGGGTCTTTTTAAAACATTTTTTCCATTTCAGAGAAAATGTCTGACCAAGATGAAAGTACAGAATTAAACCAGAATCGAAACGTTGAGATGCGAAACTCATCTGAAACAAATCACTAGGACATGTAGTCGCATTACTGTTGCGATTCCAATGATGCTAGAAAATTTGGGTAAAAATTCGGACTATTAGAAGATAGGTAGAAATAGTTCAGTTTTTTAATTTAAAAAGACATGCGTATATGATCTAGGTGCGAACCGGGAACCCAAAGAACAAACTAATTGATAACTATGGCTACCAAAAGAATTAGATTTTAGCATAAAAACTTTTTTTATTGGTTTTTATCATAACAGCGATTTCCACAAACATATTTGATATATTGACTAGAGCTTACAGTAGAAGAGCTTTGAATGGGACGGCGAGCGGGCTCCAATTTTTGCTTCAAGTTAAAGTTATAAAAATTAAAATTTTTAGCGGTTTTTATTATCTAAGATTAATTTTATACTAAATTTTTATAAATTTATTAGAAACAAAATGGCAGAGTTGAAGCTTCGCTTCGCGTCTATTAGAGCTCTGTAGCTGAATAAATATCTCCAAAAATCTGTTCGATTTTTTTCGCTTTTTTCGCTCGTTTAAAATTTCTCCGTTTTATTATATTCCCTTTATCACACTTGTTTGTAATATGCCCGGTCCTGATAAGTAAACGTATCTACGTGTTTTTAATAGTAGTAGGCGGGAATTACAATAGTGTGATTAAGGGATATTATCACTGATTCTTGAATTTTCTCATTTTAAATTCTCGGGAAAATGTTTTCATAAACTGTTTTTGTTGGATTTTGAAAATTATTAGAAATGACTATTCAGGTATTAGCCTTGTTTTGGGCTCGACCGGTAACACCCTAATATCAGGATAACGTTTTTAAATCTGAAAAGTCTCAAAAATGTTTTTAACTGATCAATGATACGTTTTAATGAATAATTAAGTAAATGATTTTTTTATTGTACAGTAAATTTCTGAGGGCACCGGTTAGATCGCACAAAAAATATTTTGAATCGGAAATTTCATTTCGGCATTTTGAAAATGACTCATCTGATTTGGTTTATAGATAGCTCAAACTGGCACAAATAGTCTATGTGATAATAAACATAAAAAGAATTTTGGTCCGAATCGAAGTATTTCTTAATTTTTTCTTGAGATAACTGAAATTATTGAAATTATAATTAAAATAATTTCAATTATCTCAAAGAAAAATAAAAAAAAATTAATTCGATCTAACCAAATTCGTTTTTCTGGTTATTATTAACTAGATATTTGTTCTCAGTTGAGCTATCTAGAACTAAATCAGATGAGTCATTTTCAAATGCCGAAGGAATTTCCATTTCAAAAAAAAAATTTGTGCGGATGTACGTGCCCTCTAAATTAACTATCGGTATTAATAGATTGCGTTCTTCTTAAACACACTTACTGTAAAAATACAAATTTGCTGAAATTAAAAAATAATTTAGCCATCGATAACCCGTTGGACAAATTTCGATATTTTCGACTTTCAAATGCTCTGAGATGAACGCACAGGGAAACTTCCCTTATTTACCATTATTATTTCGCTTATTCAATCAATTATATTTGCAATTATTATGCAAACCAAATCAGGAAATTATACGACTTTAATCTGTGAGTACGCTGAAACCAGTATACGGGGGGAGGCCCCATATCACAGAAAACAAACTAGCAATTGGGCACGATTTTTAGCTAATTCCCTGACCATGCCTATATCGCGCGAAAGAGCGATATCGCCGAGACATAAAATATTATATTTTTTTATTCTATCATAGATAGTTTTTTATGACGTTTTCGGCCTTAACAGCCATTATCGGCGTGAAAAAGAATATTTTTTTTTTGTGGAAAAGTTGGGTCAGCAATCCAGCTCAGAATTCGCGATAAGATACTCTTTCACACCGTAATGGCTGTTAAGCCGAAACGTCAATAAGAAAAACTATCTTTGATAGAATAAAAAAGTATATTTTACAACTTACTCTGAGTGCGTCATGGAGATGACGTACAAGCAAGGGTTAAAATTTCCCACAAATTCTTTATACGGACAGGCCTGGAGCAGAAAAGTTTGTCAAGACTTTTTTTTCAGCTGTCCGTCTTAAAATCTTGCCTATTTGTTTTAAACGGACAGGTAGGAAAAAAAGTCTTGACAAAATTTTCGGCTCCAGGGCCTGGCCTGTCCGCATATAAAGAATTGGAGAAACTTTTTACTTGCTTTGTAACTTCTGATGCTTATGATTCTAGGACGTCCCGGTCCTGAACCTAGATAATATATATTCTATTACTTTTAATAAAAAATTCAACTGAAGGAAAATATAAAGGCATCTGGCCTATTTAATAGTTCTTTTTTAAAACTGCGATTTCATAATGACCCCAAATTATTTTGAGATATTTTTAGATGGCCACTTTAAGGGGTATCTTTTTCCGATAATAAAATGCTTTATTTTCCAAGGACTGTGTTGCGACATTAAAATAGTGTTCAAAATGGTAGGTAAGAAAATTGTTTTATACCTTGTTTACAAATGGAGATAAATAATCATACGGTCATTTTATTTCAAAATTTAAAATGTTCTGATTAGTGGTGAAAAAAAAACTCCGTAACAACTAATAGAAAGTTTTAAGCGGCAACCACGGGTAGGTAAACTACAAAGTTAAGTGTTCCCGTTATCGAAAGCGGGCGTTAATTCACGTTCGAGAACCAGCTGGACTAAAAGTTGAGACTTTGTGTACTTAGGAATAAATAAAGTTGGATAGCGGTTGTTTCGTCATTATGTTGTTTTCGCGTTTCATTGAACGTAATCGAATCCAGGAATGGCACTCGAGCAGATTTGCAGACGCGATCGAAATTTCGCTCATTTCAGATTTTTTTGCTGTGTTGGCTGAACGGAGTAGGATAGGAGTTTGCACATGGGGAACTAACTAATTTAAACTGGTGGTGATGCTGACGTATTACCAGTTTCTTAAAATAAATTTTTATAGGGTAAAAATAATATTTTGTATATTATTTTTAATGTGGAGGATTTTTTTTTATATTTATGTTGTGTATGTCGAAATATTCGAAACAATAACAACGATGATGATGGGGTACAGACCCAGTTTTTTTATTACAATACTCCTGATAATTTCACATTTTATTTCGTCAGGATATTTAAAATCATTTTTTGTTTTCATGACCATTTATTGTTAGTCAGTGGCTGGAATGTTAATAAAAGATTCGCATGGTTTTGATATTCATTTTAAGGAACTGAGAACTGTTCTTGTTCTTTTGAGACTTTTTTTGGTAACGTTCGAATCTCGGTGGCCCCAATTTTTCTTTTCCTAAAATCGCCGGAAAAATTGAAATTTGTCATGGATGATTTTTAAGGAGAGATCTGAGTATATAAACTCCCATACTTTCTAAGCTGTTAATTTTAAATACTTGCTGGATGATGCTGAATAAAGCGAAACGTTAATTAGAAATTTCCTGATAGTTCGTGTGAAATATGCTTGATATTTGACTCCAGGACACATCGGAAGGTGTTCAAGAACACTCTGGATAAATTTTGAGTACCCAGAAAATAAACTTTGGAATGAGCAAATCCCGATTATTACGTTTTGTCCATAACGGTAACGGGTCATGGCCGGAAAAAAAAGAAAAAAATTCAACACTTACAAATTCGGTTAAGATCACATGCAAAAAGGCGTTTGTCGCAAAGAAATTATCTTTTTTGATGTTAGATAAATGAAAAAACAAATACAAGTCCGGGTGAAGATATCGCCCTAAGAAATCGATTTGTTTTTGTTTCGATTAAATTAAATGCCTTTATTTTCAAAGACTGTGTTGGACATTCAAAATTGGTTCAAATGGTTAAGGTAAAGAAAATTGCTTTTATACCTTGTGTTACTATGGAGAAAAATAAATTTTATTTCTAATTAAAATTTGCTATTTCGATTTTAAAGTCATATTTCCAGATTTTTAACTAAAAATAAGCATATCACATTATATGTACAAAAATAAAATTTGGAATAGCAAACTGAATTTCTCGTGTGAAAACTTACAAGAAAAGTTATGTTTGAAAAGTCTTAACACTATTATTAAGAAGTAACCTTTAATTGTTTTGTATTGATATTAACATGCTGTTTTTTGTTATTAGGAGTGGCGCGCGCGGTATTTTTGTGCATTACTTGCGTTTGGAATCTTTTCCAACAAAAATTTGTCTTTCTCAAATATAAGTTAACGATTTATTAGACGTTTTTTACGAAGACGATTTTTTGGGATGTTTGTTTAAATTTTACGAAAACGTAAATAGTGCAATTAATTTGACGTGAAACGTCTTCTCTATTTAGTTTTATTAATTTTTTCAGAAGATGAATGAAGGTTGTATTACGACTCCGCCAGTTATTAGCTGCTGTGAGAAAATTTCTAGGCCACCGAAATTAAAATTTCGTAAAGATCGTGGACCAGCTTTATTAGGAATTAGAACTTAATTTCACAAACATAATCATTATAAAACAGAGTTGCAGAGTTTGTAAACAATATTTGGTTTTTCATTTTTAATTTTTTTAAGTAACCCAATCATTTATGAATGACTATTACTTAATACACATATACTTAAGTTATAGACCGTTCAAAAGAAGTGAAAAATGCCCAGCAAATTGCTGTGTTAGCACCAGAAACCTTTCTTAAAGTGCTCTACCGGAAAAAAAAGACCTCACCAATCATACGTGACACTTCAGATCCGAGGTTTTCAATTCTGGTGTTTTACCGGACAGTTTGCCAAAAATTATCGGTTTTTCACCAGAAAAAAAACATCGAAATGACCAGTTAAAATTCGAATAGGAGTCATATCTAATGACTCATATGACATGAACTTCAGTATCAAAAAGACATTCGGTACTTGTCTTTTAATGAAATTGTGGCCATAAATTATGGCCCATAATTTAAGCTTTGAGGGCTATGGTCATTGTAGAGCCGTTTTTTTCGATTTTATTGTTCATTTCGATTGTTTTTTATCACTGATGAGTCATGATGATATTGACCGAATCATGGCATGAATGAGATCAGCCCATCGAAAAAATGAGACCTGTAATTCCCGTTTATCAATATTTTTTGTAGTGACACTTTGTGTTTTCGCCGATTTCTTTATTCAACCATGGCATAAGGCAGAAGTTTGGAGATAATTCTTGTATCAATTAATCTGGTGGAAATTCATTCGATTTATAGGGAATCTTGTTATTGTCCATATATTGTGTCGGAACATTATTAGAGGTAAATTACATGTTAAGGCTCTTTACATAAGTGTGGCAGAACCGTCCGAAATAACAATTAAAAAATATTATAAAAATTTCAATAGTATATTGCATTTTTTAACGTTTCGATTTTTTTTTATTAAGGGAGTCCCCCATCGCGGAAATTAAATTCTCGTGAAATTTGGACATAGTTAATTAAAGCAAAAAAAATAGACAAGTGGAATGTCCTCGCGGACCAGGAACCCACCAGGTGGATCGTGCTAGGGATAAAAAACCAGTAAACACTTTCCGATAAAATATTTCTGGACATTCTTCATGGAATATCATTTATTTTACGTAGACTCCCGTTGATACAGTACGCAAAATGATTTTTTTTTGTTATTTGATTCTTCTCTTAAAAATTACTAGTGGTAGATAAGTCTAAAACCTTGTTTTAAAGTCACTCAAATCAAAATTTCTCGAAATCCGCTCGAAAACTTTTTTCTTGTTTTTCACATATATTATACAATGAAAACCTTGCCTGATTTAGTATGTAGTGCGTTTCCCGGAATTTGCTTAGAACAAAGTACAGCGCCAGAAGCGAAGGGGTGTGGCCCGTTAATCGGTTTTTTTCACATAGCAAAACCTTGTAAAACCTTTGATAAAAAAATATTTCGGAACATTAATTATGAAAAGTTATTTATCTTTCGTGAGAACTCACCGTTAATACAGTATGCAAATAAATTTTTTTTTGTTATTTAATTCTCTTCTAAAAATACAGTAGATAACGTCTAAACTTTGTTTTAAAGTTCACTCAATCAAAATTTCTTCGAAATCCGCCTCTGAAAACTTTTTTTTGTTTCAACTATATATTTATACATTGAAACCTGCCTTGATTAGTATGTAGTGGTTTCCCGGAAATATTGCTTAGAAGCCAAAAGTTACAGCGCCAGAGCGAGGGGTGTGGCCACGTTAATCGTGTTTTTCACTATGCAAAACCTGTAAAAACTTTTGATAAAATATGGTTTTCGGAACATTAATTATGAAAATTATTTATCTTTCGTGGACTCACCGTTATACAGTATGCAAATAAATTTGTTTCTTGTATTTAATTCTTCTCTAAAATACAGTAGATAACGTCTAAACCTTGTTTTTAGAAGTCACTCAAATCAAAAAATTTTCTCGAAATCCGCCTCGAAAACTTTTTTTTTGTTTTCACATATATTATACACAGTGAAACCCTTGCCTGATTTAGTATGTAGTGCGTTTCCCGGAAATTTTGGCTTAGAACAAAAGTTTACAGCGCCAGAGCCGAGGGGGTGCCCCACGTTAATTCGTGGTTTTTTCACTTAGCAAAAACCTGTAAAAACTTTTTGATAAAATATTTCGGAACATTTAATTATGAAAATTATTTTATCTTTCGTGGGGACTCACCGTTAATAACAGTATCGCAAATAATTTTTTTTTTTATTGAATTTCTTCGTTATGATTACAGTAGATAACGTCTAAACCGATTGTTTTAAAGTCACTCAAATTCAAAATTTCTCGAAATCCGCCTTCGAAAACTTTTTTTTGTTTTCACATATATTATACAATGAAACCTTGCCTTGATTTAGTTATGTAGTGGTTTCCCGGAAATTTGCTTAGACAAATTACAGCGCCAGAAGCGAGGGTGCCCCACGTTAATCGTGTTTGGTCACTAGCAAAACCTGTAAAAACTTTTGATAAATATTTCGGAGTGTGTGTATGGAAAATTATTTATCTTTCGTGCAGACTCACCGTTAATACAGTACGCAATCAATTTTTTTTTTTGTTATTGAATTCTTCTCTAAATACAAATAGATTAACGGTCTAAAACCGTTGTTTTAAAGACTTTGTTGGCTTAATTATCATTAATAAAAGACGGGGCAATAAGTTCGGATGATTTTTATTTAGTTATTTTCTACCATAAAGAAAAACTTCTGCTGCCTTATTGCTTACCCTAAATTTTGTTTCAAGCTTGGTAACAGCCGATTTTTGAAATTGATCAAAAGACCTCAACTATACAAATGTGCCAGTCCCTCGATATCATGCAGCAACTTCAAGGAAGTAATATTTTCGCGACTAATACGGAGCTGTTTCCAGAGAATTTTAGAAAAAAAGGCGCTGCTATGAAAAATTAATATATAATGCAAGAATGTTCATTAAAATTTAGATGCCAAAATAATGCTAAAATAAAGCCCAGATGGACAAAATTTTAAAAAAATTTAACCATTGGTCAAGTATCCGAGAAAAATTACGAAGATAAATTCACATGCAAAAATTCATGCAGAAAATAACACGAAATAGCGGACGAAAATCATGTGAAGTTTTGTATCTAAGCAAAATTTACCGGTGAAACCACTTAATGATTAAATTCAAAGGCAAGGTTTCCATTGTATAATATATGTGAAAAACAAAAAAAAGTTTTCGAGCGGATTTCAGGATTATTGAATATAAGATTGACTTTAAAACAAGGTTTTAGACGATTATCTACTGCATGATTTTAGAGAGAATTAAATAACAAAACAAATTTATTTGCGTACTGTATTAACGGTGAGTCTCACAGAAAATAAATAATTTTCATATTAATGTTCCGAAATATTTTATCAAAAGTTTTTACAGGTTTTTGGCTAGTGAAAAAACACGATTAACGTGGCGCAGCCCCTCGCTTCTGGCAGCTGTAACTTTTGTTCTAAGCAAAATTTCCGGAAACCACTACTAACTAAATAGCAAGGTTTCATTGTATAATATTTTGTGAAAACAAAAAAAAGTTTTCGAGCGGACTTTCGAGAAATTTTGAGTTTGAGCTGTACTTTAAAACAAGCTGGTTTTAGACGTTATCTACTGTATTTTTAAAGAAGAATCAAATAACAAAAAAAAATTCATTTGCGTACTGTATCAACGGTGAGTTCCTACGTAAAATAAATGATATTCATAATAAGTTGGTTCGAAATATTTTATCGAAAGTGGTTTACTGGTTTTTTATCCCTAGCGCGCCACCTGGTGGTTTCTGGTCCGCGAAGAACATGTGTCCATTGTCCATTTTTTTTGCTTAATTAAACTATTGGTCCAAAATTTCAGAGAATTTAATTTCCGCCGAGGGGGACTCCCTTAAATTCATCTTCAGAATTCTGAAGATGATTTAATAAAAAATCGAAACTTAAAAAAAATGCACTATTACTATTGATTTTGATATACTTTATGTCTCACACCAAAAACAAAATAAAAAATATAGTGATAAACGTTTTTAGATGTTAAACACCTTCGAAGTGATGATTCATTAAGATAAAATAAAAGTTGCTTTGAAAAAAAGTGGTGTGCAATCACCGGGATTCGAAGGGAGTTTCAAAAATGTATTTAGCTAATCTTTGCAAGTTTAACTTTTACCGATAGAAAAAATTTTGAATGAAATAATTTATCGTCTCGGTTGATTTTTACTTCAAAATTACCTTTAAGACATTCTTTTAAGAATTTTGTTTGTGAAAAAAAAACGTTATTTGTTAAACAGAAATGGAATTAAGGGGGTTGGAGGTCTGAGCATTCAAGAGTTAAAGAAACAAAGTTAGATTCTCATAGAGAAAGTTTATAGCGTCGTATTAAATTCGTTTTAACATGAATACAATTATTTAACATAATCTAACTGACTTTGGAATTGGTTTACCTTGGTAATTAATAGTACACGTTTGTATAAAATCTGATTTTCCTCCGATTTTTGATTATTGGCCAAAAATGTTTTTGCTGCTAAAACCAAAGTACTGGATTTCTTCTATGGGACTCCTTCTAATAGGACAAACGACAGAATTTGCATTTTCGAAAAGTACGTTCGTCTAAGAGGACAAAACGGGCGTTAAAGTTGTAGTGAGAAACAAAAAATTTAGTTGAAAAAAAAAATAATACCCATAATATTAGCAAAATTTGATTTTTGATTTTTTTTGTTAGATTTGACGTAGTGGACAAAAGTGGGCGTTAGAATTAGCATGCTCCATCATTAATTTTTGAATTATAGAAATAATGGGTTGGATTCTTCTGAACTTTCTTGGGTATATTGGAAAATTTTTTTTGGTCTTTCACGTGATCAAATATAGGGGATTTTCGTATTTTTCAGTATTAAATTATTTTAAAAAAATGCCGCATCGGTAGTTTTGCGGTCAACGGCCACTCATTGATTGAAATTAACATACTTTTTGTAAAACAAAAATTTCGAAATAATGAATTCGATCCAAACCTCTATTTTTTCGAGAAAAAATACGTAAAAAGAAGAAAAAAGATGCCCTTTGCCCATACTGCATAAACCCAATATTGAAATTCAACACCATGGGTCGATTTTTCCCTCCATTGCAAGAGACGGATGGTAGACAGTGATAATGTATGGAAACACATTTAAAAATTAACACGCATAATAAGGCCAAAATAATTAATTTCAAAAAAAAATACAAAAAATCCAACTTTCTCGAAAATCTCGTTTTTGAAAAAAAAATAACAGCTGACAAATACTCCCATTTATTTAAATGCGCCTAAGTATGCGCACATGACTGTCTGTAGCTCTTCAGGGCATTTTCGATTTCTAGAGCATTTTAGTGATTTTTTTAATGGAAAAACGAGCAGTTATCAGGTGGACAAAACGACAAACAAATTTTCTGTCTCTTAAACGAATACAAGTAATTTTTTCTTTGAAAACGGAAGCTGTGAAATACTTCAAAATTATCATACTTTTCAGAAAAAAGTTGTGACAAATTTGAGCAAAAAATGAAACAAGGTTCAATTTGTGATACAGTCCCTATTTCATCGGTTTTTGAGACAGTACGCCGAGCTGTAAAGAGCCTTTGGCAAAAGCAGACCATTTTTCGAGCTTTTTAAACATTTTTCACCGCACAACCTCCATTGAAAAATCATTTTTTGGCGATTGTGTTCTTCTTGGAATAGTTTTTCTGCTGGCAAAACACCCATCAAACTCAAATAACTTTATAATGGTTTTATTTGGCACCCTACCATCGGTGTTAGAAGGTATTAATATTGGGCACGCCTTATTGGGGGGAGACCCCCAAACCCCCTAAGTGTTCGAGTATTGGCCACCGTGATTTCTTTTTTTTCTTATTTATTTTGTATGTTCATCCGGTTCTGAGTCTGCATTATTTCATTGTGTTATTGCTGTGATCTTGACAGCTACTTAGTGAGATCGAGTAAATGCTCGTGTTGCGCTGGTTCTGAATCCCTGTTTTTGGATTTTAGCAAATTATTTTGAATGGGATTCGATGACAGGGAAAACCCCTGGGAAATGGATACGACGCGTTTTACGTAAGTTTTTCTTAGAGTAAGAAAAAAAAACTACAAAGTATGAAATTTCCTATATATGTAGGCTAATAAATATAGACTAATTAACTTGTTACCGACGAAAAATTTGGTCGGTATTTTTTTTTGGGAAGCGTTTTACTGCTTGGTTTCACCATTAAAACGGTAAAGCCAGTTATCGCGAAAACCGCTAATGTCATCTAAATCATGTCAATATACACTCATATAATAACCCATTTATGTCGTCAATTAATTATGAAGATTTAAAAACAGCCCCAAAAACCAATAAAATACAATCCATTGGTTCAATCGATATTGCAATCTGGCATTAATTTAATTATTTCTGTTCCTAAACCGCCTAGGACAACGGTAAATCTGTGGCTCATTTTTGTAAAAAATTCTTTACATGCCAGGAAATTTGCATTAACCTAAAAAAACTATAATTTTAGGGACTCCGGAAAAAAAGACCGGTCTTCTAAACCAGTTATAGACCGTATAAGTATTATTGTAATAAATAAAACATACTTTTATTAAAGCCAAAAGCGAGTAGACAACTTCTTAAACCCCCTCACACACGGAGCCATTTTGAAAAAACACCTTAGATTGAGACCCAGAAAGCAGGTACTTCTTGAGTAACTCACTTTGTTAGGAAATTTTCATTTTTGATCTGACTTATCTTAAGTAACTTTTTATTCTTCAAAATTGATTTCGTGATTGCGTGGTTTGGGTTTTATTTTCGGAAAAAACAGCTTTAGTGGAAGGCCGAAAATTGCAGGTTATTCTGGAAAGTCACGTTTAGAAAATTTATCTGGATCTCCTCCATCATTGATTTTTGTTCTGACGTCTCTCATTTTCTCAGAACATGAATGCGTAGGGTTACAGGACCACTTGTAAATTTCCACTATTCTACGGGTGGTAATAGTCAAAATGTTAAATTAAAGAGTATAAAAGTTTAGGTCTATCCTTATCTCAAGGACTAAAGAACAGTAAAGTTGCAAAAACTTTTTACATTTTTTCCCGCAATAAGCGCGCTACGTAGCGTCCCCGAATGGCGTTTTATGTGTGGAGAGGCCGTTATTAGCCTTTTTGTACCGATTTAGCTTGTTTTTTCGATTTATGTCTTAATTTTTCCCACGCCCCAAAAAACAATGTTTTTGAACGCTTTCAAAATTTTCTTCAAAAAATGAATATCATTTTTATTCAAGTGGCCCTACATTTTTTTTGTAGAAAAATTATTGAGGAATTCTATTAGAATTTAAAGAAGGATTTTCCATCAAACCGTCTTAATACACTCACTTAATTATTTTTATTTAGTCTATTATTGGCAAAATTGGCAGGAGCATTCTCGTTCTATAACAGGAGACGAAACATAGTTCTTCTTGGGGAGCTCATCTAGGTGGCGCCTATTAAACTGGTTAAACCGGTTGGCCTCTCGATATTGCACAATTTCACAGAAGTCCAATGGGAGAAAATATGTCAAATGGATAGGGGTTGCGCTCTTTGGCCGCCTCAATGATTTTTTGTTCGCTTGGAATATATTTTTATCCTGGGATTATAAACAATATGACGACTGTAGATCCTCCTGGGCATGTTACTTTGCACATGTGACTCATCACTCGATTTTTCCTGATTTTTTAACTCGTCATTTAGTCGATTCAGTGTTTTTTCTGCCCAATTTTCATAATCAATAAAACTTTTCTTGGCTGTAGAGCCGTTTTTTCGATTTTCGTTTTTTACAGACATATTACACTGAAATATGAACAGAAAAATCTCAAAATTACCGGAAATCGAAAGGTTGGCACAAAGCCGAAAAAGTTTAATTATAGGGGACAATGTCAAAAATTTTTTGGCCCCAAAAAATTTTTGGTTCCGAATTTTTTGGGGGGGGGGGGGCCAAATTTTCACATTAATTTTGACAGCTGATTTTTGGAGACAATTTCAATTAAGTTGTTGCATTTGGTAAAGCACAATATTCACAAATTTTTTCAGTTGGAATTTCACGAAAAATATCTGACATTTAAAAAATTAATTTCAATTAATTTATTGGAATTAAACATTTATTCCTATGTTTAGGAAATAGCGATCTACCCCCTTAAACACCGATAATGTACGTTAAATCGCGACATTGTCAAATTAATTGAAATTGTGTGCCAAATGTCAATTCAAAATTATGGCCAAAATTCAAAGAAACATTTCTTTGAAAATTAAGGGATAATACTCTAGGTTACGCGTTGTGACAAAAACGGAGGCTAGAGGGGCTATAGAAAATCCGAGGCGGTCATTCTTCATAATTTTTTGCAAAGAATCCGAAAAAAAAATCTTATCGAAAATTTTCGAGATTTTTTTTCAAAATTTTGAAATGTCATAAACCAACTTTTTGCTCAAAAATTACCTAAAGTTACCTAAGGTAATTTGTTTTTTAGGTTGACCCACCCTAATGATGAGAGGTAGTTTTTTTTTAGACGCGACAGATTTGACTTTTCACCACAGACGAACTGTATGAAATATCACAAAACGTTTTTTTGCATTCAACTGGAAACTAAAAAAGCTTCGGCCAAAATTGTTTTTTTTAATTTTTGAAATTTTATTCCAAAAATTTTCAAAATTCGAGATTTTCAAATGACCATAAATGACCAAATATAGGTATCATACAAAACTAGAAGAAATTCTAAGACTAATGGCTGAAAAATAAAATTCCAAAAATTAAGTTTTCTTACGATTTTTCATAATGACAAAATGGTAAAAAATCAAATCTGTCGCGTCTAAAAAAAACTACATAAGGGACACGATGGGACTACTCAAAATTCTTTTTTTTTTTGATTTTTTTCTCGGCCTAATTCCAACGCGTAACACCCTAGATAATACTCAATTTTTATATCATTTTTGATCATTTAATTCTTATCTGAGCTGTTTTTCAAACGTCACGAAATTAAAGACTTCTTTGAATCCCAGAAAATCTGTAAAATAGTAAAAAAAACTCATAAGAGCTGTAAATAATTATTTAAGCTACTTTTTGAGATGCAAAGCCTCAAATATAAAAATTAGGTTTTTATCACGGTTTCTGTGCTGGCTTGACCAAATTTTCAGGTTTTAAATAAAAACCTCGTTTTCTTTTTTAGCATATTATCATTAAAATACGAAAAAGTCTGCCAATGAACAGTTCTCGCCAGTGTTCTCAATCGGCTTTCAATTTATTAATACATATCTCATTAATGCATATCTCAGTCAATTTTCATGATGCTATGAATCATATGTGGCTAAAAATATGTGCAAAGTAAATCAACGAAATAATCTCTTATCAATCAGAGAAAATAATTTTATATAAATCATCCCGAAAAAAACGGATCAATCCCGATTTTTTGCATACATTGTTTATTTCACTATAAAACTCCGAAAAGCGGGATTCCGATTTAGAACACTGGTTCCCACGGGGGGGGCGTAGAACGGCCTTTTCCCGACAACACCCTCCCGTTCCCACGATCAAAAATCATTTTTATATAAAACTCAAAAAATGTGACATAGGCTTCAATAAAATACACTTATGAGCTGCCAAACAATTTTTTAAATCTTCTTAAAAACTAACCGCTAATTTTTGCCTGCATTTATACCTTATCGTGTTTCCAGCCAATTTTCACCTATTTTATGACCTTTTTCGTTTTGTAGCATTCAGTTCCTATCAAATCAGTTAGTTAGCTTTTTTTTGTTAATTGTGGCCCCTGACTCGTCTACCTTTTTGGTTTCTGTTGCAGTGTGTTCTTATTTTTCCTCGATAGAGATACTATGTAACCAAAAAACGTTTTGGTTGCTATGTTTACTTGGCCTACACATATCGAAAAATGCTTTGGTTGATAAGTCTGGCATGGTCCTTCGAGGAAAATGACTGGTAGGGTGGGCCCGTCTTTAAAAGAAAGGAACCTTCTTATATTTTTTTCTTTGTCTTTATTCCATTCTCGGGGATATTGGTGCTATACTGTTCTCCACACTATTAAAAATCCGATATCACCGAAGTTTTTAATCATCATATGAAAACACTTCAGGGCCTGAAAAATTGCCTTGTGACATTATTTGAACAAAAAACTGCGCGCAGATTTGTTTTTTTTTAAATAATCTGTATTAGATGAATAAAATTTTTAAAATAATTGGTACAACTTAAAATGAAAATTAATTTTCAAAGCATTCAGGCTACGCAGGTGCGCGCAGTGGCAGCCGTTTTTTATTTCGTTTTTAACGGTGATTTTAAATATTTTTTCGCGAAACCGATAATTTTCAGTAAAAACAGGAAATCAAAAAAATCTCCCCTGCAATGCAACAGCCAGTGAAGTGTTGTATAAAATTTTTTCAAACGAAGGATAGACTTTTTTTCATTAACAAAATGCTTTAAAAATTAATTTTCATTTTAAGTTTTACCAATTATTTTAAAAATTTTATTCATCTAATACAGATTATTTTTAAGAAAAGAAATCTGCGCGCAGTTTTGTGTTCAAATAATTTCACAAGGCAATTTGTTTTGCGATAAATGCATATTTTTTGGATCTAACATCTAAGTTGAGACCAGGAATGTAAGTTGCCATAATCGGAGTGTAAGAGTTAATTGCCGTATTCTGGTTTAAATTTTAAATTTTAACATACAGTATTCTCAAAACATGATCAAAATAAAATTCTTCAAACTTTACTAATATTTCCTTCAAATTTATCATGCATGAAATAAATACCATTCATTTTCCGTTCTCGTCTATATTTTTCAACGTTTAAAAATATAATAAATTAACTTCATGGACGAATGTGCGCAAATAAATGTATATTTACCTTACAAATTGAAACTTAACTGAATTGGCCACTCTCATTTTTATTTTTTGGCCAATATTTGCGCACACTACCCTCTTAACTTTTAATTTATCGTGCGTTCTTGCAAGTTAAAATCGTAAACTTCCTGAAATATACATCTCAAACTTTAAGTCATAGTTTGAGCCCTGATTAAGAATAAATTATTTTTCAAATTGGGAAAATCTACTTTTGAGAAACATGATCATAACTTACAGCCTAAGTTTTCTCGTTTACTACGTTTTTTTTCGTCCGCCGGGTAGACAGCAAAAAATGTCTATACTTTGCTATAGATTACGTAATAATTTGGCTGTCTAACCGGCGGACAAAAAAACGTAGTAAACGAGAAAACTCAGGCTGTATAATTATTATTATTCACCAAAATTCTCGAAATATTTCCAAAATTTTGTTTATAATTTATAAGCAAAATTTTGAAAATATTTCGAGAATTTTGGTCAATAATTTTTTGCATGATTCACTTTATAAAAAATTAGGTCTCATTCATTTGGTTCATTTTCTTTGACTTTTAGTTCAATTATGAAACAATCAGTTCCTTAATATTCCAAATAAATACTTTTTATACATTTTTTTCTACGATCGAAGCTTTTTCTTGCAATTTTTCGAATCTGAAAACCGGAAGTCTATCATGATGCCCGTCAATAGAAAAATACTTTTATCTGAAATTTTTGTTTATTCAAAAGTCTTTTAGATTATAATTTTCAAAAATATTTACAGTAGAGTGACTCTATAAGGACGGACCCTTAGGACGCACTTTTATTTTAACAGTTTGCCCCCCCATGACTTTTAAGGACGCAGACAATTTAGTAGACAAAAATCTAATTTCAAATTCGAGAAAATTTTGCCACAACTTTAGGCGGCAGGGTAATGATTTCTACAATGCTAATTGTAGGGAGTGCGCCAGATTGATGACTTATCGGCCGCGGTGCTAGTGATTTAATACTCAAAATAACTTTCTCGAAGCACGCAAAACACATTTCATTGTACCTGTCCGTTAACAGTCATATCACTGTAATAGTCCAATGAAATAATAGAAAATTACCTAAAAGACTCTGGTATTTTTTTTAGGTGCGACAGATTTGACTGTGCCACCACAGAAGAACTGTATGAGATATCAGGAAACTGTTTTTTGCATTCAGCTGGAAACTAAAAAAGATCAGGTCAAATTTTTTGGCTTTTTATTGCTCCATCGGTTAATTCGAGGTTTGAACTTATTTTTGGTTTCTCTTAAATATTACAGTTTATTATTACGTACAAATACAGTAACGTGCCTCTATAAGGACGGACACTTTGGTCGAATAGTTTGCCGCGGTGCCCGTACAAGGACGGACGATTCTTTCCAAAAGTTTGTCAGGTATGCTACATGTATAAGGACGGACGGTTTTTCTATTTTAGCCCAAAATTTTGGGACCACAAAAAAGTTCCTTTGCCAGCGCAGAAGACCTAAGAATGTTTACCTCCCAAATAAACGGATTTAAAAATTTTGGAACGACTTCCCAAACTCATCAGAACTACTAAGAATACTGCGTTAGGCTTTAAATGACAAAGTATTCGCTAGTGATGAACAAAAGGAACAGCAAGACCAGAAGAAACATTTACAAAACAAACCCACAGAGAATTCAACCAACATCTTACAGCCAAAGAAGCCAATAAACTACCATCAGAACATTTCAAAATTTGTATTTAAATGTATTTAATACAAAACAGGGAGCCTAATTTTTACATATATCAATCATATCTGAGAACAAAATAAAAATTACAACCACTGAGATAAAGCATTACAATTTTTTGAATAGTTTAGAAAATGATCAATTTAATACTTTTAACAATATTTATGGTGCAAATACAGGCCAAACATTTTTTCGATGACTCCATGTCTTTTGCTAATATAAAAAAATCCTGGGGGGAGCCGCACGGACATTAATTACGAAAACTGCTCACCACTCAAAGATGAAGTCCGGGGCGATCAATGCAACGAATTCCGGAACGAACAGATACAGAACCCAGGAGATATCTACCAGCCTTCATACAGCAAACAAACATACTGCCTGCACACACTGTCCTCGTTTTTCACTTCAAATTGATAAAATTTGAGATATTTCCCTTCATAATTCATTTATTCCTTTTTGTACTGCCCTTTTTTGCTATGTTTTTTCTCCAAATTTTTCCGCGAATAAATAAATGTAATAAAAATGACTCCAGATTTTTTTTAGTCGTTCAAAATAATAAAATTTTAAAAATCGATTTTTATTTAAGGACGGACCTTTTTTTCAAAAGTTTGCCAGGTCCGCTATAACTTATATAGCCTATAAGGACGAACCTTTTTTCCGAAAGTTAGCCGGTGCTCGTATAAGGACGGACGGAGCGAAAGCGGATCGTCCTTATAGAGGCACGTTACTGTACCTGCAAGACGTGTTATATCAATTACGGGGTCCTCTGGTCGTTTTTTGCCATTTTTTCGGCCAAAATTTTTAAATAATTAGGATTTCGAAAACGACTCATCCGATTGAGTTCTTAGATAACTCAAACTGAGCAGAAATATTCAGAGAAAAATGGTCCGAATCAGACCATTGTTTCGAATTTTCTTAACAAAAACTGATAATTAAAAAATTTCAGTAATCTCATAAAAGACATGAAAAATGGTGCGATTCAGACTTATTTTTTTATTTAATCATTCACTATATATTTGTGCTCAGTTTGAGCTATTGCAGAACTTAATCGGATGATTCGTTTTCAAAGGCCGAATTATATAAAAATATTGGCCAAAAAAGTGGCAAAAACGACCAGAGGACCTCGTAATAGATATGATATAACTTATATCGGTTAAATTTCATGAAGAATATTATTGACATCAAAAATTTTGAATTGTGACATTCAACAATTCCGGTTTTAGGGACAAATAATGACTCATCATCGAAGAATTACATTTTGTCATAATTATGAAAAATCTCACGAAAACTTAATTTTTGGAATTTTATTTTTCAGCCATTATTCATAGAATTTTTTCTAGTTTCATACCCATATTTAGTCATTTCCGGTCATTTGAAGATCACGAATTATGAAAAAAATTTCTAAAATTTTCAAAGTAAATATTGACCTGAGCTTTTTTAGTTTCCAGCTGAATGCAAAAACGTTTTGTGATATCTCATACAGTTCGTCTGTGGTGGCATAGTCAAATCTGTCGCACCTAAAAAAGATTACAGTGAAGTCCGTTTAACAGGATTCACCCTATCAATATTAAAAATGATATGTATCATATCAAGGTATATTTTTTTGGTACAGTCTAGTACTTTTCGCTGGACAGTACTTTTAATATTGATAGGGTGCGTCCTGTTAAACGGACTTCACTGTAGCTAATTATTTTGAAACCAGATATTTTTTGTGAAATTCGATTTTTTAATAATTTTAACTGAAAAAAGAGTATTTTTATATTGACGAGCATTATTATCCAGTGATGCTATAACATGGTTTATCTGCCTTAAAAATCACTTTGAAACCCCCGTTTTTTCTTGACGACCACCCCTCTTAAAAGTATCTTTATATAGAATGGATGCTCTGCGAGGTGCGTATGATTCTGATTCGGATGAGTCAACTTCTTCGTTAAATGATTCAAATGTTCAAAACGAAGATCAGATTTTTGAAGAAAAAGATTCTGAAAATGATTCTCAAATCGTGACAGAAGACGACACCAACCCAGATGCAGCTTCAGAATATTCATCTCAGTTGCGAAGATTAAGCAGGTAAAAAGATCTTTACTATTTCACCCACAACCCCCTTATGTAGCTTTTTTAATAGGTCCCTACTGAGTCATTTTTCTCGAAGCCGGCAAAAAATAAAAAAATGTTCATTTTTTTTTCTTTTCAAATTATACGCCTTAATTTTTATCCCGTTTTTTGCTAAACCCCCTAATTCAAAAGTTAGATTTTTGCCCGGTTCGATCCCTAACCATACCAGATATCAACAGACAGTTTTTTGGTATGTGTAAATTTGGCACCCAAATTTTTTTTTCCTGGTAAACCGGTAAATGACCGTCTGAACCGGAAGTTCATTGGTTCGAATCTCAGTCAGCTCATTTTTTGTTTTGTTTATTTTTAATCGAAATGTATACATAAATGTATTAGGTACATATATTATATATGATATATAATATAGAATAGAATATAATTATTGATAATAATAACAAAAATTTCAAATTAATTTATTTATGAAAAATATTCTCGTAATTGCCTCAGAAAAACCGGTGATTTCAAAGGTTGGATACCAGCCACCCAGTTGAAGGAGAGAAAAAAATTGCGTTCTACAAATTTTCTTGCCTACACAAAGCAAAAAAACGTTTGTTAAATCTGGTATGGATAAGGAAAATGCAAATGCCGATTTAATACAGCCGTTGTCCGGAAAAGGCCGTTTTAGGGTACCCCTTTTTAATCGTCATTTTCCCTGGCTAAAATACCGAAAAAAAATAATACTGTCGTTTACAAGTGATGTTACATAATCCAGGCAACTTTTGTAACTACCGAATTTTCATGAAAAAATTGTTAAGAGAAAATCAATTTTTTGCGTAAATGATAAACTTTTAACCAATAAAAACCTCGAATTAAGCCAAGACCTATTTCACACGCTTACAAAATCGTGCAAAAAGCAAGATTTTTTCAGAAAAAAAAAGTGCAAGCAAAAATTACCACCGCTTAAGAAAATTTTGAGTTCTAATTAAACCTTTCAAATTCGACAAATTATGAGAAATTTTCGATAAAAGTTCCGAACGATTATGAAAAAATGCCTTATTTTTTGTTCAACATATTGTTTTCAATATTTGTTTCAAATCAACGAAAAAACTCTGCGATATTTTTTTTGTAACCATCAGTTGCATCGAATGTTCTCGGAGAGGCTCATCCGATCCAGAAATTCCAATTGACAAGGCAGCCAATGAGTTGCATACCTGCCAATTTATCTATTTTGAAAGCACCCGTGGACCGGTAATAACCGGTCAAATTCTTAAAACGGGTTATTCTCGAGAAACCGGGGAAGTGAATGGGTTCGATTTTTTTACCAAATGTCTTGAATTTTTTTGTCGAAAATTCTGGCGGGGCTCAAATTTTAATATGACACCATAGGGGTCAAATCTCAAAATGACTCATATGGAGTCATAGTTACAGCATCAGTGAAAGATAATTCATTAGCGTTCCAAAAATATAAAATAAAAAAAATATCATTCGAGTAATCTGACCCCATTGGAGACAAAACAAGAGTTTTTGATTTCTGAACAGTTATCCGCCAATTTCGTCGAGAACTGGACTATATTTGATTTATTTTTCCCAAATTCTTGAAATAATTTGGCCAAACATGTTTGAGGGTCAAAATTTTGGTAATCTGCAACCATATGGGTCAAATACAAAATGGGCTCAATATGGGGGTCCATATACACCATCAGAAGAAAGATGAATTTTCCTCGCGAGTCGAAGATGTGAACGAATTAATTTTAATGGTCATGTAATATGACCCATTATGGGCGCAAATGCAATTTTCTGGTTTATTATTTTCAGAATGTGCAATTTTATTTGACCGGAATAAAAAATTACTTATCCAGGAAGTCATATTGATCACCATTAGAAAGAGATTTATTCATTGATTAACGAATATTTCGGAAAATCTTAAATTCCCATGTTCATTGAAACTGAAAACGCACAAAAACAATAGACGTCGTAATTAAAGAAAATTTTGCGACTCATAAATAACAAAATCTATCTTGATTATAACCAAAATACACTGGTCTAGATTTTCTAGATTTATATTCAAATAACTGCTCATGATGGTCAAAACTATGATATCTTGAAAAACTACGATAAAATCGAGTATAATGGCTATTTATTGCCTCAAGAAAGAAATCTCGGAAATAATTCCAAAAATTACACATGAGTATGTATCACACCTACGTCCTCCTGTGTGTTCGTTTCGAACTGTTTCAAACTTTTTCTCTCACTTCTGAAGATAGCTCCTTAGCGAACGGTAAAATGAAACCAGTTTTAATGGAAGAATTATAATGTATGTATATAACGGTGGTTCCCCGAATGAAGTATATTTATGGAATTTAATATTAATAATTTATGCACAGTGCGGTCTGAATATAAAAATCGGTATCACATATAACCACCAAATTATTATATATCCTGATGCAAATCTGTATATCTAATAATTTGATATATGTAGTATGATATAGGAAACATTTTCGGGACCGCGAGAAAATCATCTTTCTTCTGATGGTAATTTGACCCATATGAAGCCATTTTGATATCTGACCCACTAATGGTGTCAGATTACAAAATTTGACCCCCAAAATGTTACGCGCAAATATTTCAAGACATTTGGGTGAAAAAATAAATGCAAATAGTCCAGTTGCTCGAGGAAATTAGGCGATTAACTGTTCGTAAAATTCAAAAACTCTTGTTTTGTGCTCTATGGGGTTCATATTAACTCAAATATTTTTTCGATATGATTTTTGGGAACCCGCAGGATGATTATCTTTCTATGATGTGTAATAGACCCCAATATGAGTTCATTTTAGATTTGCGCCCATTGGTGAACATAATATCCATTCATTTAACAATTGACCCACAGAATTTCGACAAAAAATTCAAGACATTTGGTAAAAAATCGAACACATACCTCCCTCGGTTCTCGAGAAACCCGTTTTTAAGATTTGACCGGTTATTACCGGTCACCCGGTGCTTTCAAAATAGATAAAATTGGCAGGTATCAACTCATTGTGCTGCTTGATACAATTGAATTTCTGGATTCGGCACACCATCTCCGAGAACATTCGATGCAACTGATGGCTTACCAAAAAAAATATCGCCTCTACAAATGATTAACGCTTAGGTGGTTTTTTTATAGAGCTCCAACTGCGGCTTTCTGGTATTTTGAAACCCCATAAGACTATATATTGGCAGATCGAGAATTTAATTCCGCGTCTCGCGGGATAGATTTTTGAAGTTCTGACCGGTAATGGCGGATTTCCGGTCGTCCAATTTTCAAAGTGTTTCAATCAGGCCAAAATTCCGGTCTGTAGACTAATACGGGCACAGGGAGTTCGAATCTGATATCAGATTTTATCGATGACGTCATTATGAGTCATTTTGGGTCACTTTAGATGACGTCATAGAAAATCTTTACAACTTGTACAAACACGCGTATAACTTGATAAAAACGCGAAATAAGGGTTAATTTGACACGGGGAGTTCGAATCTGATGCCAATATCACTTAATACAACATTATACTCAAATTGGGTCAAATAGGAGAATTCACATAAAGAAGTTAGAGAAAACCGTGACAAGAATAATCTGGCCGGAGTCGTGATTATATGACTTATAATGACGTCATCGATGTAATCTGATATCAGATTTGAACTCCCTTGTTACCCGTATTAGGCTACAGACCAAAATTTTGGCCTGATTGAAACAACGTTTGAAAATTGGACCCTACCGGAAATCCGCCATTCACCGGTCAACCGGTCAGAAATTAAAAAAACAAAATCCACCGCGAGACGCCGAATTAAATTCTCGATCTGCCAATTATATAGTCTTATGGGGTTTCATAATACCAGAAACCGTCATTTGGGCGTCGCTCCTAAAAAAAACCACCTTAACTATAGTAAACTTTAAACTTTTCGAGTCGGTGACCACATATCTTTATATGCTCTTTGAAAAAATTCATATTCTCATCTGTACATGGTTTGTCGATTTTTGGTCATAAATAATTAGAAATATTTTGAAAATTTCCATTACTAGTTAAAAAATTTTCAAACTTATTTTTCTTAAATCACCAAATGAAATATGAGAATGCCATCTTTTACTTTATTCAAACATGTCCTTGTTTTGTTCTTCGCTCTGGTTTATACTCTCAACTATAATTTTGCAACGAATTATGGTTTGGGAGAAATAGGTGAAGCCCTCATTTATCAAAATAATAAATTATTTTATTTACTTAAACTTGCCAAATTGCTTAACCCGTGTGAGCACAGAAAAAAAAGTTCCGCCAAGGCACCGTCACCTATATATAGGTGACTGTTCAACCGGCGTATTACAGAAAGCCCAAGGTAGTTAGGTATTCATTTTTTTTTGCATAAGAAGTTCAAACGATATATTTTTGCATCGACATTTGATATTCTAGAATTTTGATTTTTAGTTCTAGAAAATTTTACTGATAAGAGCAAGGTACAGGCATATCACGTGATACAAGCTTACAGTGGGTGTTCACAAATTAGTTTGGTATTGGAATCGATGCACAAGGATCTGACCTATGTCATCGTTTTTCTGATTTGATTTATATATAATCAATCAAAATTATTTTTAAATAGGTTAAAATTTTGATGAAAAAATCACAATTTTATCATATAAAAATGGTTATTTTCCCCTATAAAAAGCAGATAAGTACACTTCTTATTTATTTCTGGGTCGACTATACTAATCAAGTGACTCTGTGGACAATTTTAATTGCTCGAATTAATTTTTTAATAATTAAAATTATTTTCGTGAAATAGTTAAAATTGAAAATTTTGAAATATCACTTTTGAAAAAAAATATCTGTTCCTGTATACCAATTAATCTTTGTTTTGAGTGTCAACCATGGACAAACACTTTCCTAAAAACTGGCTATTTTTAAATTTTTAATTGACGCCATAGGTCGCATTTAATTTTTTAGGGTAAAAGATTGGAAAAAAAATCTCAAAAAAATCAACCCTCCGTAAAATTTGAACAAAATTTCCAAAAAAAAAATAAGTCACTTTTTTGAAATCCTTGCAAAATTCTTTATAATGTATTCGAAGAGAAATCTACGATGGTTTTTTTGCATATTTTAGATGTATTTTAAATATGCAGTCAACCTATATATAGGTGTTGTGCTCACACGGGTTAAGCGTCTCGACGACCGAATTCAATTTTTTTCATTCATCTCATGAAAAAAAAATTCTTACGATGTGCAAACTTTCGTTTTTTTTAATTTTTTTTGGATTTCAAAATTTTCGATTTTGACGTAGAAATAGTATCAAACCATAACACAATAATTGAATTCGGTGGTCGAGACCGTGTTTTTTCAAAAGAAGATTAATAAAGTAAAAAAAAACGACTTGAAAAAAATCAGATTACTTTCGTCCGAGAAAGTTTTTATCCGAACATTTCAAAGTGGCAAAACGTTTCTGATCAAGAGAAAAAAAAGTGAAAATCTGTCAAAATGCACCGACCCCCTTAATTTAAAACTTAGACTTTTGACCGCTGCGCACCCTAGGTATGGTCCATACCGTATGGTCGTCGAGAAAAATGACCTAAAGGTATCGTTTTTTAATGCAACCCACCCTTCTCAGCGTTTTTCATGATATTTTTTGAGATCCCTGATTTTTTAAGCTTTCCCTGTTACAGTGAACTGTATTTAAACGGACAGGTCCTTAGGACGGGTTGGGCGTGGAAATCTCTGCCAATGGGGTTTAAACGGACAGCCCCGCAGGTAAATTTTTTGACGAACTGTACTTAAACGGACGGGTTTGGAAAAAATTCTCGCCAATTTGCTTAAACGGACGGGTTGTGAATTTCAAGTTGTCCGTTTAAATACAGTTCACTGTAATTTTACGAAAAACATCAGGGGTACACCTGAAAAACGTGCGGTGGTGTAATATCCAATAAAAAACGATATTATTACCAAAAAAAATACAAAGATCGTATGTGCCGATTCCCACCTCCATTTAAAGGTATCATAAAAAACAGACCTGGTCAAAAAATTTATTTGTACCAAATGAGCATATTCGAATTTTATTTTTAGTGCTGGTCATCTGGTCCAAATTGTGCTTCCGCCCCCAGTGGTTGGCCGTGTTGACCCAGAAACGACAATATTATTATCTAAAATGGTGAAGCAACATTATAATGGATATGATTTCAACAAAATTATACGAAATAAAAAGTCATACAGAAACCCGAGCATTTATTCAAAACTGATAGATTACTTTGAAATCGAAGAAGGTGGTTCAAACTTCCCAAAAGACGTTTTTGACCCGAAAGCTTATCGAACAGATCATAAGCATAACTATAAGGTCAGGAATTAATCTTTTATATTTTGTACAAATACAGCATAGTGTTGTTAAAAGGACAACCCCTTAGGACAAGGTCAGAGCAAAAATTCCTGCCAGCGACTGTTTAAAAGGACAACGTCTTGTGGAAACATTTTTTGAAAAAAATTTGTAATTTAGTATTTAGGGGAAAAGGTATTTTTTTTTAAAGGACAAGGTCGGAGCGAAAATTTCTGCCAGACTTTTAAAAGGACAAGATCTGAGCCAAAATTTTCGCCAGGTTTTTAAAAGGACAGTTTGAAAACTCCACATGTCCTTTTAACAACACTTTGCTGTAACATAATTCATATTATGTTTATGTGGCTTTTGTCCAAGTGGGTACAATAAGGGTTAACCAACGCATTTTGTTTCGAAAAATCAAGATAAAGTCCGTCTAAGCGTACAAAACTTCAATGACCATAAAAATGTAGCGGACAAACTGTGCAATTTTTTGCTGCATTATGAAGTTTAACCTACCTGATCCGCTCTTAAGAGTAAATAAATGATTTAAGGGGGTAGCGGTCGCAAAAATGTACTTTTGTACTCCAATTTACCAGAATACAAAACTGCTTGAAAACTTTTGAGAATACGGTAGATATATCCATTATTATCCCCGGGTCACTTTAAAAACTTATTTGCCTGTTAAAAGAATAGGGAATAAGTATTTAAAGTGACCCGGGGATAATAATGGATATCCCTGATCTACAAAAATAATCTATCATAATTATTCCTTTCGATGTGCTAAAATTTCGCTTTTTTTTCGTCTTTTTTAAAAAAATTTGATTTTGACGCAGAAATCGTATAAAAAAATTAAATAAATTTTGAATGTCGGTCGATTAGTAACGTTTTTTACGGCTACTAATAAATAAAAAATAAATTTTACCTTAATTTAAAAACCTTCGATAGCAAACGCGCGTTTTTTGAGTGCTTTTTCAGATTATACGAAGTAAGCTCAAAAGTGCCAACTTTCGTTCGAAAAAGTTTTTATCCTTAAATTTTGAAGTGGCAAAAAGTTTACCATCAAGAGAAAAAAAATTAAAAAAATGCAAATATGTCAAAATGCACCGACCCCTCAAACTGAAATTGATTAAAAGCGGCTAAATAAAAAACTTTCTTGATTTTACATATTAAGAGTATCGCTTCCTACCAACAAACTCAAGAAGATAAACGAGCTGAAGAGTTAAAGAAACGAACAAAGGTAACGAAATCTCATTTTATTAAGAAAGATGCTTTTGCATAAATGGGGTACCCGACGTGTTTTTCTGGGTAAGATAGTAAATCGGCTATATTCACTAAATATTGACGTTTGTTGAGTTATATTCATTTTTGGGGAACGAGGTTAGCGGGAATCGCTNTTAATAGCCGATTTACTATTTTACCGTTTTTCTGGCTTTGCAACATTTATAACTAAAGTCGATAATCATATTTAACCCTCCGAAGCATATAAAAAAAGTTCCGCCAAGGCATAATACCCTTTCAGAAGGGCATTTTTAAGCGTTTTTTACAGAAAACTCTTATAAGATCAACCTTCAATTTTTCCTGTATGATCAAGTTCAAGAGTTAAACTTTTGAAAAAAATATAACGCCCCCTAAAATTTTTTTGTCAATCTACTTAAAACGTGACTCATGGCTCTCTATGTCGCTGTGATCGATTTACCGATTCAGCCAATCAGGGCCCTGCAGAGCCAATGTAATGATCTCTTTTTTCTCGATTTAGATTTAGGTGGCGTTATTATATTCTAGAAATTTTATGTTTAATTCTAGAAAAAACGTTTGAAAAGCAAGGTTATTTAAACCACGTGATACCACGTCATGGTAGGCTCCAGGAAATGTATGTTCATCTCCATAACTGCGCAGTGCTTTGTTTTACTTAATACTTTTGTCTGATTGACTTTATCTGTTGGGAATCAAAAAATATTTATAAATAAGTTCAAAATATTCATGAAAAAATCACGTTTTTTAGGAAAAAATTGTTAGTTTTCTCGATTTAATGAAATTATTTTATTATTTTTACAATATTAAGCCAAATATGGTATAAGTGTATCACGCTGGCATGATTTTAACATTTTATTTATTTTTTCAAAACATATCTGTTTATCCATACTAAAATCAGATATTTTGAAATTTCACTCCCAAAAAAATATTTCTGCTCCAGATATGTCTAGGATGCTAATATTTTTCGCAAATCGTACTCAAAACACTTTTTAAAATCCTGGCTAAATTTAAATTTCAACTCCAGATTGGAGTCAAAAGTTATTTTTCGGAAGTAAGACTTAAGCGAAAAATGGCCTTCCAATCAACTCGTAATAAAATTTGAACTTTTTTTTCTGAAAAATTTTGGGTGATATTTTCAGATTCACATTGTTGAGTTTTAAAATGTAATCGAAAGAGAGCTTTTTAAAATCATTTTTTCCATTTGGCTGATTTAAAGTGAATTTACCCTTTCAAAAGGGTATATATATGCCTCAGAGGGTTAAGGATCGTTTTTGAAAATTTTAATCAAACTTTTTTTATGGCCTGATCTTAAAATGATTTTTATATTTTCAGTTTTGTTAAGTTTGCTCAAAATAAATTTACACCAAAATGAGGAGTCGGTGTTTAGTGTACCCATTAGGGTACGCTAGGCACGCCACGTGCTTTCCGTACCCAAATTGACCTAAATTAAAAAATAATGCAGACCAATTTGGTGCGTGCTTTCGGTACCCACCTAAGCAAAGTATAGGGAGGCCAATTTGGGTACGGAAAGCACGCTCCCAAAGTGAGACCTGATGTAGATAGCGAGATACAGTCACTAATCTAAAAAATCGGAAATTTCATAAAATTTGTTTTTTTTGTGTGACTAAAGAGATAGCTTGAAGCAAGATTATTCGCTAGGATGCGCAGCGGGCAAATTTTCAACTTTTCAACGCCACATATCAACAAAACTACTCGAGTAGCCCAAGGGCAGAATTCAAATCAAAAAATCGTTTTTTTAAGTTTAATAATACAACCCTGTACTCAGACAAGTGTCAATCGGCACTTACCAATTTCAAAAAATCATATTTAATTCCCTTTATTAATTTCATATTCACGTGGAAATTTTTTTCTTTAACATTGCTGGAAATATGTGAATTTTCTGTAAAACATCGTCTTCAAGCCAAACCATAAGTTTTCAAATTTGAGGTATCAATATGAAAAATAAAGAATTCTTAATTGGGGGTATCCGCTTTGGACTATTAATAAGTCGGTAAGGACTGTTTGATAAGTATAGGGCGCAGCAAAATCTTACTCATTATTTTGACATTTTTTATTTCTAGATCTTCTAGAAAGTAAATATCCCAGAAATAATAATATTTTCAAACAGTATCAAATTCGTACTAAGGTAGTTTTTTATAGACGCGACAGATTTGACTTTTTACCACAGACGAACCGTATTAGATATCGCAAAATGGTTTTTTGCATTCAACTTGAAACTAAAAAATCTTTGGCCAAAATTTTTTTTAAATTTCCGAAATTTTTTCAAAATTCGAGATTTTTAAATGATCGGAAATGACCCAATATGGATATCATACAAAACTAGAAAAAATTCTCAGACTAATGGCTGAAAAATAAAATTCCAAACATAAATAACAGAAATAATATCAAAATTCTCAACTGAGAAAAAACTATGAGAACGGGCGCGCTTAATGACCACTCAGTGCCAATCGGCTCTGTGTGATTAACGGGGTTTGAAATATGTTTATTTTAACCAAAATTTTGAAAGAAATATTTTCAATATTGAAATTTCAGATTGAATTTGCTAGTGGTTCTAAAAAGTCTACAAAATGGGAAGGACCAGCAGTTGTGACATCAAAAACAAAGTCGTCGAAACCAAGCATACCAGCAGTCGGGGAGTTAGCCAAGAATAAATCGAGAGCTAGAAAGTGACAAAACCATCAAATATACTGCCTATTTTATTATTATTGAAAATTTTAAGTTTTTAACTGTTTTTTCCGTTTCTTTTTTTCAGTTAAAATAAATAAAAAAATCCCTTCAGTTTATCAGCAAAGAATTTTTAAATGAGAAAAGTACAGTCATTGAAAATAATAGCCCAAAAAGCTTTGAAATATTATGGCCAATGTTGGGTTACCATTAAAAAATGTTTTGAGAAGTCCGGGAGTCGAACCCAAGTAAACGGGATGATCTCAACACCAACAAGATGGGAAATTTTTAGGCCATAAAAATGTAGCAGACGAATTTGGATTTTTATGCCTGTCCGCTTTGATAGACTTAATGCGGACTTTACCAAATTTATGTTGAAAAAAATTGCTTTTTGACGTTTTTGGAATGTGACTTAGCATAACACGGTTCACCGCCGTGCTTCAAAATACTCGATCTACTAACTTTTATTTTTTGTTTAAAGTTGGCCACAAAAATGTGGCTAGTACCTAATGCGATAATTCAAATAATATTTTTTCAAAGTTGTGCTTATGTCAGATTGATTTAAAAATAGACTTTTGTTATTGGAAAATTTGGCCTTCTCACTTGGGCTCTCTTATTGTGTTTATAGTATTTTTATTTCTCATTAAATTATCCATTGCGTAAAATCTACGTGTAAAGTCGTGTAAAAACTTTTGCATGTATATCGATTACGATGCCCGAG
>SCLH01000613.1:170000-186002 GCA_004367855.1 Oikopleura vanhoeffeni
TGTGTCGTGCCTGCGCAAAGACAATTTCTTTCATTCTAAATAAAATATTTTTTTAAAATTTAGACTGATTTTTTTACACATTTTTTTATTAATATCATTGTTCAGATAATATGTTTCAAACTGATGATATCTTTTTAAAGTGTATACTTTTATTTAATTTCTTTGCGTGGAATTTTTTATTTTCTTAATTTATAATGTTTATACTTTTGTGTACGTGTAAGTAACTTTTAACATTAATTTTTATTAAATGTTTTTTAGAGTATGTTTTTTCGAATTTATTTTGTTTTGATTAAATTTTCCATATGGAGTTTCTGATAATCTTTTTTAATGAAAATGTTGGTTATATGTTTTTGTCTATATTTAAGTTTTCCATATGGAATTTTAGATATTTTACAGTTTTAGCCTAATATCTACCGCCTCTACCTCCTCTGTAGCCACCTCTACCGCGACCTCTAAATGAGTCGTTTTGACCTTGCTGTTTTTCAGCAACCGGCTGAGGCGGTTGGTCATTTTGGGAACTGTTTTCTCTATCCGGACGATTTTCCCGATAATTGTTATCGTACCGTTTTCGAGTACCCCTGTAGCCTCTGCCCCGTCCTCGGCCTCGGCCTCGGTTTTTATTTCCAAATTCCCTATTATCCTTAGGTTTTGGTTTATTTTTAATATCTTTAGATTTTTTAATGGCCTCGTCCTTTTCTCTTTTTATTTTTAAGGCCGGTTTTCGCATCTCTTTTGCGTTATCCGTGACTGCCATTAAAACCGCTATAGTACGACTAAAATCTATTTGTCTTTCGCGGTTTAAACCCTCATAGACCATTTTAGCCATTCCTAGCCTATCTATAGTATTACGGCTACTTTCCATATTGGAGACAATCATGGAAAATAGACTGTGCATGTCATGGTGTACCTCCCAGGTATCCCTATATTCTTTGATAAGGGATAAGCCCTTATCAAAGTCTAGTTTTAGTAATTTATCGGTTGTAAACCGATTTACTAGTGTTAAGGCTACGTCCTCTTGGCTACGTTTATTGGGTTGAATAACCCCCGCGGCGGCAGATGTAAATTTACGTTTGTATCTACCGTTTTCGTCCTCATAAATGAGACTAGCCCCATGTTTGGTACGCAAATTGGTAGCCTTAGTTTCCATGCTATCTACTAGGTCCGCCAAGCGTGTTTTTTCTTGTTGGGCCTTTTCACGATGGACTTTAAATTCACTCAAATAAAGTTCCATTTGGTCTTTTGTGGCGTGATTAACCAGGTCACTTTCGGCGGTAGAGAGGGTTAAGCCGTCCTCTTGTCGCCTCATTAACCTGTGATATTCTATACGGCCTTCCTCAGCCCTTAATTCGTTTTCACGCGTTTGTAAAAATTTTTTCTGGGCTTCATTTAAATCTTTACGTATTATTTTAATATCCGAGATATAGCTACTATATCTCGAACAAGCTGATCCTGACTCTAGTTCTTTTAAACTGTCCTCAAAATTTTCTTTATTGGTTGGAATCAAATACTGGTTGTCAATCGAGTGCTTTTTGAAACCTGCATTCGGGTTATATTGATTATAACTTTCCCGTTCGAGTTGGTATCGCAAATTTTCTGACATTTTCACCGTTTTCGTCTTAAAACATTATTATTTCCATATGGAGTTTAAATTTTAATTTTAATTTAATAATTCTTGTACATCTTGCGGGTCAAGGTTTCCTGAATTTTGAAGAAATATTTTTAGTTTGTTTCTATTTCCTTCAACCGAAATGTCCACACTTTTCATATTGCCAGGAAATTTTTCACCCATTATAGCCTCCACTACTTTGATTTCTATTTGGGTGAATCTAGAAAAATAATATGCTAGTACATCTAGCTTTTTCATTCTAAATATTTTAATTAAATATTTAAAACAGTATTTTTATTTCTACGAAAGTTCATTTTTGTTTAATTTTCCAGGTAATTGTTTTTTTAGCAATAGAATTTATATTATTGATATTTTTAGGATATATTGAATGGTTTTGATGTCATAATTTTAGTCCAATTTGTTAGGTTTAGTGGTCCTATATTTGTTCCGATTAATAATTGGTGAATTTTTTCCATGACATTTGTTGTCTCAATTTCTAATTTTGGAAATTCTGCTCTAAGGATATTAAGTGCGTTGTATAATTTATACCACGTTTTATGTTTTGCGCTCCTAGTGATACATAATTTAATGTTTCTCATTTTTTCCAATGATAAATTTTCAAAATCAAACATTAATCTGTTTCCCTCTGTTGATTCTAATCCTAAGACTAATATATTAAGTGCGCTTTTCATTTCTACGGCACCAAAATCATCGTGTTTAATTATCAAGTTTAAAAATTCTACTCCTATTTTAATAGTATTTAAAGATTTTCTAAATAGTTTTTTATCTTTAGCGCCCTTAAGTGTAAGGGCTGCCATATCGATTCTCATTCCATTTGGATTAACAATTTTTGGGTACCGCGAATCCCTAAGCACAAATGCTTCACCTTTAAGTTCCATTAATTCCTCTGGAAATAATGATAAATCCAGGAATTGCGAAATTGGTCGGTCAAACATTCTAATAAAGTATTTTAATGTTATATTGCTCCATATGGAAGTTTGATTATTATCAGATTATTATGATACGGGATGTTAATCCCTAAGTGGGATTTTAATACAAAGAATTAGATTTTAACAGGGTACTGATATCATAACCATGATGGTAGTTTTGTTTTAATCTGTTCAATTTTAATAGTTTTAATTTTAATAATTGTTATAATTTTAGCATTGATATTTATGGTGTTAATTATTTTTCATTATTATTATATCTTAGCTTATTTCTTGATTATTGCAAATAATGCTTTCATTTTTTTATTTGGTGTGTACCAGTTATATACTTTGTCCCGTTTTTTACACGGTACCAAAGAAACTGGGTCAAATTTATCATCTAATCTAATCAAAATTGAATTTTTTGGTCTATACGCTACAAAAAAGGGCATTTCTGCCATTGCATGGAATACAAAAATGAATTTATTTTTTAGTTTATAGAGATGATAAGCCGTTACATCGGCTAGTGATTTTGGGGGAAAGCAGTATATTATATCTTTTCCATCTGGAACATAAGTAAAGAAATTTTTATCAACAGCCATATCCTCATGAAAACGGGATATATATCGTGTGCATTTTGTATTGGCTACTGTTGCCATACAATCTATATTTGGTGTTATATATTTACAAATAAATTTATAAGCTTCGTCATCTAGAATTTCTTCCTTTAAATCTATTGTACGTGAGGCTTTATCGGCCTTTTGAATATTCGTGCTGACCCAAAAAATAGCTAATACCATATTATTATTAATTGCTATGATGTTTATTGCTCTTAATATATCATTTAAGGTTGCGTTTTTACTCCCGTGATAAAAACTTTGTACAACTCCTTCGTTATCACAATAAAATAGGATTCGTTTATTTTTCATTTTTTCTGAATTAAATTCTAGATATCTTAAAATGGCTAAAGCCTCTTTCATGACAATGCCTAGGGACATTTCTATTTTATTAAAATAAATAGTTCTTTCATGTCCATCATAATCTACGTAACCCCCCGCTATGTCACTCGCGTCAGTCCAGATTCGATAAATATTACTGTCTATTAAAATTGACTGTTTTTCGACCCAGGGTCGTATTGTGCGTATGTGCTTTAAATTATTGCTGGTCCAAAATAGTAAATCCTCCCTAAGCCTAGTATCGATCTTAATGAAAGGTAATTCATTTTGTTCTGCGATTGTCAAATATTCAGTTACTCTCCTTATGTATAATTTAAGATTTTGAACTATGATAGCAAAGGAGCACATTTTGCCTCTAAGTTTCTCTAATTTTTTAAAAGGTATAATATCGGAAGTTAAAATTTCATTTAATTCCACTTGGAACTTATCCCATTTTTTTTCTGGGATAGATACTGTTTGGTCGACTGTATTGATCGTAAAACCCAAGTATTCAATTATTTGTGTGCATTTAGGAGTTGATTTTTTTCTCGAAATAAAGCCTCCCGATGCGATGATTAACATAGTTGTTAAAAAAGCATTTTTAGGTGCTCTAGTGCCATTTTCTATTTCTAAAATTTCCATCTGGGATATATTTTTTTCAATGACCAATCGGTCGTCGAGATATAGTGTAATTGGTATGCCGTGGTTTCGTAAAAAGCTTACCACACATGAATTTAACATTTGAAAATCCCCGGGAATTCTAGGAATCCCGAAAGCTGCACCAAAATATTTAAATATATATTGGCCCCATCGAAGATGGGTTAAATCCGATGACTGAGGGTCCAAAAATGCTTGGAGAAAGCCTGACGCATCATCGAATTTCGTCATATAGTCATTTTTTTCTAAAAATAATAATGCATCCGTTACTGTGTCTAAATAACATGGGACAGAAAAGTCCTCAGTCAATTTATAACAGCCACCATCGAAACAGGTGCGGAATTTGTCAGAGTTTTCGTTATATACTAAAACCATACTCGTTCGAATTATTGATTTTACCATATTATGTGGGCCTACTAGCTCCATGGCGCCACTGGCTATCCATTTAATAATTTGATCAGTTATTATTTGAGGGTTATCTAAAAGGTGGTCCGAATTTGGTTGGTAAAAGGGTTTTTTTACTAACGAACCCTCTTGTCTTTTGACCATAACCGGGTAGTATCCGAATCTTTCGCGATAATTTCCTGATATTTCCATATGGAAGTTTTTTCCTTTCATATGCATTTTTTCATACATTTTAATATTTTGTATGTGAGGAATTTTTTTGGTACATATTTTAAAAATAGTTTTTCCTCTAGTGTATGTTAATGCATTTTTTATGTCAATGTCTTTCTGGTTATCTAGTATGGATATGCCTTTAATGACATGGTTATATGCTATAAATTTAATTTGATTATTTGGCAAACTATTTATCATTATTAGCCATATTTTTGGAAAGACACCGAAAGTTCCTGATTTAAAATCTTCTTCATTTCTGAAAAAAAGATTGTCCCAATTTGGTATTTCGTTTCCATTAAAAATGTCTTCAAATCTATTTAATAATTCAAAACTATAGATTTCCCATTCATTATGTTTTCTAGGTTTATTAACTTCTCTGCCCAAAAAAGTGACCGCCCGAATTTCAGCCCTTGGTGTATTATTAAAAGTTTTATAGTGAATTAATCCACTTTTAACAGCTTTGGCGACCGATTTATCAACTTGTTGCCAAGTCCATTTTTCCATTCTAAATTTTTACTCTATATTTTAATCTTTGTTACTGAGTTATTTTTTGATACATGTATTACGGTAATTTATGTTTGTTATCATATCCATGTGGAAATTTTAGTAAAGAAATTTTTTCTTCAGACTAAGTAAATTTGTTTAAGTTTAATTTTTCGTATTTTCTCCAAAAATTGTAAGATTTTTTAAGTTTTCTTAGCTGGTCACCGGTTACATATGGTTGTAGTCGTTTTATTGAATTTTTGAAACTTTTCAATTTAAATTCGAGATCGTTCGCAATTTGCATGATTTTCAATGATTTTTCTAAGTTTCCGATTTCGAGCTCCTGGGTTGCCCAAGTTCTCAAATTGTCTATGAAAAGTTCTTCTACCTTTTCTCGAATTTTTTTCAACGAAATCAATAATTGTAATTTTTCCATTTGGAAGTCTAAATACAGAATATTTGTTTTAAATTTTATTGGTTAATTGAAACTATTTTTATTTTGCGAATAATTATAACAACATTTGTTTTTGAATATCAGTGGATTTTTTATTTAATTTGAAATTTTCCAGATGGAGAGGTAATATTTGTATGAATGAATTAAATATTTTTTTAAATTTGATTATAATTTTTAATCTTGCATCAAATTTTCATCCGACCAGCAGCCTGAACTTGACCCTTCTGAGCTTAGGACATATTGGGGAATTGGTACTCTTGGTTGTTGCGGTTCATCAGAATCCGCCGAATCAGATGAGCTTGAGCTCGAGGCTGCACTTGCATCATCTGGTCGATCTAAATCCATATGGATTCGAACTGCTACTAGAGCATCATATTCTTGTTCAGATATGAATACTTTTCGTGCAGATATTTCTACAACATTTCCTCTTATTTTTTTATATAGTGGCTCTTGAAAATAGAGCTCACCAATCCATTCGTAAAAGCTACTTGTGTAGTCATTTATTATGGTACCTTGCCCGAGTGTGTACTCTCTTATAGACAATATCCGGTCTAATTTAAATTGCATTAATTTAAATAGGCCGAAGGCCGGTGGGCCCATTTCTCTAGCCAATACGTTTATAATAGTGGCTAGTTTTGTCAAAGTTTTAAATTTTGACCTTCTAGTGGCCCATTTTTGAAGACCTATCATTTGGTCGGCAGCCGATAGATCTTCATCTAAAATCATCCCGTATGTTTTGATAATTTCGTCCGAACCCTCGCCTACTGGTGTTAATTTAACACCGTTATTTCCACATGGAAGTTTTGATGGCCAGTTTTTACTAATGTAATTAGCATAGCTAACTATTTCAAAAATAGGTACAACTGGCCCCGTATGCTCCAAAAGTTTTGTAAATGCATTCGATCTATCCCTAATCGAAATCAAATGTTTGGCGTTTATACCCAAAAAACCGCCCCATTTTTCCATAACTTGGAGTCTATCCACGAAATTTCTCATGGTAGGGATGTCCGAATGTCTCACAAACTCTCTGGAGCACCAAGGATCCGGAGTTACCTCGTGTCTATCTATGATATTGTGTCTATTACGGTACTCTGGTTGCCGTGGCCTAGGTCTTGTTTCAAAGTCCCAAGCTCTTGGAAAAGGTCGTTGTTCCTGGCTCTGCCAATTGTCTACTAACTCGCGCTGCACGACCATAGCTGCGATTATAATTGTTGTCAGTCTAAAAATATTAAAATTTTAGGATTTTCCTACTATTTTTTAGACTAATTCATAATGTGTTTTTTCAAGCATGTCAATAATAATTTGTTATTTACAAACAGAAAAAACATTTTTTTTAATTAGCGTTTTTGATTTTTAATCATTCCATTTGGAGTTCTGGCTCTGTGGCCAAAATTGTCTCTTTTGGAATTTTTCCAGCTTCGGATTTTTTTCCATTTTTCAATTTTGAAAATGTGCGCTCCAGAGCCTTAACATCTTTTTTGATATTTGCCATCATTTTGTTGTTTTTGTTGGCAACATATCTAAAGTTTGATGCTGGCTCCATATTCCAGCTGTTGACATTGCTACTAATATAACTTTTAATTTTTAGTTTAGTAACTTTATTTTTAATTTATTTACCCTTGATTGCGTCTGAATTGAACCGATTGAGTTTTCCGCCATTTGGGAGCAGGTGTTTGCCTAATACAATTAAAGTGGTTAATTCAAGGTGATAAATTTCTAATTTGTTGTTTTTCAAACTAAATTTTTAATTATTTACTTATTCTCGGACTTATTCATTCGTTTTGTTAGTACATCTAACTTGTGATTTAAGTCCCCATTTTGTTTAGCTAGATCCTCGACCGCTTTTTTCAACCCGCCAATAGCCGTGAAAACTTCTAACAATTTTTCAAAACTAAAGTGGTTTATTTCCATTTGGAGAATCTGAAATATATAACTTTTTTAATTTTTGGTATTCTTGTGTCAAATAGAAACAAAAATAAGTTTTTATTAGCAGTGAAAGTTTTTCAGGGTAACTTAACTTGCCTGGATTATTTTTTGGTTTTCAAAGTTGATGACCATTTTAAAAAATCAGTTAGGCTCTCTGTGACCGAAGTTTCGTTATTTTGAGAGGTTTTCTCCTCTTTTACCTTTGCAAAAAGGTCGCTAATATTGAAGGTCATATTTTTTTGTGACCTTACCGGTGTACTGGCCGCTGGATTTCCGCTGTTATGCGAGCTAAGTGACCCTGAAGAGCTTTGGTGAAAGAGAAGGGGCGAACTAGAATCTCTTGTTTGTTCTGTTTGGTAGTCTTGACTCGTTTTTTCTAATAAAAACCGTTAATGTTGGAGTTAAAAAATCCCGAGCTGCCGTCCTTTGGACTTTGTTTTTCTTGTTCAGACAAATTTTTAGGGATTTTATTTAAATCGTTTCCATATGGAAGTGGGAAACATTGTCTGGATTTATGGTTGCTTAAAAGGTCACCTTCCAATCCTAGATCAATGTATGTTCTATTTTTTTGTCTAGCTAGTTTTTGGTAGCCCCAGATTTTCAAATTTTTTCCCATATTATTTAAATTTGATATAGGTTTGAATGACCAGTTATCTTTAAGTTTATCTGGTACTAATCCCTGGATTTCGTGGATTACGTTTAAATTACTTAATTGTTCTCCATTCGATACGGCTGTTGATACACCTAATGTTTCTATTTTTTCCGTAATTATAAAATCTTCTGCGCCTACATCATGTAGCCCATAAAAAATAGTTTTGCAATTTGAAATAATTGGCCCAACTGATAAATTACCAGGGTTTACTAGATAACTCATTAAGTTTATCCATGCAACCTGAATGCTTGACATTTGTAGGTGTTGTGAATATCTACCCATAGGGTTTTCATTAATTAAGGGTGTTAAAAAATATTTTAAGAATTTGCTTTCTGCTTCCAAAGTAAGTTCTCCATCTGGACTACCATATTTGCATATTTGTGTTAATACACACGTGACATTTTCCGAAGTATAACGGACAATTGCTGCTCGGGCTTTATTAATTTCCGTTTCGGTTAAGTTACCCTTTTTTTGCACAATGGTATGCAGTGAAGGGTCAAATCCATTTGGAAAATGGTCAGCAAAAAGTTTTTTCGAGTCCTCCGCAAAAACGGTTCGAGCTTCCTTGATAAGCCTAATTACTTCATCTTTTGGGACTCCTCCTGGCCTACCACTTTCCCCGGCATTTTTGATATCCCCTCTTAGAGAAGTGTGCAAATGTACGAGTTTTGCGTCCATTATTTTTTCCGCCTCTTTTGCAGCTTTTAACTCCCTAACTTGGGTAGTCAGCGCAAATTCAGCCATTTTCGCCTCGAATTTATCGTGCAATTTTTGCTCGATTTCGGACTGCTCCGTTTGTCCTAGTAGGGACATTATTTTTCCGTCACCATAGTCCAGTCTGGTTTCCAAATCAATTTCATTAGCTTGTTCAATCATACCTCGTGAAAACAAAAAATTTTTCAAAGTGTCCTTAAGTAGGTACTCTTGCGAGCATTGAAAATCATTTATGAACATAGTCCATGTAACTGATGATTTGTAGTTTCTTTGGTTTGATTGAACTACAGCTATTTTACCTATAAAGGTATCCTCCCAGGGATTCTGAATGATATTTTTTATAACTTTTTGTTATTTTGATAATTTATACAAAAAATATTTTCCATATGGAGTTTATTCTATTCATTTATACCTTTGTCTCAGTGGATTCGTCCTCACTTTCTACTACACAAAGCGTATCACTTTGTTCCTCGATTTCTGGTGATGGTAATGATTCTACATCATCATTATGCCCTGGTGATGCCGCTGGCGTGATGTTTTTGCATTTTGGAGATCCGAGATTTTTATCATAAATCTCATGGTCATCGCCAAAAATCTCAGAAAAGGCCTCTCGTTCAATTTTCGATTGCTTATCATTTTTGGCTTTTTTGGCCTTAGACTGAAAATAAAACTTTATTTACGAATTCTCGATTTTCCATGTGGATTTTGATAATTTACTTTATATTAAATCGTTCCTAATCCTATTTTACTAATTTATGTTGCGTTATTATTTATAAACCTTCCTATTGCGTACCGTTTAAAGACAAAAATTGATGACGCAACCCTCAGGTTAACATATTACTTAAATTAAATTTAAAAATAGTTTAGCAAACCTCTTCAACTTTTCTCTTTGATGGCATGACAGCAGTAAAATTTATAAAAAATAAGTCCTAAAAAATTTTATTATCTCTAAATTGGTCCCGTCCTTGTCAAGGATTTATCTGAATGAATTTTATGATATTTTTAATTTGTCCTTATGGTTATTCTAGAAACTTATTTCTAGCTTTCTGATTGGTTGTTTTTAGTGTCCTTATAGTGGTTCGGTCTTTTAAGTCTAACCGGCACAAAAACATGTGTTTTTAAGGACATCGATTATTTTGTCGGGTAGTATTTTTGATATGTTCTAGAATTTATTATTTTTATTTCAATTATTAATCCCAAACTCTGATTTTTAGATTTTTCTTAATGATAGCTCCATTTTTTCTTGGCATGTATTTTTTTAATCAAAAAACCGCTACACCGTGCTCAGTACCTCAAATTTGACCTCTGTTTTTGTTTTATTGTATTTATTTGCGATATGCTTATACTTTTGCCAAGGAATTTACAACTTTTTGATTTAATGCTAGAAGTATACTCTTTTATTTTAACATGTTTATCCTTGAAATAGTGCAGTGTTTTTAGGGCAGTAGGCAGAGGAAAAAAAGGGAGAGTTTACAATTTTTTTAAATTTTTAATCTTTGAACTTTGATAATATATCATTTCCATATGGAGGGTTTTTTAGATCAGTCGATTACGATAACCTCGTCACTATTTTTGAGACTTTTATTGATAGGGTGGGTATTGTCCAAACCACCGTGAAGCAATAATTCTCCAATCTTTATATCTGACCAATTTTCCGCTCGGAAGAATTCGATACTTGTAGCTTCGGTCCAGAATTCGGTGATGATCTTAATGGAGTAATTTTAGTTTTTTTGGTCAATTTTTATGTTATTAATCTTGTACTTTGACCAATATAAAACATTTTTTCTATTATTTTTAATCGAAACATTTTTTGTTGAATATTAAACTTTCCCTTAGTAGGTAGTATTTTATTTAAAACAAAAAAGGATTTTGTATAACCCGACTTTTAATAATATTTTTAATTTCGTTTATGTTTTTACCTTGACCATATTTGCGATGTTTTCGCTTTTCTCATTCGTAGTGGCCATTAAAAACCGACACTGCTTTGGGTTTAGGACGAATTGTCGGCCATATTTTTTCAATAAATTAATATATTGGTCACCGTCTCTTATTTTTGCCAAATCTTTTTTGAACGTTTTGTTCAAGTTCATCCATGTTGGCACGAAACCCGAACCTTTTCCCAACCATTTTTGCATATGGTTGTTTGCAATTTTTGCCTCTAATTCCACTTGATGTCGGATTTTTCTAATTTTCCGTTCCATCTGGAGTTTGTCCTGTGCAATTTGCTCGGCGTCTTAATAATTTTCATTAATATATGTTTCCCGTTTTAATTTAGAAGTTTTTTCATAAAAGTATTCATCGTATATTATATACTTTCCATATGGAATTTCTTTTATGTTTATATTTTAATTTTTAAATTACCTCGTTTTTTTCTGATGTTTTCCGTCATCAGATTTTGGGCCATCATGCATCTGTTGTTCATCTTACTCTGGGTATGATTTGCCCAACTGTGCGAGCCCAGGCCCACTCGGAGAATATCTTTATTCACCTTGGTTGAATCTTTTATAGGTAACCTGTTGCTTGGTGCCCCGACTGTGTTAAGTCGTCCAAATCTAACTGCCGCCGTTCTAGCTGCTATTTCTTGAGGCACAGAATTATGGACATTTCCGTTAGGTCTTTTAAAACAGACCTCTTTTGCAAATTCAGTGCGTGCCGCGTTTTTAATTACTACCTCCTTTAATTTATTGTTCATTCCAAGGGACCATAAGGGTAGTGATCCGAAAAACTCGGTATGAACGCTGTTTTCCATCTGGAAGGCCAATTTTGCGGCGAATTCTACCATATTTTCTACCGCTGGTTTTTTTGCGTTAATTTCGTCGAAATTAACCAAATTTTCATACATTTTTGGTCTTTTTGTAGTAATTTGGCAGAATTTTTGATTATTATTACCACTTCCATTGGGGTCCATTGGCACCTGTATTCTGATATACGCTTCATTTGTTTCTACACTTTCATTTTTTAAGAGGGCGTCAGCTGTATAAAATCTACGTCTGTGATTCATTATTGCCCCAGAAATTGTTGCCCTAAAACCGTTATTAAAGGTCCAGCTGCCTTTTGGGGTCATATTTCTTTCCTCCATTGGCACAAAAGAACATTTTAGGTTTCCTACCACCGCTAAGTTATCCCATATCGTCGATATTCCGCCCAGTCTGTTTTTGTGGATAAGACCTTCCCAAATATGTTCATTTTCGGCCACGTTCTTTTTTAACACTGTGATTTGAATGTATTCACATTCAATTCCATCTGGAGGACCTGTTTTTCTAATTGGTGAAAAAATAATGACCGGAGCCAGAAAACGTGATCCGATTTGATCTTTCTCGGATTGGTCCACATTATTCAAACATTCGTATTTTAGCGGTTCCGTCATTATTCTTTGCAGTGACCAATTGTTCATATAATTTGGGACAGGTTTTCTTAATAAATCAAAACTCCGCATAAATTGGCCCAATTGTACTTTTCCGGAAAAGTAAATTATGATATTTGTACCACAAATTTCAAGCTCTTCTGCCAACTTCGCTAAGACTCGCATTTCTTTAGCTAGGACTTTCCCTTGGATTAAGCTATCTTTATCCTTGGTAGGGTCTCCATTTAATGCTTTTTGGAGGTTTAGTTCTGAGTCATATCTTGTTATTCTCAGAGCGATGAAATTAATCACATTTTCTAGAAAGGATTTTCTGTCCCCTTCTGGGATATTCTGGTTTTCGAAGAATTTTAGGCCATTATACGTGGATTTCCAATAGTTGAAATCGACCTCTTCGGTTTTTCCATATGGACATAATTCTTTGATTGAAAGCATTTTTGATATGCATTGATTGTGAATGAAGCCATCATTGTGACTAAAAGAATCTGCAGTCCCGTTTTTATACCGTTCTTCTGGACTCATGGTGAAATGGTCCATAAGGACTACGATTGAAAATTTTCCTTTTTGTATGTCTCCGATTTCACCTACATATCTTTGGACGTGATTTGTTGTTGCCGCTGTTAAAGGGTGTGATCTGCCACATCCCACCGGGTTTTGTTGTCTTAGCAGTGGTGATGTTCTATTCAAATTTTCAATTCCATCTGGAGTATTATCATTCTTAAGGGCTCTTGGCCAATTTCTTTGGACTTTTGGGGCCTTCAAGAAACCTTGGGCCAAATTATTGTCCATTATTTTCTTCAAAAATTCTTCAATTTTATTCCACTCTAGGAAACTATCATTGTTTTCAGCGTTGATTTTGAAATACATTTTGACTCTTGTCATCATGTTTATTAATTCCCCATAGACATTTCCGGTACATTCCTTGAACTTTATATTAAATTCGTTAACGGCCTTTTCCGTTACTTTTGAAGGTTTTAGCTTTTCCCAGTGCATATCTAGGTAAACATGTGATCTACGGATAATATCAATTTCTGATGTCCACAATTGGTTGAAATTTTCGACTGATTCCAATTCACTATTACTTGACCCTGGTGTCATATTTTGTATTATATTACATCTTTCTTTTGGTTTAATGTATATAACTTTTCCCTGTCCGAAAATGATTGGGAATTCTCCCTTTTGAATGTTTTCTTTATCGACCGCCGCATCGATTGCCTGATGCATTTGACAAAACGTTTTTCCACTTTGGATCAGTGTTTTACATTGGGTTAATTTGACCCCATCATTTCGTTCAGTGTATCCGCAAACTTCATTATATCCATATGGATTGAGGACTTTAATTTTATGTTTAAAGCCCCGTGGTTGAGCTAGGTCATATAAAATAACCAAATTTTTTGCGTCCATGTCGACAGTTCTAGCCATGTAATCATTCATTTTTTTGATTTCAGATGTCCTCCACATGGCTGTATTTAGTGCTTCTAAGGCCGTGGTCTTAATTTGGGATTCTATTTCCATGTGGATTTGTCTTAGGACGTTTGAGCTTAATCGCACCCCGTCGATTTTAACCTCCATGTTTGTCCTTTTATATGATAACAGGCCCACTATCTCATTCCTACATTTGGCTAAAACTTCGCGCATTCTGCTCGCATTATTTGGAAACAATAAATTGTGGAATTTTTTGACGTTAGTTTCCAGAAGTTCTATTTCGGCAGGTGGCGTGATTAAGAATCCGTCAAAAATTTTGTCTAGCTCATTTATTTTTCCACATTGGGCATCTATTTTCTCCTGTGTTAATTCGGCTCGAAATGCAATGGTTCTAGTTAAATTCAGCTCGATCCATTTTTCATTCGCTAGCATTAATTTTTTCTTAAAACTTGGAGTCAAGTTTGCTTTTTTGATGTCCTCGTTCATTAGAAATAAAGGTGTGGTTGATAACTTTTCCGCCGCGACTCTAGAATTCATTAGGAATGAGTTTTTTGTTGCGCAGCCCACTGGGTCATTCATGAATGAGTCTAGGTAGAAAACCACCATATGGCGCATTTCTTTCCATATTATGTTTGCGTCTGGTGAATCATTTTTTATCATTTTTGGGTGTAAAATGATGAATTTCGCGAGTTCCTCCTTATCCCACTCTACCGTCTTTGCTAATTTATCATAATTAGTTTTCAACTCATTCGTTTGTTTGAATTGTTTCTCGATGAGATTTGAGAGCAATCCTTTTAACTGTGATGGTTCTATGTCTGTCATGAATTCCATGTGGAGATAATTTCTGCCTCTGCTATCTTTTATTTCTGCCAAAATTTCTAGAGCCATTAGGACTGATAATTTGACTGTTTTATCAAGGAATATATGACTTTTCGCATGTTCCTCTTTGATCGATTGTAAGGACCATTTGATGGCTGGGTCCTTCAAGACGGCAATAGCGGCCGCCAGGATAACCGTGTCCCAATTTAACTGAATTTATTTTTTAAGGAATTGTTTTATTATATTGTATGGTATTTTATACCATTTCTTTTAAGAAAAAAGATTTAAATATTTTTGGTACTTTGATTTTATATAAAATAATAATTCCATCTGGAAATTTACAAGCCTAATCATATATTTATGTTTTATAGCTTTTAATTTTTAACCTAACGTTTTGTATAATTTTGTGCCCAACTATTTCATAACTTTTATTATCCATGTTATATATTATTATAACCCCAAATGTATTTTTCTGCAGAACTTTGCACCTTGATATCAAATTTTATTAAAAAATAATTTTAATTTGTAACTATTAATATGATTTATGTTTTAGTTTCTTACCATTCTTATGACTTTATTCAGATTTCCTTGAACTAAATTGTCATCTTCCTCTATCTGGTTTAGGTTTGTTGCACATTCTGCCAATTGTTCTAACATGTTGAGAGTGGCTGTGCCCGGAATTGTACCCTGTAGGTTGACCGAACATTCGAATTTCTTGCCATTTTCATTTTCAAGTTCGAGTACTCGCTGCGTCAATTTTTGTACATTTTTGCTTTTGACAATTTCTGCGTCATCACATAATAAGCCCGATCGTTGAACTTGTACTTCTGACCATGTGGCCACTTCCATTTGGAGTATTTTTCCTTTCTCGATCTGTTTTGAGATTTCAAATATAAATTGAATTTGAAATTAATTTATAATTTTTATTTTATTTAAAATAGATCTAGGACAATCGGAGCTAAGAATAATAATCTATCATAGCATTATTATTATTAGTTTTGCTTAAAACCAGAATTTTTAGTTTTCACTTATTTCTGATTTGAGATATATTTTCAAATTTATTTTTTTTAATAATTTTTATATCAAATTCTACTTTAAAGTTTTTGGTATAACAACCAAATTTTAATATAGAATTATTTCATTTTGACATAATTTTCAATATATGTTTTTAAATATTGAAATTGAAAGATTGATTTATATGCGAAAATAATAATCCTTTATTAGCATTATTTTAATAAGTTTTGTTTATAATAATAATTCCATGTGGAGACTTAAAAGAAATAAAAATATTTAGCATATAATTTTTCAGTCGATGATATTTTTTAATAAAAAATATTATTAAAAATCTTTTCCTTAATTTTATCAAAGAAACTTAATTCTTTATACTCGTCATCACATCGCTCATAATTTTCTATTATATCGTAAT
>SCLH01000613.1:214596-240088 GCA_004367855.1 Oikopleura vanhoeffeni
GAAAAAAAAGTCATTTATTTTTGAAAAAAAAGTCATTATAAATTTTTAGAAAAAAAAGTCATTTATTTTTGAAAAAAAAGTCATTTTAAATTTAAAAAAAAATGACATTGTGTGAGAAATGTGTCTTGAAAAAAAAGTCATTGTGTGAGAAATGACTTTGAAAAAACAGGTCATTGTGTGAGAAATGACAAAGTTGTCATTGTGATTTAATCCAAAAAAACGTCATAATGTAATAAATATCAGAAATTTGCAGATCTCAAACAATTCCGACGACCCTCTTAAATTAAGCTTAAATTTCAACTCGATTTATTTTAAAAAGCACACTCTTTTTTGTAAAATGAGGGTGATATTTACTTGATTTTACTACGATTTTTCAGAGTTTTGTAAAATGAACGATCGAAGGACACGAACCAAAAATACTCTTTCCTTTTAATTATCTCTATCAGGTTCTAAATCTATTATATCTCTTTAACGAATTTTTGTTAATCTAGGATGTGCCGGCTAAGGGAGCCAATCCTAACACTCCTAAGACCCCTCCTAGCCACTCATCGGGCCGATTTTCAGCCCGCACGTCCTAGATAACCATAATTTGTTAAAGGGATATAAAAAATTTAAGTTTACAACTAACGGTTTTATATTGTTTTTATAGGTGGTTTGATATTTTCAATAACTCTTGACGAAAATTTATTAAATGGAACATGCACGTTTCAATTCCCGGAATCAATTTCTGTTTTCCAGTCGTTTAACGGTTTTGTTGACCCTGAAAAATCAGATTTTTCAATTCAAAAATACTCTTTATCATTTCCAGCTTTACAGGACTTCCAATCAATTGAATCTATAGGAACCGGTTTCAGCTCCTTTTTAAAGACATATTTTTATAACTTTCGAATTGATTTTTCGAACTTGAGGGGTATTCGACGGGGCTTTTCGATCGATAAGCGATAGAAAACTCATTTTTGTTGCATTTTAATTTTTGTTATCGGTTTGTTTACAAAATAAGTTCAAAATTTTTGCCTTTTTCTATGTATTCTTGTCAGATAATTGGCTATATCTCGTGATCTTGACGTCTCTTAATTTTTTCGGAATTTTTTACAAAAACATATTTTTGACGAATTTTGACACTACCCAACATTTGAGTAGTCAAAAGTACTCAAAATTTGAGTACCAAAACACCCATTTTAAGCTTTATTCAAAGATAACGGAGAAATTGAACGCAATAGCAAATTTATATTTGCAAGCTTTAGAAAAGCTTCACAGGTGTTATATACAATTCCATTTCCGTTTCCGATTTAAACAATTTTTTTTTAAATTTGGTTGTTTTTATGCTAATGACTGATTGGCTTAAAAACCCAAAATCCAATTTAATAAATTATTATAGCATTTTTAACTCGTTTTGGATTTTTTTTTGATATGTTTTTTCAAGGTTTTTTGGAACAATGCTATTTCCGGCTTATAAAATCGTTTATCAAAAATTATTTTGAATTTAAATCCATTTTTAGCGATTTTTAATCTACACGCGTCATAATTACACCTTTTCTATAGATGGTCTTACGGTCGGCTGGTTATCTGATCGGAATTAAAAATCCAAATGGACCAAATCCAAAAAAAAATATTTTCCTTATTGTTGAAACCTATTGAATTGAAGAAGTAAAAATTTAATAAATTCATGTGGCGATTACTCATCAGGGGGTGGGATTATTAAATCGGCATAAAGTTTATTTTCACGAAAAATCAATTGCTGGATTCAATTATACAGATATTATCATTTCCTGCGATACATCCGACATTTGGGATGGTGAGTTACAAAAATTTAGAAAAAAAATTATTTGCTCTCTAGCGCCATTTTCTTTCGTTTTATTTAGTTTCTGTTTATTCTTTTCCGAACAATATTGCACGAAACAAGGCTCGATCTTCTCTCCGTCGTCGGGAAAACTGGGAAGAAGTTTCATTTATAAATTTGTTTTTTCCTGAAAATGTGAAAAATTTTAAAATAACAGATAGTCGACTCCACGTTTCACCGTCATCAGGAAGGAAAGGGTTAAAACTTAAAATTTATGCGTTTTCTAAATTCAGAAGTTTTTCAGAAAGTTTAACCGTTCTAAAGTGGATCGTTTTTCCAAATTAAAAATATTGATGTTGTAAATTACGAAGAAATTTGGTTTGAATTTGAATATCTTCCCTCTGCATTTTTTGATGCAACTCAACTGCAATTTTCTGTAGGTTAAAAATAAACAGAACTTTTGTGAAAAAATAAAATAATAAATTACCAAAGTTATCGAAGTCTTTTTTTTATGTGATTAGAGGGAGACTGTTTTACGGAATCCTGTCCAATTAGTTTATTGCTTTGGTTTAACTATACTCAATTACAATGTGTAGGTCAGGGATCGGTAAAACTTGGATCGTATTGAAATTATATGGATCGGATTGGATCGTATCGTTTTTTTTTCGATCCGATCCAATATGATTAAAATTTAGGGGTTAGACGATTCGATCCGATATGATTAAAATTTAGGGGTAAGTCGATCCGATCCAATATGATTGAAATTTAGGGTCAGTCGATCCGATCCAATATAGTTTTTATTTCACCCCTCCTCGATCCGATCCAATATGATTTTTTTTCTTCATGCCGATCCCTGGTGTAGGTAGTATCACTAATACATTTAATACTCCAAAAATTTTTCGGGATCAGCATCAAAAACTGCACCAAAAATTTGGCCGTCGGTAAAGCTGATTCAAATTGTGTTAAATACGCGGAGATAATTGGCTGAGGTGAACTTTTTTTGAATCAGCATAACGGTATCACCTAATCAGCTGACTGAAACATTCCCTACACATTTATCAATATTTGAATCAGGCTTCCCGCTCGCATCCGGGTGGAGATCCATATATGAATTTATATGTTTTGCGATTCAACCTAAAACTGTACTGAGATAAAGGTTTAAAATTACAATTTCAGCTTGTTTGAATTTTATCTAATTCAAATCTTAAAGTTCACCAGTTTTTATTTTGATCATTTTGCGTTAAAAAAAGAAAAATTTTTAAAACCTTTATTTTCTGAAGCATAAGTTTGAAAAACTCGAGAAACTAACTTAATTTGGCGTCCAAAATTTTGACTGGACTTAGAAACATTTTTTCATGATCAATTTTGCTATCGTTTTAGATAATTTCACACCTTTTTCAAGGAACTAAACTTTAGGTTTATCTTTCGTTCTGTGTACTTTCAGGTTATTTGTATACAATTAAATTCCCTGCTGGTAATTGTTCAACATTTGTGACATGTATAAAATAATATTCTAAAGCGTATAACAAAAGCTTTCACTGAGATTTGCTGAACTGAACGTAATCGTTTTATAAATACTTTTTCGCACCATTTTTTCATAGAAAATTTCATCATCCCATTTTGGCAGCTTCGTTTTTATCTACTGCTAATGAACCAGCGCTAATCCTTTTCACCAACAAATGCGCTTATGAACTAATTTTCTAAGAAACTTTCATTGTTTTAAATCCTTATGCGTTTTGGTATTTTTCAAAATTCTTCTAATGTGTTTTGAAAACCAAAAATTTTTCGCTATTTTTTTTTCTTCTTGCCGCCCAAAAAGACTGGCTGGCATTTCAAAATTTTAAAATTTCACGCCGAACACATAGTTTCATGGCTGGAATCCAAAATATTTAGGGTGTTAAAAAATGCAAAGTAATCAGGATAATAACCACAACATACCCTTGAGATTTTTTATCTAAACATTTATTCTGGGAAAACAAATTTATCTTGGCAGAAACCCCAGGGGAAACTAATTTCTCTGAAATTCAGAAATGGTCGCCCGCAGAGTGCTTTCAAAATCTGCCGCAATCCAAATTGGTTAATTAAAGAAAAAACTTCTAAAGGCGACCATTTGTTTAAAAGTACGATCAAAAGCATTCTTTATTAGGCACGGTTATTAGGATAGCACAAAAGAACTAATTAACAAGGAAATTAATTGAAATTTTGGCTATTTCAATTTTGGCGGAAAAAATCTTTAAAAAGACAGAAAATTGCATCGAATATCGGATAAGTTTTATTAAATGTTCGATATTCCGTGAAAAATAATCCTCATCTGTTTGCAGTCCATGAATGTTACATAACTCTCCTTACATGCAAATTTTCTCGACTCTGATTTGCTGAAATTCAGATGTGCCTAAAAAGATTTTGCATTTTTAAATTTGAACCAACGATTTCCGATTCAAGGTTTAATTGTTGATATTTCAAATTGATATCATGAGCTTGAATTTGAACTGTGAGGTCTCAAAAATTTACAAATAAATCAGATGCATTAGGTTGGTAATGGTATAAAACGTTATGAAATTCAGAGCTCTCTGGCGCCGAAATGATAAAGAATATGACTGTCAGACTACGCCCAATCGTATTTTTGTCATAATTAAATCATAATCCAATTTCTAGCAAATGTTTTGAGGGGGCCCTTACCCCCCCCCTAAAGATGATCTCCGAAAATTTCGTTGAAAAAATGGTAAATAGTTTGAACTTTTTTGAAATACTTTCAACAACAAACTCTAAATCAGCAGCTCAACGTAAATAAGTAAATTAATAAAACGTTATTTCTGTTGTATGATTTAATGTACGACGCGTCGTATGATCTTATGGGCACAATAAACACTTTCGAACACTCTGAAACAAGCGTTTTTTATTCAAATAATTAAAACACCATTACCGTACTTTTTTTGTTTAATAATTTATTTCAGTATTTTGGTGTGTACAGATATATCTACATTTATATTCCTTCCAGAAAAAAGTACGAAAAAGAAACAATTCTGTGAAAGAAATGTAGATCTATGAGTTATTTTAAAAAGAAATTTTTAATTTTAAAATGAGCTTTCTGCTAGTTTTCTTTCGGATTTTCATTTTATATTTATGCTACGATTTTTACGAAATTTTGGCGAAAAACCCTGTTTATAATTAATTCTGGATACTTTACATCCGGAATTAAATTTCGAGACTTTTTATGATTTCAACTGAAAGGCCTCATAATATACAAATCTAAAGAAAATCTTGTTTGTGGTTCAAATAATTGAAAAACTTTTCAAATTTGCATTTCTCAATCAAAACCGCCATAAACCTCTAAGCCAATTCCCGCCAACTTCCCACAGAATATAAGGGTGAATGCAAATACACTTGACAAAATGTTTCATTCTTTACAATTTATCGCGATTTATTTTATATTTTTTTCTCAAGGAACAAAAAAGGATTTCCGAGTTTTCAAAATGTTTATTCAAAAGTTAAAAATTATGCAGCATTTATGCAAAAATTTATGCCCTCATTTGATTCATAAAAATATTTTGCTCTTATTTTTATAACTCAGCATACCAGAAATTTAACTCTCAGGAGGGTTCAAAAAACATTTTTAATCGATATGTATTTATGAAATATTATAATTTACAAAAGACAAAAATAGATTCAAGATAGAGGGATTCAGTTTATATTTTTTGCATGCTGGAAATTTGGAATTATACATTAACAACTCAATTTAAAAATTTATCAAACTTATCGATTCCGATTGGTTTCAATTTCGAAATCAATTATATTATGTTTCACTGTTCAAACAAAATATTTTTAATAAAGTTGTACATTTGTCGAAAAAAAAATCAGAATCTCAATGTGGTGGCACATTTAATTTTTTTTATTTGTGTCTCAAAAAAACAAAAGAAATATTGTGATTGAAAAGATAAGTCACGTGAGAAAAATAGATTTTAGGCGTCAGAGAGCATGTTTTTTTGATAAATTTGACGTTTTCAGAAGGTTCAAAAGACATGGGAAAATATGAATATGTTCTTATTTTCATGGTTGTTTTGTGCGATTATTTAAAACATTGATTTGTATCAGTTTTCCTAAATCAATCCGTCTATAACTGGTCGTTAATGTCTATTTGCGGAAGCATTTAAATATTCTAGTTGTCAGATTTTTGTAAACAGTTTTTGTTGCTTATCTTTTTATTTTTACAAATTCGATATACTCTTGGCTCGGGGCCAAAAAATAGAAAAAAAGTCTAGCTGATTAGGAATTCCAAACTCAGGTGGCGGAGCGATCGGAACAAATTGGAGTAAACACCCTTATTATTCGAAAGTGAACAATAAGTCATTTTCTGTCACTAGTATTTACGAACATGTTAAAAATCTCACGCTGTCGAGGAAGCAGACATTTGGTTTTATTATGAAATTTTTATAGCGAAAATACAATTTTTTACGAACTTTCAAAAATACAAATATATGCACTAGCTGGAACTAAACAGGCAAGACATAAGTTGGCAGAAAAACTCGAATTTTTGACAGTTAATAATTTCAATTGAGAGAATGTGAAGTTTTTTCAGAATATCGACTGTAAAACACACAAATAAAAAGATTCGGACACATTTTTTTTCGAAAAAACAAATTTATTATCGAACTTTTAGCAAATTATCCCATAGCCGATATCGGCTTAAAAATCACTTTCTCAGAAAAAATAACCTTAAAAAAATAATAACTTATGGCTCATAACTAGGGTCATACCCAGGAGAAAAATAGACTTTTAAACCAACAATTATATATTGTGATATGAAAATGGGTGACTAATACAGAATTTTGAGGGAAATTTTGGGTAGAAAAAGCAAGCTCATAATGAGCTGCTCATTGCAGGAACTATCAAATCGCTATCAATTTGAACATGAGCTACTTATGAACTAAATCGTTAATGTTTGTACTTTAAAATGTTTAACAAAGAAATATTATTATTTTTTTAAAGGAAAACTGTCACGATTTGTCTGTACAGGAAGTGGTTTTCAAAAGCTACCCGAAAATAGGGATTAAACTTGATTTAATTATTTCAAATTAAGTGAAAGGCACCCAGATGCGTTAAGGCCGTGAGAAAAAGTTGATACTATTATAAAATTCTTCTTTGTTTATAAAAATACATGAATAATTGAGCAGAAACAGTGAAACATCTGATATAACTGTGGAAACAGTCGTATTTAATAAGCTCTTATATATTTTTAACCCTCTGTTGCAAGGTTTTTCGCTCAATTTTTGAAACACACATTGATAAAAACTGTAAAAATTAAGAATCGAACATCCCGGCAAAAATAGCGTGTAAAATAATTTTTTTGTGCTTTATATTTTCTAAAATACAATTATAAACTTTAAAAATTATCGAGAAAAAATACAGGATGTTACCATTTTTCTCCCGTTTTTCATTTTTGCACAATCAACTATCCGCCAATCAAAACGTTAAAGTTCGGGAAGCACCTACGTGTTTGCTAAATTTAAACGTTATGATTGGCGGATAGTAATTGTGCAAAACCCAAAAATGAGAGCAAAAATGTGATAACATCCGTCTTTAATAATTTAAATTAACTAATTATAGAGATTTAAAAGTCACACATTTATCACTCTACGTTTAATTGCTTCATAAACTGTCATGCGCCGCTTTGAAAAATAGCTTTAGGTTAACTATGTCCGCTTGATATAGACTTCTCGACTATGTCATAGATGAAGAACGGAGCTACACTTTTTGCACGTGACCGCATCCTGGTAATGTTTTTCGCTTTTATTTACGTTTTTGACAATAAATTGTTTTTGCGTTTTTTTTAAAACCTTCACTTTTATTTCCAACGATGAAAATAATAACTTCCCGAGAAAAATTATGTACCAAAATTGTACCACTCGTTTGTCACGGTTAATCACGTTAAATAACATCGAAAACAAAATGGCATTAATTATTTATAAAAAAGAAACGTTACAGCATCTGGTTAAACAATGGAGTATGGCTAACGGGAAATTTTATCAATAAATATTTATAGATTCAGGAGATAGGGCTTTAGCATTTCAAGTAGAAAATGAACTTGATTTTAAGTACCAATGATCTTGAAAATTGCAGGGTCTTAAAAATAGTATTTTTTATTCGAATTAATATATCTCCTTTTAACGTGTGATTTTAACGTTGTGGGCCACAACTTGTGGCTACGCATTCTATGAAAAGTGTAATAAAGGGATAAACTTAGTATATGTTCATATGTATATATATATGTAGAATAATTAGTAAATAAATAATTTTTGCATTCAGAAAATAAGAATAAAACCATTCCAACTTTTTTAACATCAGACTCTGATGATCAGAGTATTCAAATTAAAAATTGACACATTATTTTTCATCTGACCCTTTTTAAAAATATGTTTTACTTCCTAGGAATTGCAAAATATTTCCTTTTTTCAAATGAAAAGAATGAGCAAAATATTTTGACCAAATTATAAGGACCCATTTAATCCTAAAAACAGGAAAAACAAACAGTAATAACACTTTTTCGAACCCCTGAATTATTAAAAGTGTTCTCCTAAAATTTTAAAATATTTGCCGTTTTTCACACTTTCTTTAAATGTTAAACATCCCAGACTAGATTCCTAGTACCCTCTTAATTAATTCGATGTCTCAAATCTCAGCCAATAAACCACCAAATTTCAGATTTTAAACCTTCCTTATAAATTTAATTTTAACCGTGGGATATTTTTTTGGTTCCTTCTGGCGGTTAACATATAAGCGGTAAATGTCTCGTAGTTGTAAACTTCCATATAAAATTACAATGTTCTCACCGTAAATATATCACACCTTTTAACCCTCAAAGCCCCAGTTGGGTTATTTTCAAACTTGAGACTTTTGACTCTTTTGATGATGTCGGCATTTTTTGATCGATTGAACCGCTTCTTTTTTCATGTTCAATGACATAACTCCACCAGCACAAATTCAAAAAGCTTTGACACCAAAAAGGTTAGTATAAAAAAAAAGTCATTTGATGAGAAATTAATCTTAAATGTTTAGTAGATATTTTTAAATTTGATTTTACTGAGTCTTGAAAAACCATTTTTTCTAATTTTTTGTAAAAAAAGTTTCCCGAAATTATTTTGAAATTTTTGGAAGAACTTCACGAAAGTAATTTCAAATCAGAAAATATGATTTGTTGACCAATTAACAAAAATATAAACTTTAATTTTTTATGACTACAACGACCACGGAGATTTCAAAAAAATTTCGGAAAGCAAAAATTTAAATTCCGTAATGTTTTCAAATCGAGCTCAGTCTACATTTTAAAAGAGCGTTCATATTAATTCACCCGTTTGAATATTGATATTTCTGAATTATCAATATTTTTTGTGTATAACGGATTTAAGTCCCATTCCCCCTGCAAAAAAAATTCACATTTTTGGGAACAGATTTTTGTTATTTATATCCCTTTAACACCTTTTGGGTGATTTGAAAGATGTAGGTTGGGGGAGCCAATCCTAACACTCCTGAGACCCCTTCTAGCCACTCATGAGGCCGCTTTCTCTTCTTTTCAGCCTACATCTATCAAATCACCCAAAAGGTGTTAAAGGGATATGAATGATTTTATAAATATAATTTTTCTGGATGATAAATTATCATTGATAATAAAGAAAATAATGCAAAATAAAAATTACATCGGCTGTAAAATTTACAGCTTCTTAAAATTTTAAGAGAAATTCTGATGAAAAAAAAATTTATGTTACTTTTATTTCCAGCGTATGGTGATGTACGACGAACACATTGATCAGAAAATAAAGCCTCTTGAAAATTTTGGACTTCTAAAATATCACACTTTTTATCCTTTACCATCTCAGTTTAGTCATTGTCAAACTTGAGAAGTTTTCCCCTTTTGATGAAGTCGGCTATTTTGATGGTTTGAAGCGCTTCTGTTTCATACCAAATGACATTACTCCAACACCGCCAAGTTTAAACTATCTCCAGATGCCATAATGGATCATTTTTATCCACTTTTAAGATAGTATTATTCGATGATAGTGATAAATTGGTCTTTTTAATGATTTTTAATTTAGCGGAAATCCCGGGACGATCATTATTTTCCCATCAACGTTCATGGCTAAACGGGATATATTCAATCATTGGCAGAAATATTAAAGTTTACCCTAAAAAGCGAGATATTTCCGGCAATTATTTATTCATCCGGCCTGGAAAAGGCCGAGAGGCGATTGTCTTTATTAAAATTCAGCAACACAACAAAACTTAGAACACATAAATAAAAAATTTCAGGTTATTTGAGTTTTTGAAAAAAATTTTCTCGAAAATTAAATTTGCGAAAAATATGAAAAAATAAATTTTTTTTTCAAATATCCTTTGCAAGTTTCTCAATCTTACACTGATGTTTGGGACTGCATTTATTAAAAATTTTCGTTACTTCAAATCTTTTCAAATAAAGTTTTATTATTATAGGAAAAAATGTAATCAAATTAATTATGAGTTTTTTGGCAAAATTAGCAGAAACTTCTGATAAACCTTTACATAGTAAAACCCAATTATTTTGTTCAAAAATCTTTTTAAAGTTATCGAAAAAAAGTCTGTTCAAAACGTGAAAAAATACTTCAAAATTCACTTAAAAAGCGATACTTCCGTCAATTATTTATTTATCCGGATTGGAAAAAGCCGAGAGGCGATTTTCTTCCTGAAAAGTTATCAACACAACAAAAACTTAAAACACCTTGAATTTTGGAAATAAAAACTTGGTAAATAAGCATGTTCGGCACACTTATGAGAACAAGTATTTTAACTGAATATTTAACCTAAAAAGAGTTTATTGGCAGATTTTCTAGTTAATTATTTTTCTTGAAATTCAAAAAGACAGATTGTGTTGGAATTCATTTTTGACATTGTTGTACTATGTAGCAAAATCTATTTGTACTCGAATTTTTAGTCAAAATACCTGCTGATAAGCCCTGTATACGTTTTTGAGTATTGCAAAAAATCAAACAGAGAGATTTATTCCGTGCTGATTGGCTAAAACAAATGTCGCTTATATAAGTCACCTAGTGGTCGAAAATAACTTTTTTTTATTTTTTTTGGTCAATATTCTGTATTAAGTTTCCATCAAAATCTTATAAACTCCCCTTAAATTCAGTGGATTTTGGTCATTTATAAAAATAATTTAACATCTTGGCTAATTCTCAGGCTAATTAATGCTTAAGTTTTAAGAAAAAAAAATCAAAATCGGTATTGGCTAGGAGCTATTAAAAAAAATAAGGCCCCTTTACTGTAAAAATGTTTCTGCAGACATTCTAGATTTTTCACTTCTCAAGTCTACTTATTTTTTGTGAACGAATCTTTACTTTTGAAAATGGTGAAAAACTGAAACATGTCAAGTAATAAAAAACATTTTAAAATATATCGTTAATATATCGTTAATCGTTAACCTGAAAAAGTTAAAGGTAAACCGTAGCGTCTTCCATACCTCTTTACCAGGAAGATAGATATTATCTAGTTTGGTCTAGTTTATTATGTACGTTAAGTAGTACCAATGTACTAGACCAAACTAGAGAATATCTATCTTACTCGTAAAAGGATATAAGATAATTTTTTTGCTTGGTATTTGGTTTAAATAATTTATATTTTCAATAAATCTATTATTAACAACTTATTTATCGTTATTGAATTTCCAAATCGATTGTTTCAAACCGCAAAAATTGATTTAAGCCGCACGCAAAAATAAAATATTTAAATTTATATTGCTGATCCTATCTTCAACCTATTTGCCATGCTAATTCCGCGCCAGACTAAATACATAAAATAATGGTAATGAAGTATATTTTGTGTTTTAAAGTTTCAATTTGAATACTGTACACTCTTATGGAACATCTTATAAATCAATAAGCCGAAGGCGTATTTTTGAGGCATTAACTCTCATGGGAAAAAGACAACTTGATGGCTTTTGCAACTTTGAGCTTATTTTTTCTGTACTATACTAATAAGGGGTTTTGCTATATTCGGGCAGCTTGCGTGGGTTGAAGATAGCGTCACATTTAGTAAGTCCAATGGGGTAACTGGAAATTTCCACACGATGAAACACTTTCACTTATTACTAATGTATTACTGTATTATTTATTTCTGAAAATTCTCGAATTGTAATCCTGTTGTTTGTAAAAACCAAAGAGAAAAGTTTTGTTTCATATAACAGTTAGTAAAATAATGGTTATGCAAAAAGCCATCAAGTTGACTTTTCGTAATCTGGGTAAGCTAACTTAGTTTTAAACTCTCGTCTTGCCAAAGTTAATTTGAATTAAGTTTCCGTTATATGATATAACGGAAACTTAATTCATATAACTTATATGATATAAGTTATATCCCTTATTCACACTTTTGTTAATATTCCGGCCCTACTACTTAAAAAACACTACGTTTCCTAATCAGGGCCGGGATATTAACAAAAGTGTGAATAAGGTATATCAGTCAAAATTGCAGATTTTTTTAAAAATCATGGTGATCTCAATTATTGGTCTTGATTTAAAAAAAAATCAGTCAATTCCCATAAATTGATGTAAAATTTTGATTTCAAATACTTTTTATGGTTTACTTCGAGCTGAACCCAGGTTTAGCTTCTATGGCCTCATCCGAAAAATAATTTTCACGTGATGATCTTATTCAGAATTTCTGAAAAAACTGTAATTTGACACCAATAATCGTGCGCGACATTTTTGTAAACATTTTGAATGCTTTTAGTGTAACATTGTCAATGTTCCATTGAAACCATTTTTTGACCATTTAATTTTTTGGTATATTAGCCATGCTTATTTGCTCCAGACGAAATACATAAAATTATGGTAATGAAGTATATTTTGTGTTTTGAAGATTAAGTTAAATACTGTACACCCTTATTGAACATCCTCGAAATAAATAAGCCGTAGACGTCTCTTTGTCTTCTTGGGATATTATGGTTGGCCAATACCCACTTTTAAATATTTCCGGAAACCGGGATTAACTTAAAAATGTCTTGTTTAATACCTTTTATGTGTAGATAAGTTATATTTGGGGGTATAATAGCAAAAGTTCATGAACTGAAAATTACCAAAATTGTATTTTTTACATAATTGGCATCAATTTTTTAACCCCTTACACCGTAAATAAACAAAGCATGTTTTCTGTATCTTATCATATTTATAAACCTTTGAAATTGCAAAAATGAAATTAAAAAAACTTTATCAGCATCTTACCAAGTCCGGTAAATTTTAATGCCGAATTTTAAAATTAGTTATTCAAATTTTATTTTTAAATTATTTTATGTCAAAAATATCGCTTTCATATTATACATAATATGTATTACATATGCTCATGCATATGTAGTTCTTTTGAGATGCCGATTTTATGTATAAATTATACAGTATAATATTTATTGATTTTTCCAAGTTTTTAATTGTAAACGTATTTTACCAAAAATGAAGTTTTTTGTTGAATTTGAATACAGTCCATGCGTACTAACTGGAACACCACAAACTTTGATTTGCGCCCAATCTGGAACACTACGAAGGGCTTTTTTCAGCTGGTCAGAACGAAAATTCGACACACTATCTACCAACAAAAAAAATTCTGCAAAAGGGTTCCAGATTGAGCGCAAACGTCAAATTTATGGTGTTCTAGTTAGAGCGCATGGACTGTATTCAAATTCTTGCTCTCGATGGAATTCTTGATTTTTTTGTTTCTCCCAAAAGCCATCAACAACCTTATTAAAATCTGTAAATGATTAATAAGCCAATGTTTTGTCCAAGAATGAGAAAATCAAATGCAAAATTTATGGGCCATAAACGTCAGCCATTGCTAAAAACCCCAAATTAATTCAAATTATACCCTATCAAAAAATCAGACTTTCTCATTCGCCTTTTTTCCCTAAAGCTGATTAAAATGCGGCTGCGATTTTGAAAATATTTCCAAAAAACGATTTTTCTTTATGATAAAGATTGAACCTTCAAAAGGTGAGAGATTTGGTCCTTTAGATTTTAGCGAGAGGCCACTTTGAAACATCAGTTTCGCTATTTTGCCGCATTTTGATAAGGATTTTTTAGGGAAATATGTGGTTTCGCTGAAAATAGTTCCGATAAAATATTTGGAAGTACTTTTGGCTGATAGGAATCGGAAACATCTGAATGGAGAGAAGACCATGCAAAAATCCTCTTAAAAATTCAAAGAGTCGACTGAACCAATTATTTTATTTTTAGAAAAAATCCCCAAAGTACTTCAGAAGTACATTTCAAGCAATCTACTTAAAAAGTAAAATAGCTCATTAAAAAATTAATTGAATGAGAAGATTTTCCGTTACAAATTAAATCTCTCTATCGGCTTTATCATTATAACGTGAAAATTTTATAAGAAATTTGGGCGATTGAAATTGACACCATTAGTAAGTGAAAAATATTTTTCTTGTCGATTCGAAAACAATCCTGACACACGAAAAAATCTATTTCAACTCTTTAATGATTTTTTTTCTCCTTATTATTGATATGATGCTTATATCAAAATTGTTGCATATAATCATTTAAAATTCATAAAAAAAATTTTATTTATAAAACCATTTATAAAGACTACATTGTCGAGTTTTTGTGACGGTTGTCTCTGATAGAGACTATCTTTATTAAAATTGTCTTTATCTCCGATTTAACTGAAAAATGAACATTTAGCTGATTTTTCTGGATTTTTTTTGTGAAAGTTTGTTATATTTTCTGTAAATAGATGACTATGATTTTCATGATGGCATTTTTTAACTTTCCGACTATTTTTATGCCAAAATTATGGTTAAGATTTAAGGACCAACGAATCAGTGCCTTCCTCATGTATATTTTCTGAATATGACATTCCTTTTATTGTCAATTCCGGTTTATGTATGAAATCGTAATTAAATATTCTTTTAGAGGTTAGCTCTTTCAAAAGATGAAAGACATTTAATCCCGTGACGGACATCCCGTCAGAGTTCATTTTGGCCCAGTTTCAAAACGCAAGTGTTTTGTAAGGCAAATCTGATTTGTTCTTTTGTTTAAAAATCTTATAATGATCCAAGATCAAAAACTTTTTTGTTGCGGGGTTAAAACATGCCTATCAGTCTGCGGAGGTCAATCATCAATTTTTCAGAGGTTACACGGTAACTTATAATTGAATATAATTTGGAAAAAACTCAGGCCCAATATTTATCTTTTTTAGTATAAGAAATTATAAAAGAAATAAAAGATTTATTGCTCTAGTGGTAACAATATTATGCTCTATAGCGCCAAAGTTTATCGCACAAAGTTAAATTTAAAATTGTAAACGTTATCATTGTTTTTCACTGTTAAAAATAACGTTATAATCGTCCATAACTCAAATCTTGTCCTAAAAACTTTGGCGCTATAGAGAAAAAATGTCCGTTATGGACCATAACTTAGGCCATAACTTATGGTGAAAATTGAACTTTCCATTAGCATACTTTCTATTATAGGTCTGTCTTGACCTTTTGAGGTTAAATTCTTATATTTCTGATGACATTGAACTATCATGTGAAGTAAATACAAATAAGTATAATCTGAAGTATCGATTAGGCTGTCCTCGAAAAAAATCGACCACGGCCGTATTTTCCGAAAATTTTTAGTCATTTTTCGAAAGCTCTGAAAAAAACTGAACAAAATGTACTTTTTGGTTTTCCCATATATCTACAAGATCCCCTATTCACACTTTTGTGAATATCCCGGCCCTTATTAGAAAACGTAGTGTGTTTTTAAGTATGTTTTTAACTTAGTAGGGCCGGAATATTCACAAAAGTGTGAATAGAGGACATATCGCGAGATCTGAATTTTCAAGGACAGCCTAGCATCGATAATGTTTTTTTCGATAAAATTTTTTTTCGAAACTTATCAAGAGTAACGATTACGGTGCCTAATCATACGTACAATAATCATTCCAAAAAAATTGGAAATTAAACGCAATTTTTAGAAAAAAGGGTGAAAATTTGTCAATAAAAATTGGTTAATTTGAACTTAAACAACGAAAAATATTTTCACTTCGAATTTGACATCAGTGATCATGATTTTTGGAAAAAATGAATTTTTTTCTTGCAAATGAAGCTTATCTGGAATTTTACAGTAGGCTGTCACAGGTTGCAACTGACTGGTATTTTACAGATTTGAGAATTCAACCCACAAAGTTGGTGGTTAAAAATTCGCGGATGAGTACAATTTTTTTGCAATTAATTGTGGGGGTAAACGGAACAGAGCGCGGTAATTTACGGTTCTTGGAAATAAACAAAAAATGTTAAACTATAGCTTATATCTTAGTATTATGTATATCAAAGAATTGGCAACGGTAAAATAATACATATGATATGCAATATATATCTCATTGTTTTGCCTTGATTACAAAGCAGTGCGGAAACATACAAAAATATCAATAATTTTTGTCAAAATACAGTATTTTAAATACTGTAAAAAATCAAAATTTCAGCCAAGTGCTCCCAAACATTTCCTGAATTTCAGCACATACGACACGAAAAATTAAATTCCCTGGCAATTTTTGATCAACTTTGCCAAAATATTTCGTTTTTCGTACATTTTGATAGATCGGGACACATGCATTCATCATAATTCCGACATGGTTTTGATTGATAGTCCATGATCAAATTTTTCTGACCGGTCTATGAAACGTATACAATTGTTTTTTGGCTTTCTCAACATTTCTTTACAAAAAATACCTTGCGGTATCGTATCAAAAAGTTTTCATTCGAAATTATTTGAAAAACGTCAGAATCGCGCACTTTTGGCTGCTTTCCAGAATCGAGCCTATTTTGAAAAGGAGGGTATCGTTCCGGGGCTACGGAATATTTCTTAGGGATACAAAACGATATCTTTCGGTTAAATATCAACTTAATCTGTACTTGAAGCGTGACACCTTAATGAGCGATTTTCACCTTTTGCTTCTGTTTTTGGAGTACCCCCACCTTCGTAATTATATACTAAAATTGAACGATAAGCCAAAGTCGAGGGCCAATTTTGATAAGTTTTTGATAATTTTGTGGAAAATCTATAATTATACTTTTGAAGGCGCTGTCATAATACTAAATTTTTGACGAAAGAATTTTATTTTTTGAAAGTTTTTTTGTCAGATTTTTGAAAGCACTTTGAACCTCCTTGAACGTGGCGATTTTTTAAAACAAAAGTTCTAGCCAAAAATAACTCAATGGCTCAGTTGGCAACTAAAATATTGAAAAGAGCTAACACTTTAATATTTTCGGCAAAAGATGTCCGATGAGAACCAATAATACATCTTATTCATTTGAAGTGTTTTTTTAGTGAAGAATCAGATTTTGAACCAATTGAAAAAACACCAGATAATTTTGATAATTTTATAGAAACGTCAGATTGAAAAAAATGGCAAAAAAAATCTCATTTTCAACATTTGATCGAAAAATCAGATTTTAAAACATTTGGGCAAAAGAAGCATATACATTTTTCAGAAATGTGGTAAAGAATCAGATTAAAAACCTGGTGGGAAAAAAGGGGTTCATCTTTTAAACAATTTAAGGGCAATTTTGATCAAAAAAACATATTTTTTTATGCACAATTTATTGATGCAACGGAGTTTAAAACAGTTGGGCAGAAGAAGCAGAATAATTTTTTGGATAAGGAATTGTAAAAGCATATTTTAAGAAAGCTCAGCAAAAGAATGATTTTTTTCGAACACCTCTAAAATTCTCCTTTCAATGATATACAATGTGAATCACATCATGTGATACAAATTTAAGAAATTCCGATCTTTGCTGAGCAGATTAGGGTTCTAATCGGTCCATGAAGTATGTAATTTTCGAGTGTTTTGCTCCATTTTCCGCCCCAGAAAAAAAAATATTTTAATTACGCGAAATATTATCGATGGCTATTTCCTGAAATTAAAAAAAGTTTGAAATCTGGCAAGTATGGATTAGCTTCTTTGGGTTGATCGAGTAAAACAATAGAAACCCAATCTGGCACGAATATCGATTTTTTTCGATAATTTTCAAATGCAGATGGGCATCGACCACGAGTCAATTGTCTATGACAATAGAAACCAGATGGAACACTTTTCCCATCTTAAATATTTACATCTGACCTTGGGGGTTAAATATTCATAATGTTTTATGACTAAAACTTACGGTATTCTGTTCATTTGACAGCTATTTTACGAAAAAATGTTAATACAATACCGTTTTGTCAATACGACACCTAGTGGTCAATGATAACTGGATTTAATTCATACAAGTAGTTCTCATCGGCAAATAAAATTCAAAATTATAAAAAAATTGTTTTCAACATAACAAAATTTTTAAATACATTTTTAACATTCCAAATACAATTTTAAAAGTCTTGACTTCAATTTTGAAAATAAGTAGAAAAAATGAGTACTGTGGCCTATATGTGTTTTCAAAAATATCATGATATAGGATGAGATTGAAACTCACGCTGAGCCTTATTGGGCCCTATTCAAATGAAAGAACACTGAGCAGTCGACGATTACGATTTTTTAAAACAAAAAACTTTTTTAAAGAATGTATGAAATGTATGATAGTTAAAAGTGTTCGTATAGTATATACTGTTATATGATATACTGTATATCATAGTTCAAAACAGGGTTGTGAAAATGATCATCCACAAGCGGATTCATATCTCTAGCCCCATTTATCCTATCTTGTGCTTTCACCTACGCAAAAAGAGGATGGAAAACGAACGCAAAAGTCATCTCTTTTGCAAGCTTGGTTAAAAATGTCATCTTGAGTGGTCAGAAATAACTTTGGGTAATTGTTGAACAATTATTGTTCGGGTTCTAACTGTCATAATTCGTAACTCAGATGAAAATTACTTTACAATATTTACCTTACAGAAAATTACTACTGTATAAAAGTAGTATATACAGTAGTACAGAACACCTTATGCGGCATAGGCCCATTTAAAATAATCAGGACGTTTCAGCACCCAAAGGTTATCGGAACGTATAAAAAATAATCAAAGTGCCCTTAAGCTAAATGGCTTGCATATCCGAAGTTTTTGATTCGAAAGCAATTGTTCACAATTCAACTATTCTTATATTTTATTTTCTAACGAATTATTATGGTGCTTGAACAAACAAATAGTTGGTGATTAAAAAATAACCTTTTTTATTCCATATATGCATAATAACTAGCATCTGGGTGTTAAAAATTCATAAATCCTATTTTGCATACAGAGATTCGATTCTCGATATCATTTATATTTCTTTGAATCTAAGTTTAAAATCTTTAAATGATCTAAGTACGACCGTCGGCAAACATCAAAACTAGCCCATATCATATGGGCCATATGGGTGACAGGTCCCTTTTATAAAAAAAGTAATTTTAATCTTTTTCATTTGCTAATTTGAGGATTGAATTAATTTAAGGTTCCCCTTAACCATTATGGCGTCGGCAATCGATAAGAAATGATGAAAGGGAAACATTTGGACAGTTCGATTCTATCTTTTGATCCGAGAACCATAAACCATCTGTCCGGGATATATTTTCTACTTTTGTGATACTTTGAACTTCCTTGTATGTTAATATTAATAATTTTGTATATAAATTTGTGAATTTACACATTTTTCTTTTGTTTTTATTCAATGATTTTATATTTATTATTGCAAAAAAATCCAAGTAAAAATTTCAATAATTTGAGCCGAAATTTTCGGAAATTTCAAAAAAATAAAATCAGTGATTTCATGAAAAATTATAATAAAAATGCGTGAAAAAATATTAAAAATATAAACAATATCCTTGAAATTTGAAAATTGAGGACAAAAATGCGAAATAATTTTTAAATAAAATCTATAAAATTTATAAAAAGTATACTAAAATATATCCCTTTAGGAAGTAGATTGTTAAATTATGGTTTGGTCTAGTACATTGGTACAACTTAACATACATAATGTACTAGACCAAACCAGAATTTAACAATCTACTTCCTAAGGGGATATCGATATATATAGTATATCGATCCCTATATTCTTCTGTCCCGACTATGCACTTTTGCGCGCCTCCACACCCATCGCTTAAAAATCGTTACTTAAAAATCGATATATATAGTTTACTTAAAAATATACTGAAAAACTCGGAAAATACTTTTTTTTGGTAAAATATTTTTTTCTTACGTTGATAAAATTTAAGGTTATTTGAGGTCCAATTTTAGCAAATTTTTAACGACCGATTTCTAGGCTAATGTTTCAACTAATTGTGTAATGTTATGACTATAAAAAATCATACTTATAAATCGTATAATATTCATAAAGCTTATACTACTATAAAAAATCATACTATAAATTATATAAAAAATCATACTTATAAATTAATAATTAATNTTATAATAAAAATGTGTAAAAAAATATTAAAAATATAAACAATATCCTTGAAATTTGAAAATTGAGGACAAAAATGCGAAATAATTTTCAAATAAAATCTATAAAATTTATAAAAATTTTACTAAAATATATCCCTTTAGGAAGTAGATTGTTAAATTATGGTTTGGTCTAGTACATTGGTACTACTTAACATACATAATGTACTAGACCAAACCAGAATTTAACAATCTACTTCCTAAGGGGATATAGTATACTTAAAAATATACTGAAAAACTCGGAAAAATACTTTTTTTTGGTATAATATTTTTTTCTTACGTTGATAAAATTTAAGGTTATTTGAGGTCCAATTTTAGCGAATTTTTTACGACCGATTTCTAGGCTAATTTTTCAACTAATTGTGTAATGTTATGACTATAAAAAATCATACTTATAATATCGGAAATTGATAAACCCAGCGCTTGACAGAAAATTTATATTTTCCGTTTCAACATTTAAAGGACAATTTTTTTGGCTAACCGGGTTTCCTTTCTCTTAAACTTTTCTTTAATACAGCGGATAATTTTGTTACTTCCGAGACATTTTATGGTCCCAGCAACTCATTTTATTTGAGATTTTTATATAAAATGGTAACCCAGGCATTTTGTTTTATAAATATCCAATTAAATTGGTAAATCTTATCAAATTTCCGTTGTGGTCAGCAGCAAATGCTAAAAAAATTCCACCACAAACACCATAACAAACTGATTTGAAAAATATCTCAAGAATTTACGAACTTGATAACGTACAGATGGATATTATTTATTCTGGTGTTTCTCGGAGTTAACGTAAAACCCACACCAAGGCTTTTATCCAAAATAAAATCTGGGTGAGAAAATAAAAGTTTTAGTCAGATTCAGGTGCACCACCTTCACTTTTAATTTATTTTAATTGAAAACATTTTGTTTGCTTTTCATTAATTATACAGTATAATTTATACAAGATTATTAGGATATTTGTCAGAAAATTATTCTCTAAAATGTTTCTTTAATTTTATTTATAATATTAAATTTTATTCAAATTTTTTTTATCTTAATTTCAACTTTTACACTTTTTCAATATTTTTTTTATCACACTTTAATTCTAATTTTTCACGAAAAAAACACATATAATTTTCAAAATTTTTAAAAAATGGCGTTTTAAAGTTATTGAAAACATGACTTTGATTTTTTTGCAATAATGATATTATTTGTTTTAGTGTTTCTCGGAGACAAATTAAACCCACGCCATAAAAGGCTTTTATCCAAAATTAAATCCCGGTGAGAAAAAATAAACTTTTTAGTCAGATTCAGGTGCACCACCTCCACCTTAAATTCGTTTTAATTAGAAAAAAATTATTCATTTGTTTGCTCTAAATATGATCGAAATAAATAATTTGGCCGTTTGATAAAGAGCCAACAAATTGAGCTATTAGCGTGCGTGGAGTTAAAAAAACTGAAGACGCTTCTTCAGTCAGATTAACTTGTTAGATCAGCCCGCAGTGGCCGCAGAGTAAGCGAAAAATATTACTGATTAGCTCGAGCTTAACTCCCTGGGGTCCGCAGGGCTCAGTGGGGAGGCATTCCTATACAAATAACAAATTGGTTTGATCTAGTTATGAAAAAGGGTAAAATAGATACAGGATAGATAGATTGTAGGTTTTAACAAAAGGGGCCAAATATTCAAATAATTACTGCGAGTATTCTTGTGAAAATAAAATTAAAATTTTGAACTCTAAATTTTTACATTTTGGCGCTGAAGAGCAAAAACTGTGTAAATTTGATTTTGGCTACCTTGTGGTGCACATAAAGCAAAACTATTATTTCAAACCTTGCAAACACTGTACATGTATATGATATAGACTATTTTTAACTCCTATATGATATAGACTATTTTTAACTCCTATATGATATAGGCTATATCCATTATTATCCCCGGGTCACTTTAAAAAATTATTCCCTATTCTTTTAACAGGCAAATAAGTTTTTAAAGTGCCCCGGGGATAATAATGGATATCATATCGTTTTCCCAACGGAACTCCATCTCAAAAACGTTTACTATCTCTAAAGCGCGTGTTCGAATCCCACTAATGTTGTCTTACTGATTGTCTTGAGTATGATTATATGCAAGGATGCTTGATATTGGGACCGCCAAATTTGATCGGTTTGTAATTACTGAAGCAATCACTAAGACAATCACTTAGACAACATCAGTGAGATTCGAACACACGCTATAGAGATAGTAAACGTTTTTGAGATGAAGTTCCGTTGGGAAAAGGATATAGTCTATATCACAATAATTTTCATCTTTCAATTTTCAAAGAAAAATTTCTGAATTTTGACAAAAAAATATTACATTTGAAAGCAAATATGCTTTTATTTACTCCACCTACACAAAAATGCTCAACGAGGTAGTTTTGAGAGGATTTTCAAAATTAACTTTTGCGATACATTTAAAAACTGATTTTTTGCCGAATAAAAACCACATTTGATAAAATTTGAAATAAACCGACATTTCTAAAGCGTATCGTAGCTCATTAATATTCATTTTTGTCACATTTAAACGCCGCTTTGTTGGAATAACTTCGAAGGTATCATACTTAGTATTCTTTATAAGAACCCTTTGGTATAAGTGCACTTATTTCTTTATCATTCCGTTGCATGCTTCACTGGCTCGAAATTTAATAAATAAATTTTTAGCGAAGAGGAGGTTATCTATTTTTTCTAAGAGTTCATTTTTGTGCAATTTGTCACGATTTTTTATTCGCGCCAATTTCAGAATGATCTATTCTAATGTTTCGTTATTTTTTCTCATTCCCTTCACAAAATTAGTATCGTAAAAGATGGGAATAAAAAAACATTTCAGAAAATATGATAACTGCGATTATGGCATGGGATGTTTAGGAGAAAAGATTTCAGAGAATACATTCAAAAATACTTTAAATTATTGTTCGAAAAAAATTTCTCAATTTTTTTCACTTAACGATTAGAACTTTTGATTGATCAAGTCACGCCTGTCCTAATTAGTTATTATATATTTGGATGGAGAAAAGTCACGAAAAACATTCATAATCAAATTTTTTACTATATCCTTTTCCCAACGGAACTCCAGCTCAAAAACGTTCATTGCCTCTATATCGCGTGTTCGAATCCCACTGATGTTGTCTAAGTGATTGTCTTAGTGATTGCTTGAGTGATTACATACCGATAAAATTTAGCGGTCTCATTATCAAGACCCTTGCCTATAATAATACTCAAGACAATCACTAAGACAACATTAATGGGATTCGAACACGCGCTATAGAGATAGTAAACGTTTATGATATGGAGTTCCTTTGGAAAAAGCATATGAGTCAAATCAATTGTCCTGGATAATTGTATAGACCCACTTTTCCGGAAACTTTACAGTATGTGTTTTTTTTTACTTGCGAAATGGGAATTGTCATTTAGGTGATTACGGCCAATTAAAAATGGTAACTAGGTGGATTATATTTTCAAACCCTTGACATCGGCTATAGAATGGCTTTCAAAATAAAATTCACTTAGTTACTATTTTTAATTGGCCCTAATCACCTAAATGACAATTTCCATTTCGCAAGTAAAAAAAACACATACTGTATTTGACTCATATCCCCTATTCACACTTTTGCAAATATCTCGGCCCTACTACTTAAAAACACACAACGTTTCCTAATCAGGGCCGGGATATTTACAAAAGTGTGAATAGGGGATATAGTATATTGAAAATTTTATTTAAAATTTTTAAAAAAATCTCTTTCGTAGCCTTATATTGATTATTCTTGGTCTTATTTGCATTATAGTTTTGGACCAAATTATTCAAAAGATTCCAAGTCCTGCTTTATTAAGTAACTGTACTTATGAACTAATGTACTTATGTACTTTTGAAATACGGTCTGCAGAAGCAAAAAACCGTGCTAGTCACGTTTGGATTCAAGGCATCGATTCATTATTAATATTCGTGCCAAAAACTTATGTTAGGTCAGATAAAATTTGATTTTTACGCCAAACTTAATTAAAATGTATGTTTTTACCGCCGAAAATGTTACGAATATTTTGACTTTGAATTAAATGGAAAGAAGTAGGGTCAATTGTTATAATAATTGGCATGTTCTTGATATTCGGCCTTTTTTTAAAGGTAAGTTGTAAAAATCACAATTTGGCGCTTTTTACGAATAGTTTTCAAAAAATCTATGCAGCCCCCTCAAGGACCTGGCGGAGACCTTATAAATTTATTTGGAATAAGAATAGAAAATAATTTTTGCAAAATTTATAAAGTTTAATTTTTTACTTTTGAACCCTAAATTTGTATTTAACGTATGAACCAAAAGTAACAAGAAATTGAAAAAAAATTTCCGAGTTTCACAATAACTAGTATGTTATGACTTATAACTTATGAGTATGTTTTTTGATAAAATTGTTGGAAAAATTCGCATCAATCGAAAGTGTCATGACATGTCATAAGCAGAAAAAATGTGGCCGAAAGTGGCATTTTTGATGCTTCTCACTTGTGTTATTTCAAAAATAATTCTGAAATTTCATGCCGTAGTTTTCAGTAGATCTTTTGCAACTTTTTATTTTTTTAAAACCACTGGACGCACTTCAAAATTTTTTTAGAATTGTTCATGTAAGAAGAAAATTATCAATGAATTGGTAAAATATTCGGATTATATCGTTGAAGAACCACCTAAACAATATCAAATAAACAGGAATTGGGCAGTCAGATGTGATCCAGATTAATTATTACTTTATATCCTAAATCTACTAAAGATCACTTCAAACCGTTTGAAATTTTAGCGGGGTCCAAATTTTAATTAGCTACATGAAAGTAGGCACGAGATTCACACTTTTGTTAATATCCCGGCCCTGATTAGGAAACGTAGTATGTTTTTAAGTAGGAGGGCCGGGATATTTACAAAAGTGTGAATAGGGGTTATAATAATTTTTTAACATTTTAAATTAATTTTGTTGCGACCTGGTCGCAGCGACCACCCCCATAAATGGTAATGTTTACTACGGAAATAAATTTCACTCAATGATCCCCGTATTTAAGTTTAGCCGATACAGTTATTTATGATCGCCGAAATTCTGGTTTATTTATAACTTTATTATCACAAAGAATTTCTAAGAATTATGGAATTGGAGATTTAAACGATGAAGACAGTTTTAAGGGGGTAGCAGCGATGTGGCAGATTGGTACATTTTTTCGGAGTGATTTTTGAAAGAAAAAAAAATGTGAAAAATTTTTATATTATTTTTTATCTTAAATGAAAGTGTCCATACTTGCAAACGT
>SCLH01000613.1:240487-304574 GCA_004367855.1 Oikopleura vanhoeffeni
AATATTCGTGCCAAAAACTTATGTTAGGTCAGATAAAATTTGATTTTTACGCCAAACTTAATTAAAATGTATGTTTTTACCGCCGAAAATGTTACGAATATTTTGACTTTGAATTAAATGGAAAGAAGTAGGGTCAATTGTTATAATAATTGGCATGTTCTTGATATTCGGCCTTTTTTTAAAGGTAAGTTGTAAAAATCACAATTTGGCGCTTTTTACGAATAGTTTTCAAAAAATATATGCAGCCCCCTCAAGGACCTGGCGGAGACCTTATAAATTTATTTGGAATAAGAATAGAAAATAATTTTTGCAAAATTTATAAAGTTTATTTTTTTACTTTTGAACCCTAAATTTGTATTTAAAGTATGAACCAAAAATAACAAGAAATTGAAAACAATTTCCGAGTTTCACAATAACTAGAACATGGGGTGCGGCGTATAGTTGTACGCGTATAGTTAGATTCCACGCAAAAACCTACGTAAACCTTCGCAAAAACCTACGCATTTGAAAAATAAATTTATTCGTTCCTGGCGTGCGGCGTATAGTTATAGGCAAAATATAGGGCTTTTTTTCAAACGTTATTAGGCAAAAGATAGGCGTTTTAAACCAGATTTTTAGACCAAGATTCTCCGGTCGGCGCGACAATGAAAAATACATTTTTTTAAAAACATGTTCAGATTGACCAATGAAGTGTCAGTATTTCAAGGAGTTTAAAAACATGTTTTCAAGTCTCACAGACAATGTCGGCTAGCTTGAAAATTGGCCAATAGTTATTCAGATAAAAATATTTAGTTTTTTCTGGTTTTCTGAGAGTGATTTCCTGTGAGCATATTTTTTTCATAATTTTCATTGTTTCCTTGACATTTTAACGATTGTCGGATAAATCTGTTTCGAATTCATGATTATTTAAAATTAACTTTATTTCATTTTTTTCAATAAAATTAAATTTATACATCCTAGAAGATTTGTAACGAAAAATTAACTTAAAATCACCAAATATTTTTACTCTGACCATATTTTACGCAATTTTAAACTCTATTTTAAACTCTATTTTAAACTCTGTAGATATTGTCCAAATTGGCCAATCAGAGCACATTTTCCCAAAAGTACGCGTATAGTTAGAATTACGCGTATAGTAAGGGTTTTTTGGGGACAAACTTTCTAACTATACGCCGCACCCCCCCACTGTATGTTATGACTCATAACTTATGAGTATGTTTTTTGATAAAATTGTTGGAAAAATCCGCATCAATGATAAAATAAAGTTTTACAGTTATCGAAAAAAAATCGAAAGTGTCATGACATGTCATAAGCAGAAAAAATGTGGCTGAAAGTGGCATTTTTGATGCTTCTCACTTGTGTTATTTCAAAAATAATTCTGAAATTTCATGCAGTAGTTTTCAGTAGATCTTTTGCAACTTTTTATTTTTTTAAAACCACTGGACGCACTTCAAAAAATCGCATTTTAACCAAATATGCCGGATCTCTACTAGGTCCTTAAACTTCAACTGTTTTTTAGAATTGTTCATGTAAGAAGAAAATTATCAATGAATTGGTAAAGTATTCGGATTATATCGTTGAAGAACCACCCAAACAATATCAAATAAACAGGAATTGGGCAGTCAGATTTGATCCAGATTTATTATTACTTTATATCCTGAATCCACTAAAAATCACTTAAAACCGTCGTTTGAAATTTTAGCGGGGTGTAAAATATAATTTGCTACTGGATAATAGGCACGAGAAACTACTTTCATTGAAACTGAGCAACGATTTTGAGTGATCCATAGTGGATTTTATTGGGCAGATTCCCTGATATTTTAGTAACGTCTTAAAACATATAATAAATTCTTAACCCCTAGACTCATAGAGCCATAAAAGTGGATTTCATTTTTTTGAAAAGAACGGAAAGGACAAAAATAATCGAAATTGAAGTTCGAGGTTCAAATCACCCATAGAGTTTGCGATTAATTTTTGAAAAATAAAATTTTTTTTCGATGAGCTGTTCGAAATATATTTTATACTATTTTTTTATTAGATTTCTCTGAAATTTTTCTTTATCAGCTTTATCTCATAATTTATTTTGAAAAAAAACAGGTCTTAAATTCTCAGTTTTTAGGAATTCGTCTTGACCATCTTTAAAAAAATAATAATGTTTCTACTAAATGTAGAATTTTTTTTATTTCTTTTTGTTTGAAAACAGAAAAATTGATCATGAATGAGAAAGCGGGGCGGAAATATAAAGCGCAGACATATATTTAACTACAGCAACGTGCCTATAAGGACGATCCGATTTCGCTCCGTCCGTCCTTATAGGAGCACCGGCAAACTTTCGGAAAAAAGGTCTGTCCTTATGAATTTCTTACATGAAGACTAAAAATCTGGAGTCATTTTTTATTACATGTATTTTCGCGGAAAATTTGAAGAAACATAGCAAAAAAGCAGTACAAAGAGAGAACTAGAAGGAAACATCTCAATTTATGAATTTGAAGTAAACGAGACATGTGCATGCACTATTTTGTTTGCTGTATGCAAGCTGTAGATATCTCCTGGGTTCTGTATTGTTTTGCCGGATTCACTGCATTGATCGTCCGGACTTCATCTTTGAGTGGTGGCGTTTTCGTATTAATGTCCGTGCGGCTCCCCCAAGTTTTCTTTTAAATTAGACAATGACATGGAGTCATCGAAAACTGTTAGGCCTGTATTTGCATCAAAATATCGCTAAAAGTATTGAATTGATCATTTTCTTAATTATTCCAAAATTTTTATGCTTATCTTCAGCGGTTTAATTTTATTTGTGCTAACTATGTTTGATATATGTAAAAATTAAAAAATAAGGCCCCTGTTTTGTATTTGTGAAATGTTCTATGTAGTTTATGCTTCTTTGGCTGTAAGTTTCTTGTGGGTTGGATTCTCTTTGGGTTTGTTTTTAAATGTTTCTTTGGTTTGCTGTTCCTTCGTTCATCACCTGAGATGCTTTGTCCTTTATAGCCTAACGCAGTATTCTTAGTGGTTCTGTCGAGTTTGAGAAGTCGTTCACACAAATTAATCGTTTTTTGGAGGTAAACTTCTTGGTCTTCTGCACTGGCCAAGTAACTTTTTTGTTCTTATTTCCTGTGTTTTCTCGTATATTCGTATGATGACCTAGTGCTAGAATTGTTTACCTTATTGACCGCTATATGTGTTGTGATATACGGGATAGTTTGTTGCTCGCTCTGCTTATCCAGCTTTATCTCAATAATCTCCTTATGTTCGAGAGTGGTTCATTTCATTGTGATCATGTATTTCTTTTTATTGTGTTTATGCCTTTCAATTCGATTTACATGATATATCTTATGTATTACGCAATGCTTTATTCTCTTTGTAATTTAGTGTATCTTTGCAAATGGTGTAGCTTGCGTGTGGTTAAAGTTTTCAGCGATGTCAGTTCAACGTCTTTATTTATCTCTGTGTTAGAGATGACATGTAGTCCTTATCGCGTATTAACTTTAGTCGTTATCAAAATATGTGTTATGAGTCGTAGATATTTCTGTACTTTCTTTACGCGCCAGTTCAGCAGTTGTCGATCGGTAATGCCTTAAGCTGAATTCCTGATGTATTTGCTATCTTCGGCCATGTTTTCGACTACTTTTGTGTTGAATTGATGTATAGCTCATCTTGAATGGCTTTTCTGTATCGTAGCGACAGTAATTATTCCTGTAGCCAATCTTCTCTTTAGCCTCCAGGCTTAGCAAACGTTATTGTGAGTGAGCAAATGTATATCAGTATTCCATTGACAAGTGTGGATGATGGCGGAGTCAACACTGATTACGTTGTAGTCTCCACTATTTTGTCAGTTTTGATTTTTTTATGAATCAGCCCAGTACTATTTTTGCATATCTTCCATTCCATGGACATGTTGGCGACTGTTATGTATGTTTTAGCATTCATTTTCCTTGCTTTTGAGGGCATAACTGTTTCTTCGCTGAGCGAGAGCTTCTTACTCAATATTATTTTTTTCTATCTTGGAGGAACCAATGCTTTCCATTTACAGTGTGTTTGCTTCCGTGAGACCTCTATTGCAATTTTTTCAACGTAACATGATATCTCTTTTTTGATCATTTCCCATTTGTGTTTGCTTTCTTCTTATCGTGTGTATTTAGATCAAGTCGTTTCGTGGGTATCATTTTGTTGTGTTAATCTTCATGGATTTCATATCGTTAATGGTTTAGTATCTTATGTGGGCTGGCTTGTAACGATTCTGGTCGTTTCACATGTGCTTTGTTGGATATTCTAATAATACCACACTATTTGAGGACTAAAGATGAATTCTTTCACTTTTATTCTGGGCAAATAATCCCAAATACTAACGCCTGGAAGGACATACAAATGGATTTCTTCTACTTTCCGGTCAATAAATCCTAATATCGTCAAAAAAATACATACGCCTTGGAAGAGACGTAAATGGAATTTCTTCTACTTTTTTGGTTAAAAATCTAAATAATCTACGCCCTTGGTAGGCCGTTAAAATGAAATTTTCTTCTCTTTTTTTGGTAAATAAATCTAATAACCTACGCCTTGAAGGACATAAAATGGATTTCTTCTACTTTTTTCTGGTTAATAAATCTAATAATCTACGCCTTGGAAGGCCGTTAATGCAATTCTTCTTCTTTCATGTAAGAATCTTATATATAAGCTTGGTGAGTCATAATTGTAATTCTTTTTACTTTTTTCTGGTAAATAAATCTAATATATATCGCCTTGGAGGTCATAAATGGAATTTCTTCTTCTTTTTTCTGGTAAATAAATTTAATAATAATTAACGCCTTGAAGGTCATAAAATGAATTTCCTCTATTTTTTCTGGTATAAACTCTAATATATAACGCCTTGGAGGTCATAAATGGAATTTCTTCTTCTTTTTTTCTGGTAAATAATTATGAAATCAATATAACGCCTCTGAGGTCATAAATGAGTTCCTTTACTTTTTCTGAGTAATAATCTTAATAATGTAACGCTTTGCAGGACATAAAAATAAAATTAGCAAGTCTGGTGGTCCAATTTTTAGCAATAACAAGAAAACTGCCCTCTTATAGCAACCTGGCAACTTTTTGAAAATGGTCCGTCCTTGTTACGAGCACCCGGACTATTGACTAAGTGTCCGCCTAGTCCTTCCTTTAGAGGCACGTTGCTGTAATTTAACCATTTCAGAGGTGAGAATTATCGTTTCATCGACCCGATAAGTATTTTGAATCGGAGACCAGGTTTAAACATAAGTTTCACTCAATTTTATTTCTAGCATCTCATTATTAAATTTGTTGTTTGCTGTGGAAAACAGTTTGAGTTAACTTCACTTTCACAGCGGAAATGAAGTGGTTAGTATTTTAATTGTCTTAATATAATTAATTAAATTTGGTCTCCTTTATCCAATATTTCACAACAATTAATTCCTAACACTTAAACTTTTCCCATGATATGCCTTCAAAGTCCGGCTCTCATGCCTCTGGGGATATCCATACTCCTGTCTAAGGTTATATGCCTTCAAAGTCAAGCTCTCATGCCTCTGGGGGATATCAATACTCAATGAGTCTAGGGGTTAACATTTTTCATTAATTTTGTGGTTTAACATTACCATTTATGGGGGTGGTCCCATAAATGGTAATGTTTACTTCAGAAATACATTTCACTCAATGATCCCCTTATTTAAGTTTAGCCGATACAGTTATTTATGATCGCCGAAATTCTGGTTTATTTATAACTTTATTATCACAAAGAATTTCTAAGAATTATGGAATTGGAGATTTAAACGATGAAGACAGTTTTAAGGGGTCTTACTCGTACCAGGCAGAAAGTTATCATGGAAATGAAAGTCGAATTAGTAAACCTCTGCCCAATTTTTCATTTTTTACTGCCGAAGTTCATAGTGAAAAATCTTTAAAACGGACAATGGTTTGAAAAATAAATATTAAATTAGAAAATTATTGTTTCAATATAAAATAAAAAGTAGGGAAAAAATTTATTTTCTGAACCAAACCTAACCAAAAACGCAAACCAATTACGCGAACCAAAAACGACACTTGTGAAGTTTTGGTGCTTAGAATCAGTTTATCATAATACTGTAGATAATTTTTTGGATACTTAGAATTCCTTCATGAGAACATTTAAAAATAGTGGGTTAAAAAGTGACAAAGCGTGACTAATTCGAGTTGTTTTTTGACATTTTGATTACGGTAATAAACAGGTAAAAGGATGGAAAGACAGTCATTTAAATTTATGACCCATCATTGAAAATCGTGAGAGATTTTTTCTAACAGAGCCATTTTATATATTGTTCAGAATGCGTACTAAATCAGAAGGCTTTTAAATTTATAACGGACGGTCTCACCTTTATTGTCAAACTATACAGAATATGATTGTTAGAAGCGAGAAGATATTTTGTTCACAGCAGAATTTTATAAAATCAATTTTGAAAAAATCTAATATTTCAGCGATTTGAATTTTGTGAATTATCCAAATTGCGCAAAATTTTGTGTTCATCACGAAAAATGTTTTTTTTTGTAATTTTTTGATTTTACATTTCAAATCGTGGGGAGCGTTCCGCGCGGTCCGAGAAAGTTCATTTTTGGTATTCAATAACTTAAACCTACGCCGCTCTCTGAAACGCTCCTCAAAGTAAGTATTGTAGCTCAATTTTGATTGGCTGAAATTCAAACAAATTATAATCAATTTTCTGTCTCAGTTTTCTACACTGATTCTGAAAATAAACTTCCACGTATATATTAGCATACCAATTATTATCAAGTTTTCATGTTTGGCAAGTAATACCAAAATAATAAAGGTAATATAGGTAATTTAAAATATTCGACGTTTTTGCGAAATTTTAGATTTTGGTACTAAGGAGTATAACCGAAGTAACGACAATAAAAATATATATCATTCGATATATTTCAAATATATCAGCAAATCATCATCTAAACTTTAAATTGATATTTAAAATTCACACTTCCTTAGCTTGGAACAAAGAAATTCGTGACGCGTTCTATAAAAACTGATCATAATCTTTATAAACCGTTTTTTAATTCAAAAAAATCTTCAAAAGTAAAAATAATGAAAATTAAGTATCCAAAAAAATCCATATTCTATAGGCTATAGTCTTGAGGCTATAGGACTTGAGTGCAATCTCGATTTCGGCGTCACTTTGATTGAGCGTGCTTTTCGTGGCTGTTTAATCAACCATAATTCACGCCGCCGAAAATGATTGAAATTTGCTATTCCAATAGATAATATACAAAATAAAGGACTTAACTCAAAGGCTGTTAAATAAACTTGTAAGGATCAATGTTTTACATAAATTTTAAATATTGTTTCAATTTTAATTGTAAAGATTTTAAAATAAAAAAATAAACATTTAATAACATAATCATATAATAGAAATTCTTACCATTATGGTATTAAAATTGAAAAATAAAATTTTTTACGGTATATTTATGGTTTATTAACAAGAATTTTGCGACAAACAGGTTTTGATCTGGTACAGGTCTCACGGGTTTTCAAAAAATATCCTGAATCAGGATTCCTCCTCTAAAGTATATAAAATTAAAAGGGCCAGACCGGAGAAATATTGAATTTAAATTTGCTAAAAATTAAATGAAGTTTTTTAGAAATAATTGAGGAGATTGTTGTACTGGTTCGAAAAACCAATTTTGGACTTTTTGGAGTTTAGTTTTTTGGCGAGGTGAAAACAATTTTTTTTATTTTACCCAAATTTGTTAGCTCCGAAACTTTAGAAACTAAAACTTGAGAATCGGTGAAATTTGTGTTGAGGACCTTAAGTTTAGGTTATTAAATAAGTCGGGCTCAAAGTTTTGGTCTCCAAAATTTAACAGAATTTTAGTTTTTCAAATATTTGAAATGTTTTTGAACAAAAATCAAAATTTATTAGCATTCAGAATAAAAATTACGACAAAATAAGCAAATTCGATGTCAAGATCATTAGATACACTAAATTATCCAAGAAAAATACTTAGATAACTAACTCAATTTACAGTTTTAATTAAAGTTTGTGAAATTTTCCTTGTTTTTAAATCTCGAATTTTATGTAAAAATTGACGGTTATGATTAGCAAACTCATTTTTAATGAATAAAATCTGAAAGTTTTTAATAAATCTTTGGCAAATATTCAGTCGAAAATGGACCAGGATTTTGACGTATTAATTTAGATCAAATATTATGACATCTTATATATTTTATGACAGATTAAGCTAGACCATTAGTTTGACGCGTTAAATTTTTTGTTTTTTGCACCTCAAAATAATTATAATTAACTTTGAGGAGTTGAGCAGAAATTGGCCAAATAGTTTTTTACCTCTTGGCACTTACAGCATATTTGACATGTTTATTCAATAAAACAGAAAATCGATATTATAAACACAAAACTCTTGATCAAAATTCATGATAATTTTTTAGAAAGAATTTATGGGAAACTAAAAACTAAAACTTCAACTTGAAATCTTGATTAAAATATCGTTAAACATTGCAGTTACATTGTTGACGCTTATTTTAATTAAAAATGGATCTGAGCTTGATACTTAAACAAAAACTGTCTAAATTGACGCTCAAAATCCAACATTCGTGAAGCACTCTGTCCGAGGGTTGTGAAAGGGATCATCCGGGATGATTCATCCCCGACCGGATTTTCTATCCTCATCCCTATTTTTTGCCTATCTTTTGCTTACACCCACGCAAAAAAGGGATGGAAACCAACGCAAAAGCCATCCCGTTTACGACCCTGCTAGAAGTCCTAACTTAGGACAGGGCAGGGTCGTAAACGGGATGGCTTTTGCGTGAGTTTCCATCCTTTTTTTGCGTGGGTGTAAGCAAAAAATAGGCAAAAATTAGGAGTCTTAACAATGAAAAGCACCATTTGATTTAGTCAAAGGAGTGGGCCTAAGTTTGGAGCCTCAGTTTTGAGGCAAACTGAGGCCCACTCAGTCAAAGATAGAAGACTCTAAGTTGACCAAAAGTGTCGTCAATTTCAAAACAATTTTTTTTTCTTAAAATGACCAGAAAAAAATTCTCTACAAGATAGCTTGAACACATTAAAACCGATTTTTTATATTTGAATTTCCTTATTTCAAATCGTCAGTCTACGATGAACTTTGAAATTTACGGTAACCAATATACGGTATTTGAAAAAGTACTCAAATTACATAAAAGAACTTTGAGGATGAACTTCAAACTTTTTAAGACTTTTTTTATCACATCAAAGTGCAAATAAAATCATGTGACGAAATAATTCAAAGATAAGGTTTGGAATATGTCATAAATTAATTCTTATTTCTTGAAAAATAAGATCACGTGACGTTTTTGGGAAATGCCATTATTTTCAAAATTCTAAGATCAAGTGTTTATTCGGCCTCAAAAATTTTCAGCGAAATTTGAGTACTATTTGTGTACTTGAACCAAAACCTTATTTCTTAATTTGAAGGTCACGTGATCTTTTTTGGACTTTGGTGAAATGAAAAAGTCTTAAAAACTTCTAAAAAGCTTCTTCACTCTTTTTAAAATTTGATTTAAGTAATTTTTGAAAAAAAACAGTACTATTTTTGTCAACCTTATTCCTGGAATATACGGTCATGTGATCATTTTTGGGCAATGACGTAATGGAAAATAAATCTTAGAATTTTTCTTTGATTACGATAAAGGGTTTTTTGGTAATTCCATAAATTTTTGCAAAAAATAAGTACTGTAATACAGTAAAAATATTCAAAAAAACGCAGAAACGTCAATTATTCAAATAATCGATTGATCACTTTATACACGTTCGTTCATAAAGGATTAAGGGTCCCTAATTGCGATTAAAGGGCATCTGGTAACGCATGAAATTTATGGGAAATAAAAAGCTAAAACTTTAACTTGAACTCTCAATTATAATATCGTTAAACATTTTAGTAACAATGTTGGCGCTTATTTGAATCAAAAAATTGAATCCTTTCTTGATTTTTTAACAAAAAACTGCCCCAAATTGACGCTCAAAATCCAAAAATTCGTGAAGCACTCTGTCTTAACAATGAAGAGCACCATTTGATTTGAGTCGGAGATAGGTTTAAGGATGTCCACATTGAAAGTTTAAATCAAGGGTCTCATAAGGGGAAGTACTTAGGAAACTGAGTTAAAGGTTTTTGCCAAAAGTACTCTAGACTCGATGAATATATTATGGACACGGAAATAGACAAATTTCATTTATTGTTTAACATTTGGTAACTTTTGCCAAGAAATTATAAAAATAATTAGATTTAATTTGACAATTGTAGCCTCATAACAATAAATTCATATTTTTCGAAATTAAAAAAAATAGTTTTCTAGGCAGCTTTATCAACTGATTAAAATTCCCAAAATTCCAAAATTTTGAATTAGCCATGTTGATAAAATTTAGGGGAATTTTAAAAATTTCTACTTATTATGAAATTTTCTCTTTTTTTGGGTATTTCAATTTTTTACCCACTAAAATAGTCAAATTTATCATAAATTTTTTCTCTGGTGCCCCCAAAATTGGACTTTTCTTCATATACCTTTGTTACTTTTCGACCCTGATAAGCACACGTAGTGTGTTTTTAAGTAGTAGGTCCGAGAAAATAACAAAAGTGTGATAAAGGGATATTCTGAATATCATATTAATCAAAACATTTTATGCATTTTTTGACAAAAAATAAATGCCAACTCTTAAAGAAATTAAAAAAATATTTCTAATCGTATCGAAAATATTTATTAATAATGCAAAATTACAAAGTCTTTTTGATTTCTCTGAAAAAATAAAATTTTCGTATTTATAGATTTCCACAAAATGCAACTTTTTTACAAATTCAGGACACTTTTGGTCAAGTGGGGGTCTTCGAATTTTCAACTTCTGAGATTCCAAGGGTCAAAAATTTAGACTCGAAGCCTCGGTTTGCAAATCATAAAATAATAATTTCCATAACTTCAAAAACTAAATGCCGCATTTTTTGGAAAACGTTTTCCTTCGGAAATATTTTACGTTTAAAATGAACATTATCCTTTGTTTTATATTCGGTCTGAATTTTTAAGCATTTTATCGTCATAGGATAATCCCATTGGGATTACCTTGAAGATCAAAGACGTGGCTATAAAGACAAATTCACATTCGTGAGAAAAAATAAAAATTAGAAGAACTACCGAAACTATTTTTAACTGTCTCCGAAACACAATGAGCTGACTTGGCAATCATCTTGATTTTTCTTAATTTCTTGACATACCAAATCCGATAAAAATCTCGTTAAAATTCGATCAGTCGCCGAAATCTAGACTTTTTTTAGCTGTAAAAAAATGTGTTAACCGTAAACTTGAATCGTTAAAGACTTTCATTACGTTGAGAACTTCTCACATGGTGATAAAAAAATCAGTGTTTCTTGAAGAAACTTCCTAAAAATTTTAAAGCTTTTGACAAAGAACTTTTATTTTCTTGAATTTTTCTGTAATTTTAAGGATTTACATTTTTATGATTTAAATTTTGTCATTTTCTTTGTTTATCTAAATCCATGTAGTTTTCGTAATTTCATTCCCACAGTAATTTGCGCCTAAACCCTAATTCAATGGGAATGGGTCAAGCCAAATCCCAGATAATAGACCAAGTGATGTATTACACGAAACCTATCCAGACAGATAAAAACGCAAAAGAGAAAGTCTTAACTCCCTGGCGCCGCTTTACCACTTCTTGGCCTGGCGCCAACATTCATCTCCCTCTTTTTTCTTAATCTTATATTTCTTGCTCACTCTTTAAAATCATCACTCTCTCCGACGAAAAGAGAATAAACCGAATTAAAACGAATAAAGAAAATATTATTTTTTAGCAAAAGAAGATAAATTTTAAAATAAAAACTTTATAAAATGAGAGGCCCAATGGAAAGAGGAAATGTTGAAAAAGTCAAGAGAAATTTATTCGGATCCCCTACGAAAGCAGACAGAGATGCATTTGATAGAACCTATCAAGAAACCATGGCAGAAGGTCGAAAGGTAAATTACTACGTATAAAAAAATTGCAGAAGTATTTTCTATCTAAATTTATCGAAATTCTTGCAAGAAAATTTTCAAAATTTCAAGGAAAATTTTCAAAAATATTTTTTTACAAAACTCTGAATGAAGGCTATTTTTGTTGAAAATTTATAACTTTTATTTAGGCAATGGAGAAAAAATACAATTTTAACTTCCAGATGGAAATGCCTATCATGTTAGAAACTGACGAAACCTATGAATGGGAAGAGCTAAGGTAAATTTAAATATATTTTAAAGTCGGCTGAGAATTTGATGTCAAAAAACACGATGTCAAAACTATGTCGAGTTTTTATTATTCTGAAACTGATGTGATTATTTTTTAAAGTCTTGGAAAATTTTAGATTTTAAAAACCCAATTGAACTGAAAAGTCACTATATTTTTCATAATGTATTTGGACGATTCTGATTGGTCGAATTTTAAACCGATCAGATCGCTTATTTTTGCTGATTTGTTTATAGCCTAGAAATATCGAAGATGATGCCCGTCACAAATTAATTATTTTTCAAGAGAGACCGTTCAGAACATAAAATTCGTAATATTTATATTGATAATGCAAAATTTAAATTTCAACCTACACACATTATTTATTTGGGGTTCAACTTAAAATTGAAATACTTTGATCGCTTGATGATTTGTCACAGACATGAGTGATCATACATAACTTGTAATGTTACCGTCAAGTTAATCATACAAACTTCATGTTTTGAAGCGAATTTCCCAAAAACCGAAGATAAAATATTTTAGATCGGATTCAACTGTAAATTAACGTATTTTATTAGATTTTTTTGTGAAATTCAATTTTTAAAATGATGATAAATAATAAGGATTTTGACGCTGATCTTATGAATCTAAGTTTTTATACCCAGAAAAAACATAAATTCCCTTAGAGATTTTTTATCACACTTTTAATAGCTTAATTTTATTATCTTTTAACAGATTTATTATCGGACACATTGCCGATAAAACCGTTTTCTAACTAATGGCCGATCGATAACCCATCTGGTGTATTGATCTTTCAAATATATCGATCGTAATCGTTGACCTTGAATCGATTTTATCGATTTTCGTTTTCAAGAGCACTTTTCTGTTCAAGGTTTTTACCAGTTTTTGGAGCTAATATATTTTTCTGACATTAACGTGCACAGTATATTCTTGAAGATAAAGAAATACTGTATATATTTGATGGTCGATATCGAAATATTCTGATTTGACAGCGCTAGGCCTTAAAGTTTATAACAATATTTAATTTTTGAGGATTTTATTTAATAAAAACGATAAGAAAAAGTGCGTTAAAATTCGCACTTGGATTTGAGAAAAATTAAATTTCATGGGTATAAAATGAATGACCTTCTTTGTTGACTAAAAATAGCAAAAAAACATGAGCTGGTCTGAAATTAAATCCACTATGTGCCACAGATTTTAAATGGTATTTTTGCACTATTTTAATCAGCCAACCAAACGATCTCGCGGTCATCGAAAATAAATTCTCCCGCTAGAGGGCGTCAAAGTGGTAAGTTTCCGGGACTTTCCGCTAACAGTGAATTCCCAGTTATTTTTATCAGGCTTCAACCTAAAATTATCATGTTTTATTTTATTGGGCGATTTTTGATAATATTTAAAAATACAGTACATATTTTCACGACATAAAAAAAAGTTTATCAAAATATTTCAACATATTTTGTGCACAAAAATCAGTTTTAACATTTATATTTTTAGTTGCCAAGACGTTCCTACCGTATTCCAGCCACAAATTTTGTCAGACCGAAAAAACACTCTTCCGCTTCGTACCGAACGTCGTCGACTATCAAAAATCATGCCACAAATTTCGCGTCCATCTCTCAAGCGACAATCTACCGACGCATTCGGCCCCAGCGAGTTAACCCTCCGAGACATTAACCAGGTTCAAGCCCGAAAACATCGACGGTTAACTGCTGCAGTCATCGAAACCAACGCGTTTAGAACAGTTGCAGCCGCAAGAAAACAGAGAAGAATTTCCGATGTTTTAGAATTAACCCGATCGAGAAAATCGCCGACTAAAAAATCACCAATGAAGAAAATGAGTCCAAGATCAGCGGCTTTTGCGAAAATTTCCGAAATGCCAAATTTAACTATTATGCGCGGTGGTCTAATTGGTACACCCGAACGAATGCTTACAAGAGCTACGATTAGGGATACTGGACGAGGTTCTAGAAGAAGAACGATGATTTAAGTAGAAATTTATTTTTTTAAAACGGTTCCTACTGCACAAATCTATCAGGTGTGTCAACTAAAAAAATATTTTGCTACATTTATCTTCATCTTGACGCTACTTACCCATAAAATTATTTCACCACCTTGATAACTTAGTAGAGACTCGGCATATTAATTTACAAAGTGGTATAAAAAATATTTTGAAAATTGAAAACGCTTCAATATTTAAGGAATTTAAAAAAGGGATAATTTTGTAGGTTTTTTTTAGAAAATCATTTTCATTTTTTTTTTATTTTTATTCGATATAACTTAATATCATGCGGAAGTGAGTCTAAATTTGAAAAATATTGATAATCGATATTCAGTATAAAAATATTATTCTTCGAAAAAATGGAAAAAAATCAGCTTCACAATTTTTTTAGTGAAAATTTCTAGACAAAATTTTATTCTTAAATGTCCTATCTTAGTTTTCAGTAGGCTTTTTCAACCATTTTCATAAAATTAACAAAAGAACCATAGTCCAAAAAATCGCATTCTATCTAAATCAGCCGGATCTCTACTAGGTCCTTAAATTTGGTTTTGAGATCGCTTAAATTTTTTGGGAGGTATAGTAAGTTACATGTGCTATTTTTCACTTCAAACACTTCGCAGATTGCCACAGTCAAAGTTCGATCTTATTTTTTATATCTTTAGTATCATTCTCGTTAAATTCATGAAATCAATAGAAATCATTTTATCCTCTTTAATTTTTTTGTATTTTTAATAAAAAAAATCGAAAAATTTTAAAGTAACTGATGGCTACCTTTTGACCGTGTAAAACAACTTGTTTGTGTCGGAAAAGTATTTTACTAAGGTAGATTGAAGGTTTAACTCAGTGGGGCACAAGGGTTCAAAATATTAAACCCTTTTGCTTCAGTGAGAAAAATGAATGTTTTTTGAAAGTTCAAGCTGATTTTAAACAGATAAATCTTCCATCTAAATTAATTTAGAATGTACTGTTAGAAATTTAGTTTGATCATCGACCTTTTAACCGGGTAAAACGACCTGTTCGTGCTGGGAAAGTTCTCCAGGGTGCTGAGGCGATATGATATTAGTTTTTTGAATGAGTTAGGCTAAAAGGTTTCTATTAGTTTTATGCTTTATTTCTGTACATCTATTACTGTAATTTCTAATAATAAATGCAATACAAATAATTAATGCGTAAAATTTTTTCTTAAAACGACATAATTTCGACTAGAATAAGAAGTTTCTTAGGCTATAGCATGCCACACTTTGTTTATTTGTCAAAAGAGAATAATCTAAAATACTTATAAACAATATTTTACCAAAATATGTTTGATTATATATAGATTAAAGGCCCTCACTTGACAGATAGTGACTATTCAAATGATACAACCAACGCGGGATACTCGAATCAAAACCCTGGATTGCTGAATAGGCCGATTTCATTGGTCAGATTTGGGCTGATCAACCAATAAACTGCTCGGATTCCATATTTTTCAAATAGACACCTTCTGTCGGGTTAAGGGCTCAAGGGGCTCAATATGATCTTGGAAACCTTTTTTATGCTACTTTTTTTCGTATTACAAGAAGGTTTAGAAATAAACTACACCAAATTGTCTCCCTTGGAAAACAATCGTCTTTTTAAACTTATTTTTCCTTTCAAAACGGTGCTCATTCAAGTTTTAATGTTTCCCACTGCTACAGTAGCATATCTATCTATATATTTCTTTTGAAGATCATATCAGAATTATTTTGTTGCGTTAGTTTACCCGTTTTTGCTCTCTAGTGCACTTTCATATATAGTTAAAAGGAGTAGTGGCTACGCATTCTAACCAAAAGGTGATAAAGGGATATGGCCCGACAATGATGGATTCCAATACTTTCTACCATCGCCGAAATTCCAAAGTACTGTCAGTTAGATCATTTTCTGCTGTATATCTTCAGTACAATGATCCTGATTTTGGGTGTCCGCAGTCATGAACAAATCGAAATGAACAATTTTTGAGTGAATCAAAAATTGTAAACTACAATACTAATTATATTTTGCGAATCCTGGTAACGAAAATCGAACTTTCGAGAAGGTTGGTTGAAAGGAAAACTCCTAACGCGGAGCGTTCCGTCCAATCATCGACGCCTGTCTCTGTTTTTGGAATTCGCATCACCTAATTAGTGTTGTATATGTAAAATTCAAAAATAAATTTGGCTAATTTTGTCATAAAAAACTTTTAAAATTTCCAAATATTTCTAAGTTTTCAGGGTGATGTCGAGAAAATCCGTTTTGACTGCGGACAGTGTGCCGGACACCCTATCCTGTAACATCCGGAACTAGACCGGTATGGAATGTTAAACTAATATTTGATCCACGTAAAAATTGATTCAAATTTTGAAAGTCACACATAGATGAGATTGCTACCAAAGACATTCCCTTACTTTCGCAAAATGTGAATGCAGATTCCCATGGTACACCATCTTAATTATAAAATACAAAAAAATGGTATCAGTTCGCGCATACGTTGCGTTTGTTATTTTATCTCGTGTGTGGCGGAGAAGAAGAGTGTTTTGCGTGACTTATTTGCGTCGCTTATTAGATTTAAATTGCTAAAATTACTACACAGTGTAGTCTACACCAGGGATCGGATTTTTCCGGGTCGCCGGGTCGGAATTCGGGTCTGGAAAAGTCGCCGACCTTTCCGACCGCAAAAATTTTTGGAAAAACATAATTTTTATGTTTGTTTGACTATAAATCGTTCATTTTATTATCAATTTGTAAATATTTTTTTAAAATATAAAGATATCGCAGGGATGGGGAGTTCTCTTGATCCTTTGTAATTTTGGTCAAAAAAATTAAAATTTTTGTTAAAATATGAATGTTGGCCCAATCCTCTTAATATCGAGCCCACTTCTCTTTTAAAACTCGAGCAATATCGAGCCAATTTTTTTAAAATCGGAAACTTGACTTCCCTTCTTTAAGACTTCCCTTGAAAAAAATTCTACCGACCTTCGACCCGACCCGACCCGGAAATTTCAAAAAAAAAGCGACCCGAACCCGACCTGGTGAATTTTGGAAAAATCCGATCCCTGGTCTACACTGCCGAAATTAACGAAATTCACATAAATATGATACAATCATATTTTTCTAAAAGTTGAATATTTTAAGTGTCGACTCAGCAAATAAATCCTAAGGACAATCGATGTTAAACCTCTCGTCTGCTCTATCACCGCAAATTGTGGCGGTAACCTGAGGTTAATATAATGTGGATTATGTCTTCGGAGGTGCATTTTGACAGCATACGTATATGGGCCCTTGATAAAAAACTTTTTACTGAGTTTATAGTATTCTATATACCATAAACGTGATGTTTCACCATATTAAAGTTGTTCCCCAATTAGTTCACCATTAGTTCATAATCTGACAACGTTTGTAACTTACAGAATTTTTCGAATTATGCTTTTTTAGAACCTTGAGTTCGAATAAACTTTTCAATTCGACAAAATATGAGAAATTTTTATAAAAGTGCAAATCTGTCAAAATGCACCGCCCCCCTTAAATTCGTTTTTTGCCTCATTGTTACATTTATTACACTCAACTATCACAAGTCCTTGTTTTAATTTTAGACCTTACTTTCAGCTGATGCAAGTTGTGGCATATAATTATTTTTATTATAGTCCCTTGCAAACACCACGAGCATAAATTATCTGATAAAATGTTAAAATCCTCATATTTGAGACTTCTGATCTGTATTTACAGAATAAAAATGAACCATTTATATAGAATTCATTTAGCTTATTTATTAAGAATTTAATGTTCCAATCAAGACTACCAAGTAGCAATGGAACATGCAGATTATGATCATGATATGATGTGTGAAAATTTTACTAATTATTAAGATTTTGAATATTGAAACAGTGAGATTTGGACATGAGACAGCTTTTACCGTATCTCGATAAAGACAAATCGGTGTTTTCGTGCCTGCCTAATTACTGCGAGCAACAAACCAAATCGGTTTTGTTGCCTCATTCTTATTTTGCGTATTTAAGGGGATTGTGGGTGCAGTAGTTATTTTCGACCACGGTTCGAAATTCGGTAATTTTTTTTCATTGCACCTGACCATCCAGCACCTCGGAATCGTTTGCAATTAAAAAAAACACCAAATTTTATTTCTGGATATTCTTTTCTAGAACATTGGAAATCGCGTTGCTCACTGAAATGCCCGAAAAATGACAGATGATCAAAACAAAATAACCATTAGTGGTCAATTTTCACGGAGAATCAGACCAAATAAAATTGGAACTTTTGACAAAATTAGAACATTTCCAAAAATATAGTTTCGGGAACTTGCATAAAAACTGGAAATAATTCTAGATATGGTATTTTCAGAATACAAAAATCAACTCGCAAGAAAAAGTAATTCTAAATGAAAGTATTTCAATATGATAGTTGTTCAGATTTTTGCGCCTTTTTCAATATTTCAATTTTTAGCTAATCATGTAAGTAATGGCGCGCCAATTAAATCAGCATGAAAAGTGATCGCGAGAATATAAAAAAAATTATCAAAATTTCCTTGGTTTTCAAAAGTTTAATAAGATAATAGAGAAGAGATTTATGGAAAAAAGAGAAAAAAATCGAATGTTACCGTTCGTGAGGAATTATTTTTTTTGTAAAATAATCTACATTTTGCCATATTTAACTATAAGCAAGGAAATTTTCAAAAAATAATTTTTGGCGAATTAAGATGAATTTATAAAATATGCTTGGTTGCAATTTGGTAGAGAATTTTTTTCTGACCAAGTAATATCGGCATTTGGATTTTTGAAATACGTGGATATGACGGTTAACTCAACGGAAAGATACCAGCAATTAAGGTTTAAATTATGGCATTTAAAGGTTGATGTGATAATATTTTTTAAAAATGGAATCATTTTTGACTTATCAAGGATACGGACTACATATATACAATTGGAAAAATAAACGTTCACTCAATTCTCACAAAAGATATTTGGGTTTTAAAAAGGCCTTATTTTTACTCAGCAAATTGCTGAAAGCCCCACAATCCCCTTAAAGGAATCAACCAATAAATTATGAAAGGACAAAACCCCTCGAATTAGTCTCTAGCAAGTCTAGAACCCGCAATAGCATTTTAGTCAGTCTTACAGAAAGTGTAAAATTAAAGGGGTGGTCGTTGCATTTTAAGCGAAACACGGGGGTCTTCAAATGGCCAAAATCCCGCAAAAGTACAAAACTGTTGGACCAAAGTTTTACCTCTAACTAATGTTTTTGAGCATCTATAAATAATTGAAAGTGACCGAAGGCTCCCAATACAGAAATGTGCTTACAAAACTGAAGAAATTTGTTTTCAAACTGTAATCTACTCCCTGATTTTTGAAGGTAAAATGTGATTTGACTTTAATTAACGGACAGAACTGAGAATAATCCAGTTGAGTTTTGGGAAAAATTCTTGAATTTTGTCCTCAGTATCACCAAAAAACAGTATTTTTTTACCTTTTTTTTAGGTTCGATCAAATAATGTATCTCCTCCCTGGATTTAAAAGTAACACATTCCGACTGAAACCTTCATAAGGTGAAACTGAAGAGTCGTCATATTATCGAGTTGAAGTTTTGTCCAAATTTCGACTCAGTTTTCTTGTAAATCGTGTTTTAAATTTCCAAAAATGAAGAAATTACAACTTTTTTCTATCAGATTATTTTGAACTCATCATAAAAGTGCTTTCCTGGCTAATAGCCAGTGCTATGTATCAGGATAAAAACGACTACCAAATGCTTGTAATTTCCAACATTTTTAAAAAAAGGCAATACAAATAAAATTGGGAAAATTTTTTTTCGAGAGTCCTCATTTTGCGACGACCACCCCTTAAGAGGGTATACGACTTCTGATTTGACATTTCTCGGTTAAATATACTTGAAAACTAAGAGCTTTATGAGTACAACCGAAAATGGCTAATTGGTAGAATCTATCTTTAATCTTGCGAAAAAGTACAACACAAATTATTTTTGATCATTACACCAATAGGTAACAGTATCGTAGCAATATGACCTTTTAAACTGCAAAATCTATCTCCTCTCAGGTTTTATTTTTGAAATAAACTAATTTTTAAAAATAACCGTATAATAGTAATTCAAAACTTCTATGGAGGCGTTTTGTCGATAAGTGCTAATATTTTTCTAGAATTTGCAATAAACCACCGGGCGAAAGATTTTTTATGTCGACTTTATAATAAAAGATTAAATTTTCATGTGCCAAATTGCCAATTATGCATTTTTATAGAAGAAAAGTCGTAGGGTTTGGGTTTTACAATTTTATTATTTTGCGTTATTCATGTTTTAAAATTATACAAGCAGTTTTGGTGTCCTAAAGCACCAGGCTAAAGATTTGAAAATATATATGTTGAATAAAAGCCTAATAATTTAATGGAAGAAGTTCTGGCGTAACACTTGAATATAAAAATAAAAGCTGTCAAAGCCGACCAAGAGATAAATTATGATTTATAGAGCACTCAAAAGACTGATGATCAGTTGCATAATTTTGGTAAGCCCAAAAAGGTCAGAGTTTGGCCTCGGCCTTTAAAGTGGTCCAGGGACAGTATTAACGAATAAAGATCTTAACAAGCTGAATGGAAAGATAACAGAAAAATTGAAATGATTCTTTGATACCAGCTTTTACACAAAGTTACATGTACAATATTTTTTTACCCTCACACCCAACGCCATTCGCGGACGCGAGGATTGTTTTAAAATCCCCAGAAACGAGATAGAAATAATTAATCCACAAGACTTTTTATTCCAAATGTGTCAATGAGTTTCGCAATTCTTTTCTAGTAATGTTTTTAAAAATTGGATACGACTAGCAGTCAAAAGATATTTTTCCTACTTTATTTATGATTTTCGCACAATTTTCGGTAAAAAAATCTTAGCGTAAAATAGACACATAAAATTTAAAATTCTGAGCGACTCAGATTTAGGAAATACTGAGACTACTCTGGTATTATTATTTTTTTTCTCTGGTCTTTATTTGAGAGTTTTATTTTTCTCAAGTGAATTTCTCTAAAAACTCGAAAAGATAAAAATACTCTAGTTTTTCGCAAAATATTATAGTTTGAAGGTAATAAAGTTTACTTTTTTGAATAGAATTGATAGATCTCTAGTTTCTTCAACGAATTTAACAATTTTTTAATCAATTGGCCTTCATCATTTCAATTTCAATCTTCATAAATCACTAAGATCCTCAGTTCTGGTGTATAATTATCTAAAGGTCAACAAAAATCTTCGAGAATCTTGTTCATTTAATTAAGCATTTTTAAAAATTTATTTCAATGTTTTTTAAATTATGATTTCGTCGGAATGAAATAATTGAGAATTTAATAAAAACTGTATTTTACGCCATCTAGACAAAATACGACAATCAAAGTCTTGTCAAGGCTGCTGCAAAATCGTAGCTGAAGGCTTGATTTATTTTATGTCCCGCCGAGTAATCAAGCCTACAGCAGGACGAAAAACTGAGTTGTCTTCTTTTTAGTGGCTTGACATCTTGGATCAAATCATTTATTTTATCCTCAAAAATAGTTTTTTACCGATTTTTTGAAATGTACTTTTTTGTAAGAAAAATAGAAATTATCATGTTGTAATGCTAATTGAATAGAGATTTTTACTCAGAAGAAAAGATTCAGATACCAAGGTTTGACTTAATTTATTTATAATTTACATATCACTGCTGGAATAATTTTTTTTTTGTTGGAAAACTTAACTTCATTTTTTCGGCTTATATTGACCAAAGATAATTAAATTTTTGAAAAAAAATTAATTTTAAAATTTAAGTCTGTTCTCAATAATTTTAATATAATTTTGTACTTTTTCAATTTCCAAAATTCAGCGTAATAAACTCAGAGTTCGAGTGAAAACTATTTTCATAAATTTTTTTTTCTGATTTTTTTTGCGGGGCATTTTGCCGCTAAGGGATAGAAAACTTCTTTTCAGACGAATTGAGATGAGCTTTTTTTAAATCAGAGACTATTATTTGAGTAAGCCCCAGTGTTCTAAATTAATCTTTTGTTATTCATATGTGATTTTGAAAAAATGTGGTTTTCCGAATGAGGTACGCCGGAATAAACCTCTATTTTGTCTGCATTATCGAAAGCACATACCAAATTAAAATAAAAAAAAATATAAGCCTCCAATTTAAGTCTATCCTTGATCTTGTGTCATAAAAATAATGAATATTTTATCGCATTTATTATGCTCCGCAATAACCGCCCAAGTGGCGTCCCGAATGGCGTTTGGGTGGTGAGGGGAATTTCAATGGTTTGTTTGGTGTGAGGGGGTTAAGGGGAACTTTTTGTCAAAATATTTTCGTCAAATTTTTTTAATTTTTCGTCAAAAATTTCGTTTTCCGTGAAAATGTATTTTTCTGTGAAACAAAGCTAATGAAAGCATAAATTTTACGTGTGCAGAAAAGGTTTTGGAACAATAATTACGACCCAGAACGATAAATGTTTTTGACCAAATACAAATTTTAGTTTTATCCAAATTTTGACGAAAAATAAAAAATCTGAACCAAAAAATAATTTTGATGAAAGAGAGTTTCGCCTTTTTACACAGTAAAAAAAACTTTGGTACATCTGGAAATAAATTTGATTCAAATAATTTAATACATGTTAATAAAAAGTCAGCCAACGTTTCAGAAAATTTTTAGTTTTCGAATTATATTTAAAAAAATATTTTTTGTCAGTAAAATCTATGTTAATTAAAACATGAATTGAATGGCTTGAGAGAATTGCAGATTTTTGTGTCGATTTTCACCCTCACGCCACTTAACCTGACGCACTTTGATTACAGGGTTAAAATACGTTTTAAAAATGTTTGCTGTTGAGAATTAACAATTGGCTAAAAAGTCTCACTTTAAAGCGATTTTGAAACTCCGTTTTTATATAAAATATTTTCCACAGCAGGGTGTCTCTAACTGGATACCTCTCGTACTACATCAAAAAATTATGTAAGAGACGGTTTTAATTGAAAATTTAAGCCCCAAAAATAAATTTGTTACAGTTTGTTAGACCCCACTGTTATATTTTAATTAACTGACCACCAAATATTGTAAAAATTAGCAAATTTTTAAGGACGCTTTCGGATTCAAAAACGGTTTTAGGCGAGATATAGTTTTGATAAAGAGTGGTTTCAGTGAATTGGCTGTCTTCAAAAAAAAACCAGATAATCATGGTCAAAACACTATTTCTAGAAAACTATCACGCGTTCAAAATATAAACAATTTTTTTTTTTTGTTTATATTTTGGAACGCGGTGATTAGTTTCTAGAAATAAGTGTTTTTGACCAATGATATTGAGTATTTTCTTGAAGACAGGCCAAATCACTGAACCACTCTTATCCAAAAAACTTATATTCGCCTTAAAAAACCCGTTTTTGAATCGAAAAGCGTTCCTAAAAATTTGCTATTTTTACAAATATTGGTGCAAGTTTAAAAATTATAAACAAGTGGGGTCTAACAAACTGTAAACAAATTTAGTTTTTGGGGCTAAATTTTTTCAATAAAACCGTCTCTACATAATTTTTGATGGTAGTCCGAGGTAATTTCATTAGAGACACCCTGCTGTGGAAAATACTTATAAAAAACGGGAGTTCAAAAATCGCTTCAAAGTGAGACGTTTTTAGCGCAATTTTAATTCTCAACAGCAACATTTTAAAAACGTATTTTAACCCCTGTAATCAAAGTGCGTCAAGTTAAGTGGCGTGAGGGTTGAAAAATCGAACAAAAATCTGGCAAATCTCTCAAGCCATTCATCATGTTTAATTACAATAGATTTTACTGACAAAATATTTCTTGTAATATAATTTCGAAACTAAAAATTTCTGAAACCGTTGGCTGACTTTTATAGTACATGTATTAAAATTATTGAATCAAATTTATTCGCAGATGTAACCAAAGTTTTTTTTAACTGTGTAAAAAAAGGGAAAACTTCTTTCATCAAAATATTTTTTTGGTCAGATTTTTTTATTTTTCGTCAAAATTTGATAAAAAACTAAAAATTTGTATTTGGTCAAAAACATTTAATCGTCTGGTCGTAATTAGTTCCCAAACCTTTCTGCACAACGTAAAATTTATGCTTCATTAGCTTGTTTCACAGAAATAACATTTCACGAAAAACGGAAATTTGACGAAATAATAAAAAAATTTGACGAAAAATATTTTTGACAAAGAAAATGTTTCCCCCTTAACCCCCTCACACCCAAACCATTGAAATTCCCCTCACACCCAAAACGCATTCGGGGACGCCACTTTGGGCGGTTATTGCGGAGATAATAAATGCGATAAAAATATTCATTATTTTTAATGACACAAGATCAAGGATAGACTTAAATTGGAGCTTATAAATTTTTTTTTTAATTTTAATTTTGTGTGCTCGAATAAATGCAAAGACAAAATAGAAGGTTTAGTTCCGGGTAACCTCATCGAAAACCATACATTTTTATCAACATATGAATAACAAAAGATTAATTAGAAACTGGCTAACTCAAAATAGTCTCTGATTTTAAAAAGCTCATCTCAAATCGTCTGAAAAAGAAGTTTTCGTATCCTAGCGCAAAATGCCCGCAAAAAAATCAGAAAAAAAATTATGAAAATAAAGTTTTCGACTCGAACTCTGAAGGTTTATTACGCTGAATTTGGAAATTGAAAAAAGTACAATTATATTAAAATTATTGAGAACAAGACTAAAATTTTAAAATTAATTTTTTCAAAAATTTAATTATCTTTGGGTCAATATAAGCCGATAAAAATGAAGTTAAGTTTTTTCAACAAAAAAAAATTATTCGCAGAGTGAGTATGGAAATTATAAATAAATAAGTCAAACCTTGCTATCTGAATCTTTTCTAATGAGTTAAAATAATCTCTATTCCATTAGCATACAAACATGATAATTTCTATTTTTCCTGTACCAAAAAAAGTACATTTCAAAAATCGGTAAAAAACTATTTTTGAGGATAAAATAAATGTATTTGATCAAGATGTCAAGTCCACTAAAAGAAGACACTCAGTTTTCGGCCTGCTGTAGGCTATTACTCGCGGGACATAAATAAATTCAAGCTTCAGCTAGATTTTGCGCAGCTTGAACAAGACTTTGATCGTCGTATTTTGTCTAGATGGCGTAAAATACAGTTTTTATAATCTCATTATCATCCACGGAATCCATAATTAAAAAATCATGAAATTGAAATTTAAAAATGCGCCTATTATAATGAACAAGAATCTCGAAGATTTTGTTGACTACTTAGATAATGATACACAGACTGAGGATCTTAGGATTATGAAGATGAAATTGAAAATGGATGAAAAGGCAATGATTAAAAAGTTAAATTCGTTGAAAGAAACTAGAGATTCTATCTAATTCTATCAAAAAAGTAAACTTAAATTTCCTCAAAATATAATAATTTGCGAAAACTAGAGTTTTTTATCTTTTCGATAGTTTTTAAGAGAAATTCACTTGAGAAAAAAAAAGTCTCAATAAAGAACCATGAGAAGAAAAATAATAATACCAGGAGTAGTCTCAGATAAATTTCCTAAATTGAGTCTCCTCAGAATTTTAATTTTAATGTGTCGTATTACGCTAAGATTATTTTTAGCGAAATTGGCGAAAATCATAAAATAAAGTAGGAAAAATATCTTTGAACTGCTAGTCGTATCCAAATTTTTAAAAACATTACTAGAAAAAGAATTGGCGAATCTATGACACATTGAATAAAAGTCTGTGGATTTAATTAATTTTCTATCTCGTTTTGGGAATTTAAAAAGTCTCGCGTCCCCGAATGGCGTTTTGGGTGTGAGGGGGTTTAAAAAATATGTACATGTAACTTTGTGTAAAAGCTGGTATCAAGAATCAATTCTAATTTTCTCGGTTATATTTCCATTCAGCTTGTAAGATCTTTATGTCGTTTTAATACTGTCCCTGACCACTTAAAGGCCAGCAAACCTGACCTTTTTGGGCTTACAAAATTATGCAACTGATCATCAGTCTTTTGAGTGCTCTATAATCATAATTTATCTCTTGTCGCGCTTGTGGACAGCTTTATTTTTATATTCAAGTGTACAGCCCAGAACTTCTTCATTAAATATTAGGCTTTTATTCAACAATATATTTTCAAAATCTTTAGCCGGTGCTTTAGGGGACAAACTTGCGTTGTATAATTAAAAATGAATAACGCAAATAAAAAATTTTAAATTACCAAACCTCGACTTGTTCTTCCTATAAAAATGCATATGGCAATTTTGCAATGAAATTTATCTTTATTAAATAAAGTCGACTAAAAAATCTTTCGCCCCGTGGTTTTATGCAAATCTGAGAAAAATATAGCACTTATGCGACAAAAACCTCATAGAAAGTTTTGAATAGTTTCTAATTATACAGGTATTGTAAAAATTTAGGTTATTTTCAAAATAAAACCTGAGAGGAGATAGATTTTGCAAGTTTGGAAAAGGTCAATATGCACGAACTGTTAGCTATTGGTGTAATGATCAAAAATAAGTTTGTGTTTGACTTTTCCGCAAGATTAAAGATAGATCTACAATATAGCATTTCGCGTTGTACTCATAAAGCCTTTAGTGTTCAGTATATTAACGAGAAAATGTCAAATCAGAGTCGTATACCCCTCTTAAGGGGGTGGTCGTCGCAAAATTGAGAACTCTCGAAGAAGAAATTTCCCAATATTTATTGTATTGCCTTTTTTAATAAAAATGTGGAAATTACAAGCATTTGGTAGTCGTTTACCTGATACATAGCCACATGGCTATTAGCTCAGGGAAAGAGCACTTTTGATGAGTTCAAAAATTTGATATGAAAAGAAGTTGTAATTTTCTTCATGTTTTGGAAATTTACAAACACGATTTACAAGAAAACGAGTCGAAATTTAGACAAAACTCAAACTCGAAATATGCACGGACTCTTCAGTTTCACTATTAAAGGTTTCGAATGGTTACTTTTAATATCGCAGGAGGAGATACATTTTGTGATCGAACTAAAAAAAGGGTAAAAATACTGGTTTTTTTGGTGATACCTGAGACAAATCAGAATTTTTTCCCAAAAACCAACTGGATTATTCCTCACGTCTGTCCGGTTAATTTAAAGTCATAAAATTCAATGTTGTATCCTCAAAAACTCAGGGAGTAGATACAGTTTGAAAACACTAATCTTCAGTTTTGTAAAGCACATTTTCTGGGTTTATTGACGAGCCTTCGTCACTTTCAACTTTTTAATAATAGATGCTGCAAAAAACATTAGTTTAGAGAAAACTTTGTCCACATGTTTGTATCTTTTGCGATATTTGGGCCATTGAAGACCCCGTGTTTCGCCTTAAAATGCAACGACACCCCTTAATTACACTTTTGTAAGACTGACTAAAAGCTATTGGCGGTTCTAGACTTTGCTTAAAGACTAATCGGAGGGGTTTTGTCTTCATAATTTATGCGTGATTCCTTTAAGGGGATTGTGGGTGCTTCCAGCAATTTGCTGATAAAAATAAGGCCTTTTAAAACCCAAATATCTTTTGTGAGAATTGAGTGAACGTTTAATTTTTCCAATTGTATATTGTAGTCCGTATCCTTGAGTAAGTCAAAAATTGATTCATTTTTAAAAAAATATTATCACATCACTTTAAATGCATAAAACCTAAATTGCTGGTATTTCTTTCCATTGAAGTATACGTCATATCGCACGTAATTCAAAAATCACATAATGCCGATATTATTGGTTCAGAAAAAAATTCTCTACAATTGCAACCAAGCATATTTTATAAATTCATCTTAATTCGCCAAAAATTTATTATTTGAAAATTCCTTGCAATAGTTAAATATAGGAAAATGTAGATTTTTACAAAAAAAATATTCCTCACGAACGGTAAACATCCGATTTCTTTTTTCTTTCTTTTTCATAAATTCTTCTCTATTATCTTATTAAACTTTTGAACCAAGGAAATTTTTGAAATAATTTTTTTTAATATTTCTCGCGATCAACTATTTCATGCTGATTTATGCGCGCCATTATTACATTGATTAGGCTAAAATTGAAATATTGAAAAGGCGCAAAAATCTGAACAACTTATCAATATTGAAATACTTTGCATCTTAGATTTACTTTTTCCATTGCGAGTTGAATTTTTTTGTATTCTGAAATGATACCATATCTAGAATATTTTCCGTTTTTATGCAGTCCGAAACGATATTTTTGGAAAATTTCTAGAAATATTGGTCAAAAGTTTTCCAAATTTTATTTTGGTCTGAATCTCCGTGAAAATTGATCATAATGGCTTTATTTTGTTTTTGATCATCTGTCATTATTCGGGCATTCAGTTGAGCAAGCGATTTCAAGTTCTAAAAAGAATATCTCAGAAATAATTTGGTGGTTTTTTTTTAATTGCCAAAGATCCCGAGGTGCGGATGGTCAGTGCAATTAAAAAATACCGAATTTGGCGACCGTGGTCGAAAAAACTCACTGCACCCACATCCCCTTAAATACGCAAAATAAGAATGAGCAACAAACCGATTTGGTTTGTTGCTCGACAGTAATTTAGAGGACAAAACACCGATTTTGTCTTTATCGAGATACGGTAAAGCTGTCTCATGTCCAAATCGTCACTGGTTCAATTTCAATATCAAAAATTCTTAATAATTAGTAAAAATTTCACACATCATATCGATGATTCCATATCTGCTGTATTGCCCATTGCTATTTGTAGTCTTGATGAAACATTAAAAGTTTAATAAATAAAGCTAATGAAATTTCTATATAAATGGTTTCATTTTTATTTTAATTAAGATCAGAGTTCTCAAATATGAGGATTTTAACATTTATCAGATAATTTATAGAATTTTCTCGTGGTGTTTTGGCGAAAGACTATAATAAAAATAATTATATAGCACAACTTGCATAGCTGAAAAGTAAAGTTAAAATTAAAACAGACTTGTGATAGTTTGAGTGTAATAATTGTAACAAATGGGTCAAACAGAAATTTAGCTTGGTTAGTATCAAAAATATTGTATTTGAATTTTAGGGGGGTCGGTGGCATTTTGACAGATTTGCACCTTTATCAAAAATTTCTCATAATTGTCGAATATCGAAAAGTTTAATTCGAATCTCAAGGTTTCTAAAAAGCTAATTCGAAAATTCTGTAGTTTACAAAAGTTGCTCTAGATTATGAAACTAATGGTGAATAGGATTGTACTTTATATTGGTGAAATCATTCAACGTTTGATGGATAATTTATAGAACTAAATAACCATAAAAATTTTATCAAGGCCATATACGTATCTGTCAAAATGCACCGAAGACCATAATCACATTAATATTAACCTCAGGTTACCGCACAATTTGCGGTTGGATAGAGCAGCGAGAGGTAACTCGAGTCTTAGGTTTATTGCTGAGTTCGACACTTAAAATATTTCAACTTAGAAAAAATATGATTGTTATTCATATTTATTGTGAATTCGTTAATTTCGGAGTGTAGACCCGTCGGATTTTCTTTTTTTTTTTTTTTTCTTTTTTTTTTTTTTTTTTCATCAGGGGGGCTTTTTAATTTCGGGTCTCGGGGACGAGAATTGTCGGGATTAGGACGATAAAAAAATGCTATAGCTGAGTTAAGAGAGTGTCGTTAGATCCAACTTTCAATATTAATCAAATTTTACAATTTTTGACGCAAATTAAGCAGCATAAGAGACACTCCTCATCCGCACATATCGTTAATTAAAATAACAAAGGCAGTAATACGAACTGATACCGATTTTTATATTAAACTATAAATATTATGTTCTATTTTCCAAATAAGAGCATTCTTGGGTAGCAATTCAGGTCTGTTTGCACTTTCATTAATCCGAATTTTTCCGACCCGGCGACCAAAAATCCGATCCTGGAGTTATACATGTCATACCGTTCTTTTCGCTTTTAAGATGGTACCTATTAGTGCCGGCACAATAGTCACGCATTCAACCATCTTTTCTCGACACACCTTGAAGATAACTACAGAAGAACTATGGGAACATACTTTTGTTTTTGAAAAATTTTAACAGGTGTATGTTTTACAATTGCATTTATGTTTTAATTTTAACTTTGATAACATATTAGTATGGAATTCTTTATAAAAAGACAGCGCGATGATCGCGCTTCGGTTGTTTTCCCTAACCAACCTTCCGAAATTTCGATTTGTACCAGGATCGAATATAGGTTCGTATTGTAGGTGGGGGGGTTACAACTATTTCGCGTTTGGATTCATCAAGAAATGTTATTTCATGTTATCGGAACCGACAACCCGGAAATCAAGTGATCATGTTGAAAAAAGCAAAGGGATAACCTTGACAGACGCCTGCTAATTTAATTCGGCGATGGTAGAATATGATCCATAGCGGGCATTGGTGCGTACAACTTCAACGTATTTTGACAAAGACTAATGGATAGCGGACAACCTCTGCATCAACGGTGACTTCAATTTGAATGAATTTTTTCGTCGAATCAAATTAATAATATATGTAATTCACATACCGGTCTAGTCGAAGTACATTGGAGCATAGTGCCGGAACAAACTTAACAAGCAAACACGATTCCTAACACCACAGACACTACAATCTATACCTACGAAATACTGTACGACAAAATTCGCGCAACATTTTAAAATACGTTGTGTCTCTTACTTTTTCGAACTTATAATGAAATAGCCATTGAATTAATATTGTTGTACTGCAATGTTGGTTCATTATACTAACATCTAAATATATTGGTGACCAACTCAAAATTAATCAAAGATATCACGTCCATGAGTTGCGATCAAGTGAAACATTGCTCACAGCTTGTATAAGGTGTTTTCATATTACCAACCTTCTGGAAAGTTGACCCTAAGTTCCTGTTACCGGTCGGCTAAAATTATAATTAGTATTTTACCGTTATATCCTTATCATTTTTGTTTAGATGTAGCACACTCCTAATATAGAAGTATGTCGTTTTTATTGTTTCTAAGAATCTCGTTTCTCGCAAACTCTGTTATAAGTAACAGTGCACTAGCAAACGAGACACGCACAAAATATCATATGATCATTAGAATATGAAGATATCTACGTAGGTGACAGAAAACTTTGATGGCATGAAGGAAATCAGTTAAGCGATTGTCCAGTTGAGACATTTCGGGTGTAGTTATTTTAATTGGTAATTACGAGAATACCATAAATTGTCCAAGGGCCATATTGCCCTTAACCACAAGGTCTTTTTGACTATATTCGGAGTATTGGTTATGCCCAACTACTACTAACTATATTCTGCATAGGTGACAGAGTAGCCGAACGTTGTGTATCATTCGAATAGTCACTTTGTCAGTCGGGCCTTAAATCTATATATAATCAAACATATTTTTGGAAAATATTGTTTATAAGTAAATTTTAGATTATTCTCTTTTGACAAATAAACAAAGTGTGGCATGCTATAGCCTAAGAAACTTCTTATTCTGTCGAATTATTAGTCGTTTAAAGAAAAAATTTACGGCATATATTATTTGTATTCATTTATTATTAGAAATTACAGTAATAGATGTACAGAGAAATAAACTAAAACTAATGAAACCTTTTGCCTAACTCATTCAAAAAAAACTAATATCATATTCGCCTCAGCACCCTGGAGAACTTTCCCGCACGAAACAGGTCGTTTTTACCCGGTTAAAAAGTCCGATGATCAAAACTGAAATTTCATAACAGTTACATTCTAAATTAATTTAGATGGAAGATTTATCTGTTTAAAAATCAGCTTGAACTTTCAAAAACATTCATTTTTCTCACTGAAGCAAAAGGGTTTAATATTTTGAACCCTTGTGCCCACTGAGTTAAACCTTCAATCTACCTTAGTAAAATACTTTTCGACACAAACAAGTTGTTTTACACGGTCAAAAGGTAGCCATCAGTTACTTTAAATATTTTTCGATTTTTTTTATTAAAATAAAAAAAATTAAAGAGGATAAATGATTTCTATTGATTTCATGAATTTAACGAGAATGTATACTAAGATATAAAAAATAAGATCGAACTTTGACTGTGGCAATCTGCGAAGTGTTTGAAGTGAAAAATAGCACATGTAACTTACTATACCTCCCAAAAAATTTAAGCGATCTCAACCAATTTAAGGACCTAGTAGAGATGCGGGATTTAGATAGAATGCGATTTTTTGGACTATGGTTCTTTTATTAATTTAATGAAAATGGTTGAAAAAGCCTACTGAAAACTAAGATAGGACATTTAAAGAATAAAATTTTTGTCTAGAAATTTTCACTAAAAAATTGTGAAGCTGATTTTTTCCATTTTTTCGAAGAATATATTTTATATTTTTTATACGTTTGAAATATCTTGAAAATTAAATAGACAGAATATATTAATAATATTCTAAATGATTATAATTTATGACTCACTTCCGCATGATATAAGTTATATCGAATAAATAAAAAAAAATGAAATGATTTTCTAAAAAAAAACCTACAAAATTATTCCCTTTTTTTTAAATCCTAAAATTCAATATTGAAGCGTTTTCATTTTCAAAATATTTTTTATATCCCCCCTGTAAATAATATCATTACTTAAGTATAAGTAGTTGTATAATCATTATGCGTCTACTACGGTGTGAAATAATTTTATGGTAGTAGCGTCAAGATGAAGATAAATGTAGCAAATATTTTTTTAGTTGACACACCTGATAGATTTGTGCAGTAGGAACCGTTTTAAAAAAATAAATTTCTACTTAAATCATCGTTTCTTCTTCTAGAACCTCGTCCAGTATCCTAATCGTAGCTCTTGTAAGCATTCGTTCGGGTGTACCAATAGACCACCGCGCATAATAGTTAAATTTGGCATTCGGAAATTTTCGCAAAAGCCGCTGATCTTGGACTCATTTCTTCATTGGTGATTTTTTAGTCGGCGATTTTTCGATCGGGTTAATTCTAAAACAGAAATTCTTCTCTGTTTTCTTGCGGCTGCACTGTTCTAAACGCGTTGGTTTCGATGACTGCAGCAGTTAACCGTCGATGTTTTCGGGCTTGAACCTGGTAATGTCTCGGAGGTTAACTCGCTGGGGCCGAATGCGTCGGTAGATTGTCGCTTGAGAGAATGGACGCGAAATTGTGTGGCATGATTTTTGATAGTCGACGACGTTCGGTACGAAGCGGAAGAGTGTTTTTTTCGTCTGACAAAATTTGTGGGCTGGAATACGGTAGGACGTCTTGGCAACTAAAAATATAAAGTTTTAAAACTGATTTTTGTCACAAAATATGTTGAAATATTTTGATAAATTTTTTTTTATGTCGTGAAAATATGTACTGTATTTTTAATATTATCAAAAATCGCCCAATAAAATAAAAATGATAATTTTAGGTTGAAGCCTGATAAAATAACTGGGAATTCACTGTTAGCGGAAAGTCCGGAAACTAACCACTTTGACGCCTCTAGAGGAGAATTTATTTTCGATGACCGCGAAGATCGTTTGGTTGGCTGATTAAAATAGTGCAAAAATACCATTTAAAATCTGTGGCACATAGTGGATTTAATTTCAGACCAGCTCATGTTTTTTTGCTTTTTTTAGTCAACAAAGAAGGTCATTCATTTATACCCATGAAATTTAATTGTTTGCTCAAATCCAAGTGCAAATTTTAACGCACTTTTTCTTATCGTTTTATAAATAAAATCCTCAAAAATTAAAATATGTTATAAACTTTAAGGCCTAGCGCTGTCAAATCAGAATATTTCGAATATCGACCATCAAATATATACAGTATTTCTTTATCTTCAAGAATATACTGTGCACGTTAATGTCAGAAAAATATATACCCAGTCAAAAACTGGTAAAACCTTGAACAGAAAAGTGCTCTTGAAAACGAAAATCGATAAAAATCGATTCAAGGTCAACGATTACGATCGATATATTTGAAAGATCAATACACCAGATGGGTTATCGATCGGCCATTAGTTAGAAAACGGTTTTATATCGGCAATGTGTCCGATAATAATCTGTTAAAAATAATAAATTAAGCTTTAAAAGTGTGATAAAAAATCTCTAAGGGAATTTATGTTTTTTCTGGGTATAAAACTTAGATTCATAAGATCAGCGTCAAAATCCTTATTTTTTATCATCATTTTAAAAATTGAATTTCACAAAAAATCTAATAAAATACGTTAATTTACAGTTGAATCCGATCTAAAATATTTATTCTTCGGTTTTTGGGAAATTCGCTTCAAAACATGAAGTTTGTATGATTAACTTGACGGTAACATACAAGTTATGTATGATCACTCATGTCTGTGACAAATCATCAAGCGATCAAAGTATTCAATTTTAAGTTGAACCAACCCAAATAAAATGTGTGTAGGTTGAAATTTAATTTTGCATTATCAATATAAATATTACGAATTTTATGTTCTGAACGGTCTCTCTTGAAAAATAATTAATTTGTGACGGGCATCATCTTCGATATTTCTAGGCTATAAACAAAATCAGCAAAATAAGCGATCTGATCGGTTAAAATTCGACCAATCAGAAATCGTCCAAATACATTATGAAAAATATAGTGACTTTTCAGTTCAATTGGGTTTTAAAATCTAAAATTTTCCAAGACTTTAAAAATAATCACATCAGTTTCAGAAAATAAAAACTCGACATAGTTTTGAATCGTGTTTTTTGACATCAAATTCTCAGCCGACTTTAAAATATATTTAAATTTACCTTAGCTCTTCCCATTCATAGGTTTCGTCAGTTTCTAACATGATAGGCATTTCCATCTGAAGTTAAAATTGTATTTTTTCTCCATTGCCTAAATAAAAGTTATAAATTTTCAACAAAAATAGGCTCCATTCAGAGTTTTGTAAAAAAATATTTTTGAAAATTTCCTTCGAAATTTTGAAAAATTTTCTTTGCAAGAATTTCGATAAATTTTAGATAGAAATACTTCTGCATTTTTTATATACGTAGTAATTTACCTTTCGACCTTCTGCCATGGTTTTCTTGATAGGTTCTATCAAATGCATCTCTGTCTGCTTTCGTAGGGGATCCGAATAAATTTCTCTTGACTTTTTCACATTTCCTCTTTCATTGGGCCTCTCATTTTATAAAGTTTTTATTTTAAAGATTTATCTTCTTTTGCTAAAAAATAATATTTTCTTTATTCGTTTTAATTCGGTTTATTCTCTTTTCGTCGGAGAGAGTGATGATTTTAAAGAGTGAGCAAGAAATATAAGATTAAGAAAAAAGAGGGGATGAATGTTGGCGCCAGCCAAGAAGTGGTAAAGCGGCGCCAGGGAGTTAAGACTTTCTCTTTTGCGTTTTTATCTGTCTGGATAGGTTTCGTGTAAATACATCACTTGGTCTATTATCTGGGATTTGGCTTGACCATTCCCATTGAATTAGGGTTTAGGCGCAAATTACTGTGGGAATGAATTACGAAACTACATGGATTTAGATAAACAAAGAAAATGACAAAATTTAAATCATAAAAATGTAAATCCTAAAATTACACAGAAAAATTACAAGAAAATAAAAGTTCTTTGTCAAAGCTTTAAAATTTTTAGGAAGTTTCTTCAAAGAAACACGGATTTTTTTATCACCAATGTGAGAAGTTCTCAACGTAATGAAAGTCTTTTACGATTCAAGTTTACGGTTAACACATTTTTTTACAGCTAAAAAAAGTCTAGATTTTGGCGACTGATCGAATTTTAACGAGATTTTTATCGGATTTGTGTATGTCAAGAAATTAGAAAAAATCAAGATGATGCCAAAGTCAGCTCATTGTGTTTCGGAGACAGTTAAAATAGTTTCGGTAGTTTTCTAATTTTTATTTTTTCTCACGAATGTGAATTTGTCTTATAGCCACGTCTTGATCTTCAAGGTAATCCAATGGGATTATCCTATGACGATAAAATGCTTAAAAATTCAGACCGAATATAAAACAAAGGATAATGTTCATTTTAAACGTAAAATATTTCCGAAGGAAAACGTTTCCAAAAATGCGGCAATTTTAGTTTTTGAAGTTATGGAAATTATTATTTTATGATTTGCAAACGAGGCTTCGAGTCTAAATTTTTGACCCTTGGAATCTCAGAAGTTGAAAATTCGAAGACCCCCACTTGACCAAAAGTGTCCTGAATTTGTAAAAAAGTGCATTTTGTGGAAATCTATAAATACGAAATTTTATTTTTTCAAGAGAAATCAAAAAGACTTTGTAATTTTGCATTATTAATAAATATTTTGATACGATTAGAAATATTTTTTTATTTCTTTAAGAGTAGGCATTTATTTTTTGTCAAAAAATGCATAAAATGTTTTTGATTAATATGATATTCAGAATATCCTTTATCACACTTTTGTTATTTCTCGGACCTACTACTTAAAACACACTACGTGTGCTTATCAGGGTCGAAAAGTAACAAAGTATATGAAGAAAAGTCTCAATTTTGGGGGCACCAGAAGAAAAAATTTATGATAAATTTGACTATTTTAGTGGGTAAAAAATGTGAAATACCCAAAAAAAGGAAAATTTCATAATAAGTAGAAATTTTTAAAATTCCCCTAAATTTTATCAACATGGCTAATTCAAAATTTTGAATTTTGGGAATTTTAATCAGTTGATAAAGCTGCCTAGAAAACTATTTTTAATTTCGAAAAATATGAATTTATTGTTATGAGGCTACAATTGTAAATTAAATCTAATTATTTTTATAATTTCTTGCAAAAGTTACCAAATGTTAAACAATAAATAAATTTGTCTATTTCCGTGTCCCATAATATATTCATCGAGTCTAGAGTACTTTTGGCAAAAACCTTTAACTCAGTTTCCTAAGTACTTCCCCTTATGAGACCTTGAGTTTAAACTTTCAATGTGGACATCCTTAAACCTATCTCCGACTCAAATCAAAGGTGCCTTCATTGTTAAGACAGAGTGCTTCACGAATTTTGGATTTTGAGCGTCCATTTGGGGCAGTTTTTTGTTAAAAAAATCAAGAACAAGATTCAATTTTTTGATTCAAATAAGCGCCAACATTGTTACTAAAATGTTTAACGATATTATAATCGAGAGTTCAAGTTAAAGTTTTAGCTTTTATTTCCCATAAATTTCATGCGTTACCAGATGCCCTTTTAATCGCAATTAGGGACCCTTACCTTTATGAACGAACTTGTGTAAAAAGTGATCAATCGATTATTTGAAATAATTGACGTTCTGCTTTTTTTTAAAAATTTTTACTGTATTACAGACTTATTTTTGGCAAAAAATTTATGGAATTACCAAAAACCCTTTATCGTAATCAAAGAAAAATCTAAGATTTATTTTCCATACGTCATTGCCAAAATGATCACAATGACCGTATATTCCAGGAATAAGGTTGACAAAAATAGTACTGTTTTTTTTTCAAAAAAATTACTTAAATCAATTTTAAAAAGAGTGAAAGAAGCTTTTAGAAGTTTTAAAGACTTTTTTTCACCAAAGTCCAAAAAAGATCACGTGACCTTCAAATTAAGAAATAAGGTTTGGTTCAAGTACACAAATAGTACTCAAATTTCGCTGAAAATTTTTAGGCCGAATAAACACTTGATCTTAGAATTTTGAAAATAATGGCATTTCCAAAAACGTCACGTGATTTATTTTCAAGAAATAAGAATTAATTTATGACAATTCCAAACCTTATCTTTGAATTATTTCGTCACGTTGATTTTATTTGCACTTTGATGTGATAAAAAAAGTCTTAAAAGTTTGAAGTTCATCCTCAAAAGTTCTTTTATGTAATTTGAGTACTTTTTCAAAATACGTATATATTGGTTACCGTAATGATCAAATTACCGTAAATTTCAAAGTTCATCGTCATGACGATTTGAAATAAGGAAATTCAATATAATAAATCGTTTTAATGTGTTCAAGCTTCTTGTAGAGAATTTTTTTTCTGGTCATGTTTAAGACGTGGAATTTTTTTATGTAAAATTTTCAACAAATTGGTGCGTCAAATAAAGAAGATTTAAAAAAAAAATTGTTTTGAAAATTGACGACACTTTTGGTCAACTTAGAGTCTTCTATCTTTGACTGAGTGGGCCTCAGTTTGCCTCAAAACTGAGGCTCAAACTTAGGCCACTCCTTTGACTAAATCAATGGTGCTTTTCATTGTTAAGACTCCTAATTTTTGCCTATTTTTTGCTTACACCCACGCAAAAAGGATGGAAACTCACGAGCAAAGCCATCCCAGTTAACGACCCTGCCTGTCCTAAGTTAGGACTCTAGCAGGTCGACGGGATGGCTTTTGCGTTGGTTTCATCCTTTTTTTGCGTGGGTGTAAGCAAAAGATAGGCAAAATAGGGATGAGGATAGAAAATCCGTCGGGGATGAATCATCCGGATGAATCCCTTTCACAACCCTGGGACAGAGTGCTTTCACCGAATGTTGGATTTTGAGCGTCAATTTAGACAGTTTTTGTTTAAGTATCAAGCTCAGATCCATTTTTAATTAAAATAAGCGTCAACAATGTAACTGCAATGTTTAACGATATTTTAATCAAGATTTCAAGTTGAAGTTAGTTTTTTGAGTTTCCCATAAATTCTTTCTAAAAAATTATCATGAAATTTTGATCAAGAGTTTGTGTTTATAATATCGATTTTTTGTTTTATTGATAAACATGTCAAATATGCTGTAAGTGCCAAGAGGTAAAAAATATTTGGCCAATTTTCTGCTCAACTCCTCAAAAGTTAATTATAATTATTTTGAGGTGCAAAAAACAAAAAATTTAACGCGTCAAACTAATGGTCTAGCTTAATCTGTCATAAAATATATAAGATGTCATAATATCTTTGATCTAAATTAATACGTCAAAATCCTGGTCCATTTTCGACTGAATATTGCCAAAGATTTATTAAAACTTTCAGATTTATTCATGTAAAAGTGAGTTTGCTAATCATAACCGTCAATTTTTACATAAAATTCGAGATTTAAAAACAAGGAAAATTTCACAAATTTAATTAAAACTGTAAATTGAGTTAGTTATNAAATCGAACTTACTCCCCTTTAAACTTCCCTTGAACAAAATTCTACCGACCTTCGACCCGACCCGGAAAATTTCAAAAAAAAGCGACCCGACCCGACCTGGTGAAATTTTGGAAAAATCCGATCCCTGGTCTACACTCCGAAATTAACGAATTCACATAAATATGAATAACAATCATATTTTTTCTAAGTTGAAATATTTTAAGTGTCGACTCAGCAATAAACCTAAGACATCGAGTTACCTCTCGCTGCTCTATCACCGCAAATTGTGCGGTAACCTGAGGTTAATATTAATGTGGATTATGGTCTTCGGTGCATTTTGACAGATACGTATATGGGCCCTTGATAAAAAACTTTTTACTGAGTTTATATATTCTTAATATACCATCAACGTGATGTTTCACCATTAAAGTTGTTCACCATTAGTTCACCATTAGTTTCATAATCTAGACAACTTTTGTAACTACAGAATTTTCGAATTATTGCTTTTTTAGAAACCTTTGAGTTCGAATTAAACTTTTCGAATTCGACAAATTATGAGAAATTTTTGATAAAAGTGCAAATCTGTCAAAATGCACCGACCCCCTTAAAATTATTTCAAACTACAATCACTTTTTTTCGATATACAGAAACACCAAGCAAAAAATCTAAATCTTCGTTTTTTGACCCATTTGTTACAATTATTACACTCAAACTATCACAAGTCTGTTTTAATTTTAACTTACTTTCAGCTGATGCAAGTTGTGCTATATAATTATTTTTATTATAGTCTTCGCAAACACCACGAGCATAAATTATCTGATAAAATGTTAAAATCCTCATATTTGAGACTTCTGATCTGTAATTTACAAATAAAAATGAACCATTTATATAGAATTTCATTAGCTTATTTATTAACTTTTAATGTTTCCATCAAGACTACAAGTAGCAATGGGAATACATGCAGATATGAATCATGATATGATGTGTGAAATTTTTACTAATTATTAAGATTTTTGAATATTGAAACAGTGACGATTTGGACATGAGACAGCTTTACCGTATCTCGATAAAGACAAATCGGTGTTTTCGTGCCTGCCTAATTACTGTCGAGCAACAAACCAAATCGGTTTTGTTGCTCATTCTTATTTTGCGTATTTAAGGGGATTGTGGGTGCAGTTAGGTATTGTCGACCACGGTTTCGCAAATCGGTATTTTTTTAATTGCACCTGACCATCCGCACCCTCGGGATCGTTGATGCAATTAAAAAAAAACAAAACACCAAATTATTTCTGGATATTCTTTTTCCTAGAACATTGAAATCGCTTGCTCAACTAAATGCCGAATAATGACAGATGATCAAAAACAAAATAACCATTAGTGATCAATTTTCACGGAGATTCAGACCAAAATAAAATTGGAAACTTTTGACCAATATTCTAGAATAAATTTCCAAAAATATCGTTTCGGACTTGCATAAAAACGGAAAATATTCTAGATATGGTATCATTTCAGAATACAAAAAAATCAACTGCGCAAGAAAAGTAATTCTAAGATGAAAGTATTTCAATATGATAGGTGTTCAGATTTTTGCGCCTTTTCAATATTTCAATTTTTAGCCTAATCAATGTAATAATGTGCGCGCATTAACATCGCATGTGAAATAGTGTGATCGCGAGAAATATAAAAAAAAATTATCAAAATTTCCTTGGTTCAAAAGTTTAATAAGATAATAGAGAAGAATTTTATGAAAAAGAGAAAAGAAATCGGAATGTACCGTTCGTGAGGAATTATTTTTTTTGTAAAATAATCATCACATTTTTCCTATATAACTATAGCAAGGAATTTTCAAAACATAATTTTTGGCGAATTAAGATGAATTATAAAATATGCTTGGTTCTGCAATTGTAGAGAATTTTTTCTGACCAATAATATCGGATTATGTGATTTTTGAATCACGTGGATATGACGGACGTATACTTCAATGGAAAGAAATACCAGCAATTAGGTTTTATGCATTTAAGGTTGATGTGATAATATTTTTTTAAAAATGAATCAATTTTGACTTATCAAGGATACGGACTACAATATACAATTGGAAAAATAAACGTTCACTCAATTCTCACAAAAGATATTTGGGTTTTAAAAGGGCCTTATTTTACTCAGCAAAATTGCTGGAAGCACCCACAATCCCCTTAAAGGAATCACCAAATAAATTATGAAAAGGACAAAACCCCTCGAATTAGTCTCTTAGCAAAGTCTAGAACCCGCAAATAGCATTTTAGTCAGTCTTACAAAAGTGTAATTAAGGGGTGGTCGTTGCATTTTAAGGCGAAACACGGGGTCTTCAATGGCCAAATATCGCAAAAGTACAAACTGTTGGACAAAGTTTTACCTCTAACTAATGTTTTTGAGCATCTTATAAATAAGTTGAAAGTGACCGAAGGCTCGTCCAATAAACCAGAAATGTGCTTACAAAACTGAAGAAATTATGTTTTCAAACTGTATCTACTCCCTTAGTTTTTGAGGTACAACATTGATTTATGACTTTAATTAACCGGACAGAACCTGAGCAGATAATCCAGTTGAGTTTTTGGGAAAAATTCTTGGATTTTGTCTCAGTATCACCAAAAAAACAGTATTTTTACCTTTTTTTAGGTTCAATCAAAATGTATCTCCTCCCTGGATTTAAAAGTAACACATTCGAAACCTTCATAAATGTGAAACTGAAGAGTCCGTGCATATTATCGAGTTGAGTTTTGTCTAAATTTCCGACTCGTTTTCTTGTAAATCGTGTTTTAAATTTCCAAAAATGAAGAAATTACAACTTTTTTCATATCAGATATTTTTGAACTCTTCAAAAAGTGCTTTCCTGGCTAATAGCCAGTGGCTAATAGCCAGTGGCTATGTATCAGGATAAAACGACTACCAAAATGCTTGTAATTTTCCACATTTTTATAAAAAAGGCATACAAATAAAATTGGGAAATTTTTTTTCGAGAGTCTCATTTTGCGACGACCACCCCCTTAAGAGGGTATACGACTCTGATTTGACATTTTCTCGGTTAAATATACTGAAAACTAAGAGCTTATGAGTACAACCGAAAATGCTAATTTGTAGATCTATCTTTAATCTTGCGAAAAAGTACAACACAAATTATTTTTGATCATTACACCAATAGGTACAGTATCGTAGCAATATGACCTTTTCCAAACTGCAAAATCTATCTCCTCTCAGGTTTTATTTTGAAATAAACCATTCAAAACTTCTATGGAGCGTTTTTGTCGATAAGTGCTATATTTTTTCTAGAATTTGCAATAAACCACCGGGGGAAAGATTTTTTAGTCGACTTTATAATAAAAGATAAATTTTCATTGCAAATTGCCATTATGCATTTTTATAGAAGAAAAGTCGAGGTGTTTGGTATTTAAAATTTTATTATTTTGCGTTATTCATTGTTTTAATTATACAAGCAGTTTGTCCCTAAAGCACCAGGCTAAAGATTTGAAAATATATTGTTGAATAAAAGCCTAATAATTTAATGGAAGAAGTTCTGGCTGTACACTTGAATATAAAAATAAAAGCTGTCAAAGCCTGACCAAGAGATAAATTATGATTATAGAGCACTCAAAAGACTGATGATAAGTTGCATAATTTTGTAAGCCCAAAAAGGTCAGAGTTTGGCCTCGGCCTTTAAAGTGGTCAGGGACAGTATTAAACGAATAAAGATCTTACAAGCTGAATGGAAAATATAACAGAAAATTGAAATGATTCTTTGATACCAGCTTTTACACAAAGTTACATGTACATATTTTTTAAGGGGAAACATTTTTTTGTCAAAATATTTTTCGTCAAATTTTTTTATTTTTCGTCAAAATTTCGTTTTTCGTGAAAATGTATTTTTCTGTGAAACAAAGCTAATGAAGCATAAATTTACGTTGTGCAGAAAGGTTTGGGAACATAATTACGACCCAGACGATAAATGTTTTTGACCAAATACAAATTTTAGTTTTTATCAAATTTTGACGAAAAAATAAAAAAATCTGACCAAAAAATATTTTGATGAAAGAGAGTTTTCCCTTTTTTTACACAGTAAAAAAAACTTTGGTACATCTGGAATAAATTTGATTCAAATAATTTTAATACATGTAATAAAAAGTCAGCCAACGGTTTCAGAAATTTTTAGTTTTCGAAATTATATTACAAAAAATATTTTGTCAGTAAAATCTATTTTAATTAAACATGATTGAATGGCTTGAGAGATTTGCAGATTTTTGTTCGATTTTCAACCCTCACGCCACTTAACTGACGCACTTTGATTACAGGGGTTAAAATACGTTTTTAAAATGTTTGCTGTTGAGAATTAACAATTGGCTAAAACGTCTCACTTTGAAGCGATTTTGAACTCCGTTTTTATAAATATTTTCCACAGCAGGGTGTCTCTAACTGAAATACCTCCGACTACATTAAAAATTATGTAAGGGACGGTTTTATTGAAAATTTAAGCCCCAAAAATAAATTTGTTACAGTTTGTTAGACCCCACTGTTATAATTGTTAACTGACACCAATATTTGTAAAAATTAGCAAATTTTAAGGAACGCTTTCGGATTCAAAAACGGGTTTTTTAGGCGAGATATAAGTTTTGATAAGAGTGGTTTCAGTGATTGGCTGTCTTCAAAAAATACTCAAATATCATTGGTCAAAAAAACTTATTTCTAGAAAACTAATCACCGGTTCCGAAATATAAACAAAAAATGCAGGTATCAACTCACTGACACTTGGAAGTTTTTAAATAAGATGTGAACATTCGATGCCATTGCTAGAACCTTTTTGGCTTATCAAAACTTATTTCTCGCCATAATAAATTACAGTATAACTTGGTGGTTAGAAATCTGTGTTGGGTTAATTGATAAAAACGATTTTGTCATTAAACTTTGACAATTTCATAAAAAAGAATGAATAAAAATGATTTATTGGCAGAAAACCATTAATTTTTAAAATCTTTCGTTAATTTTACTACGGCTCAACTGAAAATGAATATTTTGAAACTTCTGAAAGTGGTCAAAAAGTGACCTGAAATTAATGAAATTTTAGATAGGTTAAAATTAAATAAATTCGGCTGTTATGATTTAGATTTTTAAAGCGTGAAGAGGTTTAGCTAAATTGTGATAAGGCGTAAACATAAAAGATAGGGAGCTGCCCCAAAAGTAAAATATTTGCATTTTGGCGGTACTTTTGCATTTATAAAAAATTGAAATAAAATTAGCCGCCTTTATTTCGTACTGTTTTTTCAACGGAGCTTAACATGCCTTAGAAATGATATAAAGAAGGAGAGGGCTAAAATAGTGACTGTGTGAAGGTTAACCTAACCCTACTGTACAACATTTCCTCAGCCTAAATCGTATCAGGGAATCGAATGAAGGTCAATGAAGATGTAAGGTTCAAAACGAAAAAATGGTTCTAATTTCTCTATGTAAAGTAAGTTGGGATGGGAAATTGAAAAAATGATCAAATGTCGTATAATTCATGCTATTTTGAAAATTTAAATTAAAAATAGATATTTTCCGAAATTTCGTTTGTTCTGTCAATTATTTTTACAAGTTGTAATTTACAACCCTAATCTTGGAGACCGTTATTTGTAAACAAGACGCCTAGGCGAATCAGCAAATTAGCGGCAGTTGCAAGCCAAATGGCTAGTTCAAAAAAAATTAATTTTCAGTAAGAAAAAAAGTTCAAAATTCGTTATGTGATTTTTAATATTTGTTAGTTTTTGGAGGGCCAAGAGGAGATAAAGCGAAGTTGTTTTGAATAATTCCAGGTTTTAACTTTCTCATTTCGTTTATGAGTTAAATGATAAATAACTCGGCTTTTATGCTCACTTGACAATCAAAAATGTTTTGTGTCCGGATTTTTCATATTTTCAAGTGGTCCAAAAATTTTAAAATTAAACACAATTTTCAGCTCAAACGAGGCTCTTAAACTTTTTTTTTTCGTCAATTTTGATCGTCAAAACAAGCACGGTTTCATTCGAAATTTAAAAAAATTAACCATTTCACCATCATCCCCTAAAGTGATCATTATGATAAAGTCTCAGTATCTAATTCATCGGCATCAAGTAAGTTGTTTTTTCTACATTTTTGGCGCATTTAGTTCGCTAAACATAAGGTTCCGTGTTCTACTGGGGCTGAATTATTCGGCATATCCGCGTCCCAATCGTTTTCGTGCGTAGGTGATCGAGTGCAGTTTGACCATACAGACTCGCTTGGTTTGTGTTACCAGTAGCTGGGAGGCGACTGTAACGAGTGGTACGCAAACGGTTATAAATAAGCCATTCCAAATCCTAGAATTCAATTTAAACACCGATAGAATCAGCTAGAAATTAAAAAAAAAAAGATAATATTGTTTTAAAGTTCGGGTGTTTTCAAGTAAATACCCTTTGAAATCGTTTAAAATTGGATAGGGAAAAAATTCTAGAATAAAATTTTTTTTATAAGAATATCGTTTGAAACTTTAATTTAAAAATCATTGATAGGTGATTTTTCAGCGATTTTTGTTTTTTATTGCTTTCTTCGAGATAAAAAAAAACATTCGCTGCCAGTCGTTATTTTTTTTTAAATTTTGACCAGTAGACTCCAAGTTTTATTTTGCTTCTTTTGATGCGTACATAAAGTTTTTCCAGGGGTGCGCAGATATTATAGACGGGCAACGAAACCGGCAAAAATAAGGATTTTTCGAATTGGTCAAAATCGATTTTGGAACCAAAAAACTTTATTTTTGACTTTAATTTCCAGTAACTGTCTCCCAGACAACCGAACTGTTTTGATTTCACATGTTGTCCCACACATGAGTAATGTTTTTAGGTTGTAAATTTACTGTCGATGTAATCATCGCGTATTTTCAGTTTTGCAGTGAATCTGCCTAAAAAAAAATTATGAGGAATGTTACCTATAACCAGTATAAGAATTGCAAATGTAATGAGTGTCCAATTATAAACTGACATTGCCAAAGTCATTTTTTCGTTATTATCTTCTTCCCAGCAAAATTCAGGGAACCAGCCCCCATCTTCATATTCTTTTGTAAAACCTTCATGTTTCATTCCAGAAGCACATCTAAAAATGCGGTAAAAACACACGTTTGATGACTCTACATACAGTAATTCATGCTCAAACTGTTCATTATAATTGATAAGTCAAATAAAATTCTTATTCAGATTTTTTTGAAACGAGAAAAAAATTTTACTGATGAAAATATCGTTTTTTTTCTTAGGCTATTAATTATACGAGTCAAGCACAATTTTAATAATTTATTTTTGACCGTATGACATAATTAATTAGTTTTCAATTAAAAAATTTTCGTTTCGAGATCGAAATTTATAATTTTCAAAAATCAACAGATGCAAGATGAATGAATCAAAACAAGCTAACTATATTTGTCCTGATCAACAGATATCTCTTTAAGGGGGTAGTCATGTCTGATTTGCAATTTTGCAGAGTCATTTCTGAAAAATCTGAACCTTGAGCAATAATTTCAAAAATGCCAATTTGTAGACCTAGCCTTAATCTTGTGAAATCAAAGGTCAAACTGAAATTTTGATGACTACACCAATCGTCACATAGTCGTAACGGGAGGTCACTTCACGAAATTTCAAAATCTATCACCTCCGAGACCATATCCATCATGATGCCCGAGTAACTTAAATCTCTCATTTGCCTTTTATAAGAATAGGGAATAAGAGATTTAAGTTACTCGGGCATCATGATCGATATATCGAAATTTGTTCAAAAGTTGACATAATACGTGGAATAAGTAGACTTAGATTCGTAGGAGAGCGATTTACATTTCGATGACTGAATTTTACTAGCGGTCCAATAAACCGACGATTTTTGGCCGTTTTTCACGATTTTTGGCTTAAAAATCTATCTCCTCCGAGGTTTAGTTTTAAAATGGAGCCAAAATTTTTTAAAGTACACCTTGTAACATGTATAAGATTCGTAGGGCGCTTTTTTCTAAAATTTCCATTTATACTGAAAAATATGATTTTTCGAAAAAAAATTCAAAAAATATCGAAAAAAATGTGCTCCGATTTTTTCGAAAGTAGGTTCAAAAGAAAGCCATTAAAACACTGAACAAAAAGTTGGCTTACGTCAGGCTGATATTTTGAAGTTTTAGTCGTCAAATCTTCAGAAACAATATTTTTTGACTAAATTCTGAAAAAAAATCTTTGAAAAAAATCGAAAACAAGCGGAAATTTTTTGTTGTGGATTTGATCGAAAATAGATTTTGCCGACATCCCGAAGCAATTTGGTGCCCTCTGATTGCCTCTAAGTCTTCATAAAAATCAGACATGACCACGCCTTAAAGAATTTATCCTGATTTTGATTGGATTTTGACCAGCACATCATTTTTGAGTCATTTTTCAATTTTTTTTTTCTAAATGAAACATTTTTTTCAAAATAAAATGCTCTCAAGATAGTATCCAGAGATTCATTATTACGTATTTGATAGGATTACTATCCATCTTACTTGTATGAATGTCGGTGAATTTCTTCGGTGAAGCAATTAATAATAGATACTTTGCAAGTACACTTGGGAAACAAACACCGTTCGGACACCTTCTTTACATTCCATGTTCCGATTGCCCAGTAATATTTCTTCAAATCTACTGTCTGAAAAAAACACATTATTTTAATTTTCAGTTTTCTGTAGATCTTTAAAAAAAAACAACAACAGTGTTGTTTGTCTACGAAATGAGAACGAAAATTTTTCTATAGAAAATATAAATTGTAATATATAATGGCGATTTATGAATTTTGTAATGTGTCAACAAACCAAAAATCATAAAAAAAAGGTTTGGAAGGTTTTTTAAGTGTTGAAAATGTTTACCCAGCGCGGACGTTTATAATTATAATATGATATTTAGGGGTGCTTTAATGACCAAAATTTGTCGCGGTGCTTGAACCCTTTCACATCTGTGATTTTTTTCTAAGCCATTTTGATAGGGGAAATTTGATTTGGTCACTTAAAGCACGCGTTAAGTGACCAATTTTTTCAACTCCAAGCCTTAATAATGGTCACTCAAGCGCGCGCTTTAAGTGACCAAAATTGTGCTCACTCAAGCGCACGCTTTAAAGTGACCAATTTTTGTCACCGGTAATTTATAACTTTGATTTTAATTTGAACTTTTTTGCGAACTCTAGTTATGACACATCATTGCTTGGGGGTACTCTCAGTGACCAAAATTTATTTTCGAGGGAATTTTTCGATTTAAATGCGTCTCTTTATATGAGACTTGAAATTATCGGTTAGACTTTAACGATTTGATTGGAAGCTCTAAAGGTACCAATCAAGTTTGAACTCTAGAGAATTTTTGATTTACGAAATTATTTGGATTTGATTTAAGTGCCCACAATTTGAACTTTTTTTAATATGATGCGTCATAATAGAGTTCGCAAAAAAGTTCAAACTCAAAAACAAAGTTATAAATTACCGAGTGACCAAAGAATTGGTCACTCAAAGCGCACGCTTTAAGTGCCCACTTTTTGGTCACTTGAAGCGCGCGCTTTAAGTGCCTAATTTTTGGTCACTTAAAGGTGACTCGATATTTATCATTTTCGGAAAAGTTATTTAAATATAAATCAAGAGCCATGATAATAATTAACATATATTGATTTACTGTGGTATGCGTCTAAGAGAACAGACAATTGTTGTCGTTTTATCTACCTGAAAACGTGTCATTTTGTCCATTTAAAAAAAATCACTAAAAATGCTCTAAAAAATCGAAAAATAGCGTTACAGAGCTAACAAATGTAATCTAAAAAACGCCAAATTCTTGTCGTTTTGTCTTCTTAGAGGGAGTCCTCTTAGACGAATACCACAGTATATGTTTTTGACATCACTGTGAAATACTGCATCGGAATATAGGATGAAAATGACCAATTCATCCTGCTCGAGTTACGACCAATCAGTAATACTGATTCAGTATATCGATTTTTTGACTTCTTGATGTTGGTATCAAAAAATTGGAAATGTTAAAAACTTTACTTCGTAAATCCGTAATAAAAAATCTGGGAGCACAAAAGCTTGGAGGCGCTAGAGCGCAAAGTCCACATTTTTAGTTTCCAACATGAATTTGCCAAAATTTTGACTCGGCCTAACAAAACTATTTTATGGTGATAACTTTCATCTTTAATCTAGGCATTTTTCGAAAAATTCTAATAAAAAAAAGCATTATGTTTTTCTGGCTTTGGACAGCCTAAACGAGTTAAACCTTAAAAACATACCTGCCCCAGTCCAGGGAGCTAAAAATAGCCCTTTAGGATTTGTCATTCTTGGCTTTCCAATCGCCCTGACTACGCCAGTTCTCGTATGAATAGTCAACAGTTGATTTCTGGAAGGTTGATCATTATCGAACAAGATTAAATAAATAAGATTCTAAAAATTTAAGCTGAAGTTAACGAATTAAAATAAGGAATTTCGTGAGAGAAAATGCACGGCGATTTTATTTGTCCATTATGTAGAATATATTTTTTGGTCATTCGAAGTATAACGATCGAAGGTTCTAAATTGAGGTAAAATGATTTTATTTTTAATTGATTAGTTAATGCGGAAAACGGATTGGACCACCAAATTAAATTCGTTTTTGTACGATTTCGATATTTGAAAATCGATATTTGAAAATTTGAGAAAAAAATTTGACAAAAATTGAAAAAAAAACGAAACTTTAGCACATAGAAAGAAATATTTTTGTCATGAGATGAATAAAACAAATTGAATTCGATGGTCCCAACGGCTTAACCATTTGGCAAGTTTAAGTGAAATATTTTTTTATAATTTTCGATTAAAAAGGGCTTCGATGGACTTCTACTTAACCGTATTTTCGTTGCAAAAATTATAATTCAGAGTATGAACAAGGGTGCTAAAACAAAACGATGACATCTTTCACAAAAGTTAAACTGGGGATTCTTAATTTTTTAACCTGGTGATTTCAGAAAAATTACTTCAAAAATTAAAGAAAAAATGCTGTGGCGGTTTTTTCTTTTAAAGCAATGATTTCCAGTGGTTCAGTTGCACGAGTTTTTCTCGAAGATGGGTAAACCAATTTTGAAAATTCTAAAAATAGTTAAGGGTCAATGATTTGATACCTTGCATGACGCGTCATGACGGTCTTCGATTTTTGAACCGGATACCAGTAATCACCGGTTAAATCTTAAATTGTCGGTTTTTCGGTCACTGTTGGTGATATGAGACTGATTTTTTAACCTTTCGTGTTCAAATTTTCTAAGCTTTATTTTTAGGGGTTCCACATGGAACAACTTGCCTTTCAAATCCTCCTAATTTGAAAGGCTGAACACATCTAAAATTTTGACATTCATTTTCGAATTGAAAAAATTCAATTAAAATAATGATTTTTCTTCAAGACTCGATTAGTATACCCTAAAACGAAATATTCTTGAAATTGGTAAACTTCTATAAATTGCTTATATTTTCATATTTTGCTCTCTAGCGTTTTTTAAAGGTAATTTTCGTTTTCCCTGATATTGATTAACCCTATAAACGTAATAATGTTGAAATTGGGCAACTTTTGAAAAATTCAAGTTACGAGCTAGTTTTGGTGATTCTGGGGTCATGTTACATTTTTGAAAAAATATTTTTGCAGATTCAAATTCACAATGAAACTCTCCATCGGATGATATGTAATATGACCCCAAATGAGTTATTCTGTAAGTTGACCCCAAATAGGGTCATACATACAGCATAAAATAAAGGGAATAACACGCCTACGTTATTTTATAAATTCGTATCTTTTTGCCTTACACGCCTACGCCATTCCCGAACCAACATTCCCTCAACTTTAAAAGGGCAGTATTACAAAATTTGGCTTCTTCAAAAAAGGTCAGAAAATTTGAAGACGAAAGGTAAAGAAATCAGTCTCATATCACCAACAGTGACCGAGAAACCGACAATTTAAGATTTAACCGGTAATTACCGGAATTCCGGGACCCAGTCAAAAAATCGAAGCCTGCCATGCGATGTATCAAACTCTTGACTCTCATGTATTTTTGAAATTTTCCAAATCGGTTGAGCCATCTTCGAGAAAAACTCGTGCAACTGACCTGTTGAAAAAAGGTCCGCTGAAAAAAATACTGCCTATGTATCTTTTTATTGATAAAATTTACCTCGAAGATAGTCATTACGACCTTGGGTTTGTCAATGGCAGAGATATAATTCTCTCCAGCATATCGATATGTATACGCATAAAATGAAGTTAATCTGGATGGACGACGATTGTAGAAATGAGTAGCAATAGACCAAATTTGGGCAGAAGAAGCATCTACCCAATATAAAACACATCTGAAGGGATCTATAACCATTGCATCCACCGATTTTAATGCTGAAATTTCATTTATTATTTTGTCTCAGAACGAAAATTTAATTGATTTAATTTGGTATATTTTTTTCGAAATCCGTTTTTTCTAGACAAATTATCGGTTTTTGGCCAAAAACAAAACATCGAAAATTCTTGGTAAAGAATCGGAAATCTAAAAACCGGGCTCTGCAGCGCCACACGCATTAGAAAAATTATACAGCAGGGTCCGGCGGATAGGTGAAAGTTTTTTCGCTCAAAACCTTCACCTATTAGCCGGAATTTCACCCATCCGCCGGACGGCTGGGAAGATACGCTCTGATTGGTCAATAAAAAACAAGGTCTAGATTTTATAAATTTAGTTTAAAGGGTAGTCAGAGTGAGAATTAAGGCTGATTTTTGGGCTCCAGTTTTTAATCATAAATGCAAAAGTCCGGTTTTTAAAAACCTCAGAAACTACTTTTCGGATATTGACTCACGCAGTAATTTGATTTAGCTTCTAGAATGCATTTATTTGATTTTATTCGGCCAAATATATTAAATAAAATTTTTACAGCCTGAGTGTTTTTTAATTGGGCCATTTTTTTCTCCAGTCGGCTAGACAGCGTTTGACTGGAGAAAAAAATGGCCCAAAACAACAAAAGCTAAATTGGGCCATTTTTTTCTCCGGAGAAAAAATGGCCCAATTTTGCTGGAACATTGAAAAAATCGTTCTAATATTTTGAATAAATATTATTAATTCAATAATTATTAAATCTATTATTAACTGAGAGAAGAAATGAGTGGAAAACTTTTGACAATTATCGCGAGACAATTTCAACCAAAAAAATACAACTTATCTGAAGATGTTCAAAAATACACGGACTATATATGTAGTTTTTTGAAAAGAAAGGAAATTTTATATTATGATTCGTACCATGCGGAAAATTTAAATATTCTGGAAAAATATTTACTTCACTTTGATTTGGAGAAGGTTGCCGCTTTTGGGTTGAATTATATCGACCAGACTGGAAATTAAATTGTGTCATGAATACACCACTACAAAGAAATGGTGTAGACTGTGGTTGTCATGCACTTATATCGCAGAGAATATTTCCAGAAGATGTCTCAACTTTGATTTTCAAACGAAGAAATAAATAGCTAACGTTGAAAAAATTGCCTATGAAAAATTGCTGGGAATTTATTTAACAAAAATTGTGTGCAGATTTTTGAGGCAAATCAACTGTACTAGATAAATAGAATAAAACGACAAATTAATTATAGTTTTGTTCATTCATGAAAATTTCTCAAATATGCTATTTTGGCTTTTCGAAAACGCCTATCTTTTTGCCTAGGAAGTTTTGAAAATAAACCCCTATCTTGCCTTACGTCTATCCGCGCGGAAAAGTTTTTTTCGCTTAAACCTTCACCTATTAGCCGGATTTCACCTATCCGCCCTCACCTATCCGCCAGACCCTGCTGTATATTGGCCGCTATTTTGTGCCGAACAAACGATAATTTTTAATCAATGTACGGCAAAAAACAGAAATCGGAAAAAGAGACCTAAGGCAATATCAATCCAAGCCAAAATTGAAAACCAAGCATCGTTGAAAAATTATTTGCTGGATCTTGTATAGATAGTGGTCGGCAGTTAAATTACTTTTGATCCATATCGATTACGATGCCCGAGTGCTTAGGATTGTTTTTTCCTTCCTGTATTCTTTTTAAACCAACATTTTTTAAGGCGTAATGTATATCCTTTATTCAACCGAAGTCCATGGTGAAAACGTTTCTGACCTCAGGGCTGGAGTTCGAATCCCAGTTGACCTATCCAATCGCACGACTCGTCTCGTTATATGAAGCGGGACAAGAGACAACACCCCTATTAGTATTCCTAACACAATCACAAAATCAGTGGGGTCCACTGGTATTCGAACTCCAGCCCTGAGGTCAGAAACGTTTTCACCATGGACTTTGGTTGGATTAAGTATATATCGAAAATCCTGCTTATGTGTCGTATTTTATCACTTCGTCACAAATAGAGAACGTGACCAATGAAATGACAGGACCAATGAAATCACAAAATTTCTATTCTTGTGACGTAGTGATAAAATACGACACATAGGCAGGATTTTCGATATACGTAACCAAAAAAAAATATCGCATCAAGTCGAAAATTATTCTGTCTTTTTCACGCCACCTACGCAAAAAAGGTAGAAAAACATATGTTATCGTTAAAATTATCAAAAAGGCGATCAAAATTACATTCTTTCCATAGTGTTTCATGAACCAACCCCCTAAAATAAATCATTCTGGAGATTAGTTTGACATGCATATTACCCCATTTCCGATACAGTTTAAAAATTAACCCCCTCAAAACTTTTCTCCAGAAAAATACAGTATGATTTTTTGGGGAAATCTACATAAAAATACATACCAATAATTGTTTCATGTGTGGGTACAACCCATGGGCTCGGATTTCTCCAAGTAAAATCTAAGCGATAAATTGTATAAAATTCATCTTCGACGGATTTTTCAGCAGTAAAAATATGCCGCGTTCCATCATGAAAACATGTTTTATCTATAGGAGTTAGAATATATACCATAGCAGACATTTGTTTTCTTGTTTTCATTTTAACTGAAAGGCCATTATGTAAATTAAGTGCATAGAGTTCATCGTCTGTTGTGTGAATATAAAGGAGATCTGTTGAATCAACATAAAGCATATGTGAAATTTCTTTGTCAAAATCAATTTCAGCCCACTGTACGGTTAATTTTCTGAAAAATGTTAATACGAGTTTTTTGACTTTATAAGTTTGCATTGCGGTAACAGCAGTGCATTTTTAAGAGGGTTCTGGGTGCTAACACAGCAATTGCTGGGGAGTTTTAGACTACTTTTCGAAACCGGATAAATTTTGTTTGGAATGTCGGAACGTAAAAAAAAAATATTGTTCCGTGGACACTGTTTATGATTTTTAGATATTTCAATTTATATTTAAAGTCGTTATAAGCTCGTAAAACACTTTACGAAAACGATTTTCTCAATCCTTAATTTTTCTCCAGCAGGAAATAACTCGCGGAGTTTATTTCCAAGTTGATTTAAACTTATAAAATAAAACAGAAACATCGTTGATGACAATATGTTAGGATTTTTTTAAACTGATTACGTTTGGGTAATTCGTAAAAATGAAAAAAGTGAATTTTGTAAAGTTCGAAAAAACTGTCTTATATTATTTAGATTTTTTTGTTTAGTCAGAAAATATTGAGCACAAAAAAATATATCAAATGTTAGAGTTGTATTTGTATTATTTTGTGGTAATCTCTCATAAAGTGCCCAACGCTATTAATAAAAAAGCACCATGTAAATCTCATAACAAACAATAAGAGGCCTGATTTCTGTTACTAATAGTGGAAGACTTTTTTAAACATACTTTTCTTGGTCAGTTTTTGACGAAGAATTCGCAATTGATTTTTCAGGACCGATTTACCCGGGAATTGTATTTATTTGTTCAATTTATCAAACAAAGAAAAATTATTTTTTCATGCAATCTAGCACCCAGAATCTTCTTAAAGAGGTAGCGTTCACAAAAATATTTTGCTGAAATTTTGGAACTAAACGAAAAAACACATTGGATCGACTCAATTTTCTGACTATGAATTTATCACAATAAGTTCTAAAATCGAATCTCGGGTCAAAATTTTTCTATTAATGACGGTATGAGCAACCATGGGTCAATAACGTACACGACGAGTATCATAGAGCAAAAGTAGTTTCATGCAGTGGACATGATCACCCCATGATTCCTTAAATCGCGTCGAACCAAAAATAAAGAAATGAAAATTAATTTAACCAAGTTTCAAATTTTTTAAAAGGAAAGAAAGATACTAGTAGTTAATTTGATTCGAACTTCAGATATTTTTCTCTGGTCAAAGGTGATCATTTTCTGAATTTTAATTTTTTTGTCGGACATCTGATTCTCTGAAAAACGTGTGATTAACCTCTGATTATATCCAATTTACGAAACGACAATTCAAATATAAAATAAAATTAAAAATGTTCAGTATGTAAATTTTTTGATCGAGAAAAACAATCCCGAGTGAAATTTGGGGAACGAATGTCTGATTGGTCAATTCATTTTTTGGCGCGGACTCATAGGCTACTTATAGAATAAATCTCGGGCCCTTTACTTGCCTTTCCCGATCAAAATCTTTTACATACTACTAATTATATTTTTTTAATCCTGGTGTTAAAGTCAGATGAATGTGCTAGTTTCATTAATGTTTGATAATTGAATTTAACTTACTCAATATGGTCGATTAGGTCTATCCGCCTGATATTGTTATCTATCGATGGATGAATTTTAAGGGGATTCGAAATATAAATATTTGTTGACCCTTTAAAAACACCAAAGAGCCGTTTTCTTCTAAGGTCAATATTAATATAGGAGAGTTGTGATAAATGTTTTTCTCCAAATGGTTCTGTTGTTTTTAAGGTCAAAGTGGCACCACTTGTTGCTCCTTCATTGAATGGTAGGGGAGAATCCTTGCTGGTTGCCTTAATAAATTGAATTGAAAATTTATAAATTGAATCGGATAAAGGTGTCCTTAATTTGAGGACTTTGCAGATATCCGGCAGATTGGGACAAAATGGGATTTTTTTCGCAAAAAATAAGAAATTTATACAGGAGAGACCCAATATCGCCGAAAGTTTTTTACCAAAACATTTTGGCAATATTGGCACTTTCGGCGATATGGGGACAACAATAAATTTGTCGTTCAAAAAATGAAAAACGCGTAGGCGTTCGAAATGTCGTCATAATTTGAAAAATGTTTTAATTTTATAAGAAGTTTTACAATAGGTTCAAATGAAGTTAGATACAAAAATGCGTACAATTAAGTACTCCACCAAACACAGTCGAGCAAAAATTCAAAAAGTAGATTCAGGAAAATCAATCTTGTAAAATTACGTAATTTATGCCGAACTCAAAGTTATTTGAAATAAAAACCTCAAACGCCTACAAAATTCGGAAATATTGACACTTTCGGCGATATGGGCACTGGAAGAATTTTAGCTAAAAATTGTGAATTTGCTTAGGCTGATGATATGAGGCACCTCCTTGTTCTCAATTTTGATAATTATTATGTGGATGGGTGCGTATAATTTGCATATTATTTTATTTTAATTTGGTAAAATTCATGAGTTTTGCGAAAAAAATTAAAAAAAAATTTCTATATGGAAAAATAAAAGGGATCATTTTTTGTGAAATTATGTCGATCCCATCCGTAGTGATGGTGAGCTTATAATTCTTTATTATAAATTTAACATCAGTCCGTGTTTTCATTAAATAAACCCACCATACGCACTCAGAAAAAATCGCATTTTGTCCAAATCAGCCGGATTTGATTAAAGTATTTAATAAATGTATCATGCGATAGTAACTTATTTTAATAAACAGACGTCTGTCTAACTATTATGCTGGTATATACTTGCTAGCATTTAATTTGTCTTGAAATTTCCTATAACTAATTGCATTTATAAAATATTAGTACAAATGTATATCCCAAAAATCGTATTTTTAAATTTCGTCAAATTCGTTGTGCAATTTGCACAGTGCAAATCTATTTGGTATCAAAAAATTCTTATGTGGATCTCCACCCCGTGTGCGGTCAGGAAGCCCGATTTAAGTATCGCTAAATTAAGCGGGAATGATGCATTCAGCTGAGTGGCTGAAACTTATATGTTAAAGCAAAATAAACGTTCACCTAAGCCAATCATAACGATGCATTAAGCATCATTGTAATCGGGCTTGCCCACCGTACCCGAGTTGTAGATCCATGTAGCTACTAGTGAAACGTTAAGATATTCTGGGATATAAGAATTAAAATATTAATTTTGTTATTTATAATCAGGATTTTCAATGCTGCAGACAACCTTCGAAAACCTATGTTTTGTTTAAAAATTCTTCTTCATAAGACGCGGCCATGACAGTAAGAGTGGAGTTTGTATATTATATCATCGTTGAATCCAGAATCAATCTTAGTCTCACGCCTACGCACCCACGCAAAACATCACTATGATATGCGTGCGACTTAGATTGATAATGAGTACAATTAGGATATTATGTCAACTTTTTCGATATGACCAGTAAAAATGTATAATTCGAATAGGTAGAATGCAATATTTCAAATTTTGAAATAGTTTTACACCTTATTATTTTCATGTAATTCATAAAAATAAGTGGGTACTTTACCGATACCTGCAACTCTACAGGGTGAATAATCTGGACAAGTAAATCGTTTCCGTTTAAAATTATCATTTCGAATTCGTGATTATTTTCATTTGGGATACATTTCATCCTATTTGTTGGGTCTACTCGGTAACCCTTCACACAATTACAAATAAATTTTGTGGGATTCTTAAATTGGCTCAAATAGGGTAAGTTGTGCTCAAAGGTACTTAAATTTTTATCTAAATTAGATAAAAATTGTAAAATTTATTAATTACTGGAGAAAAATTAGTCATTGGTAACAAGCTCAAAATTTATCACATTTCAACAAATAAGTTCTTTTTTTCCAAACCCTTAAAAGTTCTAGAGTAGAGTGTCCGCAGTCAGGAAAAAAAACTGTCAAATACGTAAAATTCAAAAAGGAGGTCGATTTTTTTTAACTTTTCGAAGTTATGAAGTCTTGCCTCGATTTTAATTTAAACCAATCAGGATCGGTTATTTCGGCTAAGTTTCCGACATTTTACGATTCACCCGAGAAGTTTAGTACATTGTAGAGAAAAAAGCCGAGAATTTGCCTGAATTAAGATTATGTATCAGAACATATTTTTGTATGTTTATTATTAGGTTTTAACTTTTTAAGTCTTTTGAAAATAAAAGAAAGTAAATTTGATTTCTGGCCACCTTGTGGTCAAAATAAAGAAAATCATAATCCCAAATTATTTGTCCAGAAAATTTCTTATCTTTTGATGGTGATTTCAAGAAAATCTACGAAAATCAATTTTGACTGCGGACACGCTATAAAAGAGCAGATCTACAAGAGTAGTTGTACACTAGTAGATCTAACTACACATAATTTGAGTTGCGTCGAGAAATGCGTCAGATCAAAAATGAACGCAGCTTTAAATAGCATGCAAATGCACCATTTTCACCCACAACCCCATTTCGAAGCTAACTTATATAAAATACTTTGAGCCATTCCTCAAAATCATTAACGCAAGTTTGATGACATGAATCACGGTGTAAAGCACATGGATCTTCAATTCTCTCCATCGAATCAACTCCCCAGATTTTTTTGTAACGACATATGTTTTTGTAACGCTCCCAACCCTCAGGGCAAGAATATATAATATTTCGGACTTCACATATTTTATTATTATCTTCATTTTCATCGTCACCTAGGAAACATTTATTTTTTTTTGCTTTTGAGTGTTAAGACTCGAGAAAGAAATTATTTTGAAATTTCAATACTGTGGGTCTTGGCCAGAATTGTAAATCCCGTATGTCCGCTACATCTTTATGGTCATTGAAATTATACTGTGGTTTCTGTCTAAGCGGACAAACCCGGATTTCGAAATCCGCTTTTGTCTGGTTAGACTTGCCCGGTTTTGTCCGCTTAGACCTATTCGGCTTTAAATCACCTCGTTTTGTCCGCTTAGACTCACTTCAAACCGGATTTTCAGAAAAAATGCGTGGGTTTTGCCGGTTTTGTACGCTTAGACTTGTGTCTGCTTAGACAGAAACCACAGTAGTTAAATCTTCCGTTTTGTCCGCTAAGACTAAAGATTTTTAGAAAAATTCGTAGCTTTTTCTTGCTAAGAATTGTGTCCGCTTGGCCAAAACCAGGACTAAAAAAGTGGTATTTTTTATCTTGTTTTATACAATATTTTTATTTGTTTATTTTGAGAAATTACCTTTTCAAGAAAAAAACATCAAAACGTAAATTATCTTACCTTGGCGCTCTCCACAAACTCATGAGTTTTTGTGCATTAAGGTTAAAACTTGGTAAGCTAATAAATCCAGAATAGAGTAGGCTTTTGCGTGAGACACATAACAAAGCTCAAGAAATATTTTTTCCTTATTCTAGATAGAATTTGACCCTTTTCGATAAAACTCAATTTAGGGCCGTGCGTACGTTCTGACGGCTCAATAAAATCAAAACATAAATTTTTCACCTTTATAACTCAGGAAAGAGTAGGAGTATACTGTATACATCATAAATTCTAACCCATTATTAACCATGTATTTGAGAAACGCGTTAAACTCTTGAAAGGGCAACTTTTAAGCGTTTTTGTAAAAGGTTCGGCGATATGTGTGTACGTGGTATTTTTTTCTCAAATTGCCAAAAAAATTGAAAAACGAATTTTGAACGTTACTATGAACAATTTATTTTTTGATTATTTTTGTCAAGTTTTATTTTATTTCGGAGACGAAAAAGGAGCATACGGACCGCTGCTTTTTGAAAACGTATGCTTATCATGGCTACAGCACCTGGTCATAATTCATAATTAAAAAATAAATATTGAACTGGGTTTCCAGTCAGAGTGTAAAACCGGGTCGACCAAAACGCAAGCATTCGTTGAATATTTAATGTCAAAGATCGGCAATCTTTCAGAAATCTTAAATTTTACTAATTCAATGAAATCTGTGGTTATCTCTCTTCAATAATTAAAACTTTTCATGAATTAATTATTTTATACATGTATGAACCTTTAAACTTTTGAATTTAGAAATTAGCTCTTTTTCAAGTAAATTGGCTTCTAGAAAGCTTGATACGGAAACCCTCTCAAAGCATGAATATTGTTTTAAAGCGGTACACCTCTGCTCTCGTAAGCTTTGTTTCATAAAGTAAACTACAGTAGAATGACTCTAATATGACAGGTATAAGCTGTACACTTGTCCCATGAACAGTATTTGCCAAAATAAAAACATCTTTTTATCCCTTCAAATCATGAAACTTTTGCAAAAAGAACTGAAAAATTGGTTTTGTAGCACAAAGGCACTCTTTCCGATATTTTTATCTTATACCTTCACTTTCAATATAATATTGCATGTTTGGGTCGGTTGCCTGTCCTAAGGGGTTGTCCTATGAAAGTCCTACAACTGTATTTCCGATTTTTTGGTAATTTTTAATGCTTTGGTTTTAACTCTATTTTTTAGTGTTCAAATGATTTCTCTGGTTTCAGATTTCTCGAGATATCGAAGATTAAGCATATGCCTGGAATTTTTGCAGATGGTAATGGTACAAGAACGCACTTGCAATAATTCCAGGCATAGGCATAATCTTCGAAATAGAAATTTTGTTGAGTCAAAATTGCTGACCAATTTAATTTAACAGTAATTTTTGAACTTGAAAAAAATATTTTTCATGGAGTTTCAAATTATTTATCAAAATGAAATTTCAAATTATATTATTTGTGAAAAAATGAAAAATATTCATCAACTAAGTCAAAAATAATTTCTTTATTATCCGTATTCACACCTCAACTAAGTCAAAAATAATTTAATTCTATCCGAAACGTCGTAACAAAATTTTAAATAATAATTATTTACCATATGGGCAATCTTTTACACCATCACAATAGTTCACGATATCAATACATGGTCCATCATCACAAGAAAATGTTGTTTCATTTTTCGGATTTCCATTATCATCATAGCAATCTACAATAGTAGGCCTATCCCATGGGAATTTCCATTGAGCATATAAAGTTTGGTCAATTTTGCATTGTTTTTCGTCACTGCCACTCTGGCAATCGTTATTTCCGTCACAAGCCATCGCCTGACCGGCATTTTTGTGAATAACGCAAACATCTCCGTGTTCTTCGTGACATTTATAACCAGCGCAAGGAAGATTTTTTTTGGGACAGCCAATTTCATCAAAGTTACCGAGGCAGTGAGGGATTCCATCGCAGACCTTAAGTTTTTTTAGGAAAAAATAAATAATTTTGGGCCACTTGATTTCGAAAAATTCCTCGAAAATTTTGGAAAATGTCTATCATTTAGCCAAAAATTTTTCCAACATTTTTTTTAACAGAAAATAATTTTCAAGGGCTACAATTTCAAAATAATTCAAGGAAGATGAGAGGCGATTTTTGTATAATGCCGAATTTTTTTTTTAATTTTCAAATAATTGCAAAAATAAGATACATTTTAAAAAGTTAGAAACCACTTTTCTGACGGAGTATTGGGGAGAACAACCATCAGCTTGTGATCGTTCAAATTTTCAGAAAGACAAATATTAATTTATTAATAGGATTCACAACGTGTTTTCGGGAACTTTACATGTGATTTGTTTCTTACATAACATGACCAAGAACGTGCCTGAAAAGCAAGTTCCTCCTTGATAGTAAGAAATAATTTATTGAAATTATAATATTCATTCTTACTCAATGGGAACCTACTGTGTGTGAAAAAAATGTTCGAGAACAAAAGGTCCAATTTTCTCTGGATTGAAAGTATTTCAAATTTCCCTTGTTGTTCTCGAACAATTTTTTTACATACTGTAGATGATTATTTTTTAGACAGTACGATTTTTTGCCGAAACGGTGAAAAAGACCTCACGTTTTTTTTCAAAAGGATTCTAGAAAATACAAGACCGAATTTATTGAAAAATGAGATCGACTACAATCATGTAGTAAACCGTGTTTGAACAAGTGTAAACCACAATTTTTACCTTCGATTTAGCAATACAAATATTCGAAGTTTCCGATGGATCCGGGCAAGTAAATTGTGTTTCAGGGTCACATAGTTTGTCACAATTCTTCTCGTCCAGCGCTATTTTATCAATAGGATCGAGTGGGCAATCGTCGACTCGATCGCAAATTTTTCTAGACGGGAGACATTCATGATTACAGTATAATCCCGATTCACAAGGGTGTTCATGTTTTTCTCCACAAATTGACGCATCCTCATCTTCCCCATTAGGGCAATCGTTTCGTCCGTCGCAAAGCCAAGAATCATCAATACAGTTATTTTTGCCAGGAGTAAAATGGCATACAAAATTTTTATTCTTGGCCCCACAGGTTAAATTTGGACAATTTAACTCGTCCTCTCCGTGGAAACAGTCGGCGAATCCGTTGCATCTGCGCTCTTTGGAGATACATGTGCCAGAACTCCAGCAGGCAAAATTGGGCTCACAGTTGACCGGACATTTTGGGCCATCAAGAAGGGGACAAGTGCTACGGCCTTTACATTGTTTTTCTGATAAATTGGTAAGAAAATAAACAAAAAATCACAATGAGAGAACTAAAGAGTTTTTTGCGAAAACATTTATTTGATAAATAAATTTATAAAATATTCATTTTGGTTCATGAATTCATTGAGGTAAATTTAAAAAGATATCTGTTGAACCTGTACCACCAACTATTATTTTAGTATCTGATGAAAAAATATGAAAATTAGTACTGTGGTTTTCGTTTATAAGGATTTTCCCAAATTGTCCTTAGCAGAATTTTGCCAAATTGTCCTAAGCTAATTTTCCTTATCACTTTGTCCTAAAGCTATTTTTCCAATTTTTTTAAAAACCATATTATTACCCAAAAATATGAAGACCCCTTTTTTTTGAAATTTTACGAAAAAGCGGTGTTTAATAGAAGTTTTTGAAATTATACCATTTGATTATTTTTCCCAAATTGTCCTTATAGAGGGACGGACCGAAATCTAAAAGCGTAGGTTTTGGCCATATTTTCCCCAAATTGTCCTTATAGAGGATGTCCTAATAGACGCACATCACAGTACAAATTCAAAATAAATATTTTATATACAGGGGGGCGCCCAATATCGCCGAAAGTTATGCCCAAAAATTTCGGCGATATTGGGCACCCCTTTTGTACTGGGGGCATATATCGCGGGAATTTTTTTGCCAAAAATTTTCGGCGATATTGGGTCCCCTGTATTTATTTATCAAAATGAGAGAACTGGCAAATTTAAATTATCTGGTATGTTCAGAAATTGAAATAAGCCAGTAAAAGTTTGAATTCAAATATTCTCATGATTTGATTTTTAATTTATTCCGCTACAGTTATATGGTCATTGAAAATTCCCAGTTTGTCCGCTTCGAGCGACTTTATTTTCGGTTTTCAGAAAACCCGCTTAGGTAGTTTTTTTTTAGGTGGGCCCACCCTTCTCATGACGACTACGGGAAAACCATAGGCGATATCGACAAACGGTTTTTTGCATTCAACTGCCAACTAAAAAAGCTCAATAGAGAAATTTTATTAAGTTGACTTGACATCCGGTTCACCGGATATAAACTGGAATTTAATGTTTTGGTAGGTTCGAATCTCGATGGACCCAAATTTTTTTTTTCTTAAAATAAGCCGGAAAGGTAAACTTTTATATTTGTTCATTCTTATATCACGATTGTCTACACATTTACTGCTTGAACCATATTTTTGATGAATTCCTGGAAGAAAAAAACGAGTTTCGATTTGTTTCTCAAATTTTATACTGAAAATACATATATAATATATC